>CM077163.1:151787126-152214228 GCA_039583875.1 Platanthera guangdongensis | reverse complement strand
AGAATCACCCAGTGATTTCTCGCCGATTCGGCGAGAATCACTTGGGATTCTCGCCGATTCGTCGAGAATCAGCGGTTGATTCTCGCCGAAGACGTTCCAGCAACTTCTAAGCAAGCACCTCTGAGTCTAAGTAAGAATCGACGAGAATCACTTAGTGATTCTCGCCGATTCGGCGAGAATCACTAGTGATTCTCGTCGAATCGACGAGAATCACTGGTTGATTCTCGCCGTCTCGACCTGGCTTAAAGCAGTGCGTGCAACCAAGGCAAATTCGACGAGAAATCTTTGATTCTCGCCGAATCGTCGAGAATCACCTTTGATTCTCGGTGACTCGGCGAGAATCACTTTCGATTCTCACCGATTTTGACTTGGCGTTTTTCTGGAAATTCCTGAACCGGATTCTGCCGCTGTTAAATATCTGGACCGGGATTTGGGGATTCCTTTTGTGGGTCCCACAAACGGTCTTATTGGGGGTAGCTACAGTATTTATACTCGGGTATTTTGAACGGAAGACATACGAAAAGAAGCCGAGCAAGCGGAAACCCTAATATCGCGATTTCTCTCCTCCGCCGCCGTCGCGCTCGGGCAAGTACGTCGCCGCCGCTGATCGTTCATCTTCCCGATCTCCGGCGACAGAAGCTTAGCAAAGCTTGCGTCTCACGTGTCTATCCAGAGATCTCTTGTCTCTCGATTTGTTGACCGGGAAAAACTCCCCCGTCCGAATCGATCGAGACGACCGATCCTAGAGTGACCGTTGGTAGACCTAGTTTGCTTCGCAAAGAAGTTTGGATCTCAAAGCACTGCAGCAGCGCACCTTCGTTGCCGCCGACTCCGAACCAAGCCGCCGCTCGGATTGCCGCCGCCGGTTCCGGGAGATCCTCTCCAAGAGAGACCAAGGTTGTAGACTCTTCATCGACTTCAAGAACACGTCGTCGAACAAAGAGGAACACCGTAGTCTCCAAAAGAAGTTTGTATCACGTGTACACTCTATATTTAATTTCGTTGTAAGGGAACTTTTGTTCCGTGTTGTAAGGGTTGGGTGCAACCCGTTTTGTGGGAGTGTTGACTCTCACGTGTGGAAGGGCTCCTTCCGTTAGTGAAGGGATTGGATTTCAATCCCGTTGGAGAAGTGACCGAGTCGTCCCTTGTTGGGGGGATAGGTCGAAGGGGAAAGTGGATGTACCCAAGTCGGGGAACCACTATAAATTTGCTGTGTTTTCTGTGTGCTGTGCTTTTTATTTTTATTGTGCAGGTACTCTCGTAAATTCCGCAAAAGAACCACACGTCACCTATTCCCCCCCCCCCCATAGGTGCACATAGCTGACACTAGGTGGACTTTCAATATCTAACATGCAACCTAGCATAAATCATTCCCAGAAGCAAGTAACCAACCACAAATAGGCAAAAATAGCAGTTTAAGTTCATACCCAGCATCGCAAGAAGCCACCAGTGGGTGCCAACAACCTGACACGAACCCACTGGTGAGTATGTATGTCTATACAAAAAGATAAAGAACTACCTCACAAAATCGGGAATCTGCTATCTCAGCTACCCAATAGGCCACCAACCAACCCCTCCAAAAGAACTAGCCGCTGAACTGGCTACAACCTGGACCTGAGACATTCAAGAAAAGAACACCTCAGCAAGGAAATAATCAAAAGGTAAATAGAATAATAGATTAATGAGCAAATAAGAAGAGGGTTTACCAACCCGGCAACAAACTGCTATAAGCAAAAGAAAGGGCATGACAGTAAGAAAAGAGCGCTGTCTAAAGCACAGCAAAGCACATCAAGTGCGGGCAATAACAATAATATGCCCTACCAAAAGAGTCTGCAAAAGCAACAAGACGTATACATATCTGCCAAAAGAAAGAGAAAACATAAACAGGAAAGGGACTAACAGTCCTAACACGTGGGTGAGTGGCAGTGGTCAAAACATGGATCTGAATACGTAACCAAAACCAGATCCAAAAAGGGCTAAGGGGTCAAACAGTGGCAGCACTAGGGTCCCACACACGCCAACCCAAACCGGGGCAAAAGGCGGTGGCCACGGCTCACCACATAAAACCACCCCTCCAGAGGCCACCAAAACTCCACCACCTGCCACAACCCAAGAGTCGGCGAGCAAAAATTAGCCGAACTCCCAATACCCCCCCCCCCTAGGGAAAAGTCACACTAACAATCCTAAGAAACACACGAACCCAAGGCAAAAACGTCGGGTCCAACCGACGCGGCCTTGCACGCCTAACCCGAACCAACCCCGAGCCTTACTTGACCCCAAAACCAGCACAGCCACCAGCGTAGACATGATGTGTTGACGCCACAACAGGCCAGTGTCGACACAAGGTGTCGACACTACCGCTGCTGGTGTCGTCACCAAGTGTCGACACCACTGCGGCCGGTGTCGACACAAGGTGTCAACACTACCGCTGCTGGTGTCGACACCAAGTGTCGACACCACCGCTGCTGGTGTCGACACCAAGTGTCGACACCACTGCTGCTGGTGTCGACACCAAGTGTCGACACCACTGCAGCCGGTGTCGACACAAAGTGTCGACACTACCGCTGCTGGTGTCGACACCAAGTGTCGACACCATTGCGGCCGGTGTCGACACAAAGTGTCGACACTGCCGCTGCCGGTGTCGACACAAAGAGTCGACACCCCGACTGGCCGGTGTCGACACAAGGTGTCGACACCACAACTGGTTGCTGTCGACACAAGGTGTCGACACCCCGACTGGCTATAGGCGCCAGACCCAGCAACCAACCAAAACGAGAACCCGGCCTCTCTCTAGAATTTCATCATCCATCGGCAATAGCAACTACTCGACCTGAACCGTACCAAATCCGTCCCTAATAGACACAATCTCTCAGGAAAACTGAGATTTAACTGGAACTTCTCTACACTAACCATGGTATGATCGGGAACGAACCCTAGCGTACACCTAGGATCTAAGCAGGAGAGAGATAAAATTTAATCAAGAAGAAGACAAAGATCAACTTGGGCAAGGATGAGAGAACATCACTTGCCTTAATACCAGAAAAGCTTGGTCGGCCACTTCCCTCACTCTCGGATCTAGCCGCAGAGCACCAAGCCGAAGAACAGAAAGGATGCAGATCCAGGCGAGAGCAATCCAGATCCACTCTCGAAATCGAATTTCGACCGCTAAATCTCCAGGAATCGGCGTCCGAAGGCTAGGGTAGTCCGGCGGTTTCTTCCTCTCGTACAGGCGGCGGCTCCTTCCAAAAAGAGAAGATGAAAAGAGACAATGAACCGAGCCCTAATTTCTAACCTAAGGCTATATATACGCATCAGGTTTAATAATAAACAATCAATACATATTAATTACTTACACTCAATATCAAAACGACGCGAGACCCAAAACATCTCGGAAATTGATGAAATTCACATCGCAGCTAAAAACCCACGCTACGAACACAACTGTGAAGTCGAAATTAGCATTCGACGAACAAAACCCGGGATATCACCATCCGAAGCCAAGAAAACACAAGAATTCCCTAAGAGGCCCAACCGAGTCATCAAACAGACCCCGACTTGCTGGGGAATCTTGCTAACAGGCTACAAACAGGCTACACAAGGAACCCTAAGAGCTAAGACCACACTCTACAATGGCAAAGAGCCGGAAATACGCCATCGTAACGCCAGCCAAAGATCAAACAAAACACGGAAAAAAACCGGGGGCGTTACACCTAGGCACCGAGCGGGGAGAAGGAAAGGAGAGGACATGAAAGTGGAGAATAACAAATAAAACAGATGGCGGCGGAACTAATCTACCAGTTCTATAGTATATATGGCAGTAAATAAGCTATGAAAAACTGAACAAGAAAGTAACCTTAACTTTTATGAAAACACATAAGCCAAGGCATCTTTTGCAGGACTCCTATCGTATAAAATGTCTCATACCAATTTATACGATATGGTGTCGGTTCTCTAGCAAGCATATATTTATAATACTGAATGAAAACCTTAACTTATAAGAATGCTCGCACGAACTTATAAACCAAGGGGTTGTTTTGCAGGTCCTATTGTATAAAGCATCTCATACCACTTATACAATAGGTGTCAGGGTTATATACAATGGTTATGCTATGAAATACAATTATGCCATGATGTGTTCATGCAAGTGCAACTCACCCACCCGACTCTGTGTACACAGACCTTTAGTTCCCCCCTTTCTGGAGTCGAACCTCCCAGGATACCTCTGTAGTGGCAAACGGAAGCTGTGGGTTGGGCGTCGCCCACCTCTAAACTGGTAATCGCACTACCAGTCAGACCTATCGTACGCCTCAATGCTGGTACACTAAGCGGAGCTCCTGCGTACTCTTGCCGGCTAGCACACCGGACTTTATTTGGCCAAGTGCTAAACCACACTAGCCGAGTCAACATATTGGCGTCGGTGCATCGACCCTCCAATACCGAAGACCCACCATATTATACCTTATGCACATGCAACCTTATGTATCAGCTACTGAGTCAAAGCTCTCTGGACAACCCGTCCATCATAACAACAAACGAGCCAAAGCTCGCCGGGCCAACCTGCCCATCACAAATAACAACCGAGCCAAAGCTCGTCGGGCCAACCTGCCCACCACCAAATCCACTGAGCCTACAGCCCAAGTGACCCAACCTAACACCCCGAGACATCGAGGTGAGTGAAGGTGAAACTCTAGATTTACTAGTTACTCTTGCATTCCAATTTTGCCTAAAATTTAGGTTTAGCCCAGGACTGCCAAAGGTATTCCCCGTGAAGCTCTCTCGAGGGCACTAGGAGCTATGATGGGATTACTCCCAATGCTCCATTTCGCAAGGCACTTACTTTTATTAGTTGCTACTCATCTCCCAACCCTTAAATATTATAATGGATATAACTCTAGTGTATTTGACACCTCCTCTCCTACGGGGAAGACGAT
Source organism: Platanthera guangdongensis (assembly GCA_039583875.1). Taxonomy (NCBI): domain Eukaryota; kingdom Viridiplantae; phylum Streptophyta; class Magnoliopsida; order Asparagales; family Orchidaceae; genus Platanthera; species Platanthera guangdongensis. The sequence continues at coordinate 152,209,297 of CM077163.1, read as the reverse complement.
GTTTCGTCGACCCCGAGTACACTTAACACAAGCCAATCCAACACTCTACTTATCCCAACTTCCAACGATGAACTCATTTCTATTCATCCAACCCAACAAACAACTAACTCCAACTCATGTGCCCAAAATCATACTCCAACTTAATTTCTGCAGTTTTACTAAATGCAAACCACTTAAGCTATATGATGTGTAACATGGGAAGTACTCAAAATATTCATCCAGTACCCCTATAATAATTATTAGAGGGCTGTCATGACCTTTTTAGCCTAACACCAGAATTTCATAATTTTCACTATTTATCTGATATTTTATTTAACTATTCTGGTCATCCAAAAATCCCATGTTTGAACATGAAGTACGAATTTCAGACAAGTAAATGCTCTACCAAATTTTTAATAAATTCAAGATGGTTATTAAACATAGAATCCAGAGTCTCCCCATTTTCCAGCAAAGTTAAGCCTCTAAATCAATTTTTGAATATAAATTATTTTTATCAATTTTAAGAGGCAAGTGCAGCAAAACTAATTCCAAAAATTCTGCGAAAATTCAAGGATGATTCTAGGGACTTATAAATGCTTTGAGTCAAGTCTCATAATTTATTAGCTAGTAATGAGCTCTAAACAAATTATTGCACAATTTTCCAAGTTATTGAGCTTATGAAGTAGGTACTGCAAATATGTATTCAAAAATTCTAATAAAATTAAAACATAAGCAATAAGGTCTAAAACTCCCTATGCCTAATTTTTATGACTTTTCAATGGGCAATGGGATCATAATAACCAAATGATTAATTAGGGCAATCTCATGTGTTACAAAGGAAGTGCTAAGATTATTGATCCAAAATTCCCAATTAAATTACCAGAGATTTAATCTATCCTTATGACCACACTACCCAAATTTCATTATTGTTCAATGAGTTTTACTAACATATTCTAGCATCATAAGATTTGTGCCCTAAACTAGGGTTAGGAATTTGAGGGACCTACCCTTTTCCAAATCCCCTAATATTTTTACCAGAGGGCTTTAGTTACCCTAGTACCCCCCCACCAAAGTTCAAGTTCATTCGATGTCTTTTGGACTCATGCCCTTCACAAGGCACAAAAGCCCTTTCTTAGGGTTTGGTCTTAAATCTTAGGGCAAATCTATTCCAAACTACCCCATCTTCCATGGGTTGGTGCTAAAAGCCATGCCAAGTACCACTCACCAAAATTTGGGTGAGTTTGGAGGTCATTTGGTCCATTAAATAATTCCTACATGGATTATTAAATTCCTACAAAAACTTTAGGAAAATGTTTTCCAAAAATTCTCAAATTTGAATATGATCTAGGTATAGGTAATAAAGATCCCCATCCAAAATTTCAGGTCATTTGGATAATGGATTGTTGGGGGCACTCAAAATAGTCTCTGATCTAGCCTAGGTATAGTACTCACCAAAATGAGTGTTGTGGTCAAACCACTTACCCAAATTGGTGAAACTAATTTTAAATTAACGTACACTCATAGATCTACAAATTTGATGTTTACAACATTTTCTGAAACGGCCCCTTAGTATTTTTAATATTTATGATAATACTAACCAGTAAACAGGACAGAAATTGAAATAATAGGATTTAAAGAAAATCAGATCCAGCACGGATCTTAAAGCAAAATCGTGGGGCTCCTGATCATCTTCTTCCTCCAGCCAAGGGCTGGGATCAGCCCGACCTGGAGCTTATTCCAAGCCCATTTCCCGGCCACCCGACCACCTCCATGGTCGGCCACCACCGCCACCACCTTCGTTGAGGTGGGGGCTATCGCCGGGCGGCGGCACGGTCGCCGAAGGGGTGGTTTCCGGCGAACCCGACCCATTTTTTTCGGAAAACCAAGAAAACTCCTTACTCGATCTGGCTCATTTGAGCCCGATTCTCATCCTAAAAGATTCCTAAGATCTATCCATAGAAGAAGGAGTAGAGGAGGACATGTGTGGGTGACTGTAGCCTTGCCGATCGCCGGATTATCATGGTGGTGGTGGTGGTGGTCGGATTTTTGCAACAGCACAGTGAACTCCCTTGGCTCCTTCAGGTAATGTATGGAACTGAATCCCTGGAGTCCAATGAAGCTTTTAAGAAGGAGAGTTGGGGTGTTAGGTGGGTGTAGGTTGCATTGTCATTAATGACCCTTTAGTCAAATTTCGGCCATGGTGGGTGGGGGATGAAGCATAGCTCAAACCAATCAAAGACCAGCTAGTTGAAATGAGACTACACTCCCCTTGTCCTAGTGAATTGAATGGGTGATTAGGGAAGGGGATGTATGAGCCCCAAAGTCTTCCCCCATTACTCCCTTCTCTTTCTCTCTCTTTCATTTGGAGTTTCTTCTCTCTCCTACTCACCAAGCTGAAATTTGACTCCTACCTAACCTAATGGTAGCCCACATGTCCAGTTCGTCCACCAATATAAGGTTTGGCCAAGTGAATTGGGCTTGAGCTTGAGTTAGCTCATTTGGGCTAGCTTGACCTAAACCTTGACTAGGGTTGACCTTGGTCAATTTGGTCTTTAAGGTTGCCCCTAGTGGGTCTTTGGTGGCCCATTGGCCTCCCCTAAGGTCTAGGTGGGGTTGACTTGGCCCTTTGGAGGTCACTTGACCCTTAAATAGGGCACTTTGACCAATTTAGGGCTAGAGTTGACTTGGGTCAACGTAGCCCCATTGGCCTCTCACTAGGGTTATGAAGGTAAGTGTGGGGTCCACTTGGCTAAGAGAACATCAATTGGTCCTGTGTAGGTCAGTTTGACCCATTGTAGGTCTGTTTGACCCATTTAGGGTTAGAGTTGACTTTGGTCAACTTAACCTCTTGGATTGACCCCAATGAGTCCTAGGTGACCCATTGACCTTACTATAGGGTTAGGAGGACATGAGTGGGATCCACTTGGATAAGGAAAGGTCAGTTGACCCTATGTTGGTCAGGTTGACCCATTTAGGGTTAGAGTTGACTTTGGTCAACTTAACCACTTTGACTGCCCTTCATGGGTCCTTAGTGACCCATTCACCCCACTTTAGGTCTAGGAAGGCCCTAGTAGGGTTAGTTGGGCTTTACTAGGGCACACTGCCCTTAGTTAGGGCACCTTGCCCAATTTAGACCTAGAGTGGTTCTAGGTCAACTTGGCCACCCTAGGTCGACTTCAATGGACCCTTAAGGCTCTAATGGACCTTATAATGGGTTGATGAGACCATGGTGGGGGTCTTGAAGTCTTGGTAAAGCCCCATGGTCATTTTAAACTAGGTTCAGAAATTTACTATTTGCAGACCATAGTGGTCTCACCTACATTCCTAGGTTCACTTGGCCCTCTTGTGCTTCCTAGGGTTCTGTCATGACCTAGTCATGAAAAAACCACTCCTAGGGGTCTGGTTGTCTGAGAGATGTTACAAATCCCAATATATAAACAAAAAATTTTATTCTCGAAATTCTAGTTAGGCCTACGGGGTTTCAAATATAAAGGGTAAATTGTAACATCCCGAGAGGTTGTGAGTAGTACCTGACTGAAAAGCTTCGGGTACTTTCGTTGCATAAGTTCCTGAGGCTCCCATGTGTGCTCCTCTCGCCCATGATTCCTCCATATAACCTTGACCAATGGTACCTTCTTGCGGCGCAAGACTCGTATCCCCTTATGTCAATCCATACCAGTTCTAGGTGGACTGACCGATCAGATGGTACCGGCCCATCCATGGCAGTAATCTGCTTCTCTGGGCATAGTAGAGCCCTCCTAAGAGAGGATACATGGAACACGTCGTGCAGACTCGTCAACTCCAGTGGTAGCTCCAGCCTGTATGCCAAGGGACCAATCCGCTCCCAGATCCTATAAGGCCCAATATATCTTGGGCTGAGCTTCTTCTTCCGACCGCGTACCCGTGAAACCCCATGCATTGGTCGGATCTTCAAGAACTCCTGGTCCCCCACCCGGAACTCCAACTGACTATGCCGAGCGTCGTAATACTTAGTCTATCGGCTCTGTACTTCTAGCACCCTGTCCTATATCAATCTCACCTGAGCCTCCGTGTCCTCAACAAACTCCGAACCCAAAGCCTTCGGATCCTCGTCCTGTATCCATGATAGTGGAGTCCTACACCTCCGTCCGTATAGGGCCTCATAAGGAGCCATCCTTATGCTGGACTGGTATTTGTTATTATATGAGAATTGATTAGTGGCAACAGCTTCTCCCAAGGCTCACCGCGATCCAATATACAAATTCGCAGCAGATCTTCCAAAGTCTGATTGGTGCATTCCGTCTGCTCATTAGTTTGGGGATGAAACGTTGTACTGAATGTTAGCCGAGTGCCCAAGTAAGTCTGCACTGATCTCCACTCCCTAGACATAAACCGTCCATCCCGGTCTGATACAATCGACCTGGGTACGCCATGATATCAGACGAACTGCTCCACGAATTTTCGAACCAGCATACCAACCGAGTCATCCTTTCTGATCGGGATAAATCTGGCTACCTTCGTCAGCCGGTCGACGATCACCCAGATCGAATCGTTCCCCGTCTGCAATCGGGGAAGCCCATGTATAAAGTCCATCGCGACATCATCGAAATTCCACTCCGGCACTGGGAGTGGTTGTAACATTCCTACGGGGTTTCTGCACTTTGCTTTCACCAACTGGCATGCCTCTTAATGGGTCACGAAGTAGGTGATATCCTTCTTCATTCCTGGCCAGTACATGGTCTTCTTTAGATCCGCAGTCATATTTGTAATCCCCGCGTGTACCGAATACCGACTGTAGTGGGCCTCTGTCATAATATCCTTCCGGACCTAGCCTCCCTCTGGTATGTAAATCCGTCCTCTGAAACACACTACACCATCCCTCAGTGAGTAATCCCCAGCAGTGCCTGCTTTTAAGGCCCGGAATATCGGCTCTAGTATACTAAAATAATGATCAACAACTCGGAGGGAAAACCTCCTAAAATATTATAAAAGGATTAACAATAATAGATTAAAGCTAATCTTCTACAGATCTGAACACTTCGGTCTTCCTTTCCTATGAAAAGTGAAACTGGAAAATCTTGAGGAGAAATAAAATCTGAAATCTTGAAGGCTCAATCTAAATAAGAAATCCACTAGATCTGAATGAATCTTCAACCTTTTGAGAATGGAGATCTAGTTGACACTTGTAGAAGACGATCGGATCGTGCGTCGTTGACGTCAGCCGAGAGAGAATCGCGAAAATGCTAGAATGATAGACGATAGATCTCTTTTTGGAAAGTCTCAATTTGAACGTATAGGCATGATTAGGGTTGATTTAAATCCATCCTGCATATATAACTAAGAAACCTTCTCCTGTAACGGCTAGAAATATCCTTTATTATCGAGAAATCCGGAAATTACTGTACATGACGATCTGGACAAATCGAGCCGAAAATTTGAAAAAATAGAAGAAATAACCCCGAGTAAAATTCGTCAAGTATATACTGGTAACTCGTCGAAACACTTGGAAACTAGACGAAATTTACTTGGACAAATCCAGCCAGATCGATCAGGTAACTCAACGCTTGACAGAAGAGATACTTGATGAATTCGACGAGTATCGGCTAGTATACTCGACAAATTCAACGAGTATCAGCTAGCTAACTCGACACTATTTAAGTAATATTCGACGAATAACACTTAGAGAAATCCAGAGAAGTAAAGTTGAGATGACTTGATGAATTTGTCATATATCAACATGTATATTCGACAAATTCGACGAGTATCAATAGATACACTCGACTAATTCAACGTGTATACACGATGATACTCGATAACTTTTACTTAACTGATCTCCAGGAATTCAGAGATTAATCCCTAAGTAAAAAATGACGAGTGCCAGTAAGCATACATGACGAATTCGACGAGTATTCATAAGTATACTTGACGAATTCGACGAGTATTCATAAGTATACTTGACGAATTCGACGAGTATCCATTACTATACTCGACGAATTCGACGAGTATCCATTACTATACTGGACAAATTTTACTTAGAGAAAATCTGCTCTTCTGAAAGCCGCAACTTGATCTTCTTGGATTCTTCTAATGTACTTGAAGTAGAAGTACACCACAATAGAGAGATTACACGTAAGTCAAAACCTTGGCCTACATAATGAAGGATTACATTGTATAGTCTGGTGTTTCAAGACCCACTGTAACCTGACATTGGGTTTTACTTAGCAATATCGTCCTGCGAGCACATAACTAGAAAACAACATCAAATACAAACTCAATTCATCTTTGTTTAAGGGACACTACTTCAAACCAGAGTTATTATGGATACAATACCCAACAATCTCCACTTATTTGAAGAACTCAGAACCCTACAAACTAAGGTGAATTGCACATACAATAATCTTAAAACTTGAAAAGGAAAGAACATATAAAATTAAGAAATAATAGCATTCCCAGTCAAAACATTAAATTATGTATATATAAAGTTCTATATGGGGCAAACAATATCCACAATCATCAACTGAAAAATAACTCAAACATGTTTGCCCTGGCTTTTCTGTGCTTGACTGTTAAAATAAGCTTTTGGCTTTGGATAGTACTTTTGCGGAGCTGGAGGAGCATCTGGATCATCAAATCTATACTTCCTGAAATGTAGCCTTCATTTAGCTTTTGCCACCTCATGCTTCTGCCACTATTCCTTGCTATAGTAATCTCATTTGTTCTCATTGGCCAAGTCTACCAGTTTTAAGGTGTCTAGGATGAAGCTTTTTGGGATAGGACTCCAAACTTCAGCCATTTCTCTGTTGGGCTCAGACCTTATAGTAGAGGGGTCTTCACCATATCTTCTTATTTTAAGAGCTGGTAGAGGAGAGTCTTCAACTTTCTAAACTTCTGGCTCAACGGTAGTAGCAATAGTCGCAGGCCGATCTAGATATTTGGACCAATATTGAGTGTACTCCTGAGCAGGCTGAACAAAGTCATGACCAGGATCTGGTATCACCTGTTCTGACATTCTATCTTTAGTCGACTTAGGAATCATATCTCTATGTAGCCAGTTAAAGTTATCATAATAGTAGATGTTTGCAGCCTTGAACTGATCTATCATTTGGGCTTCCAGCGCATTAACCTTAGTTTCCAATTCGTCCTCCCCTTTCTAACTTCCTCAAGTACTTTAGCTGCAATAGCATTGTTTTAATAAAACATTTGGTTGTTAAAGTGGTTCATCCCTTCATTTTGGGCATTAATGACTATTTTTGCATTCTCATCAACATTCTGGAGAACATTTAAGTTGCTCATCAGCCCAGCTATTATGTGAATTATGGCATGACCACCTTGCACAAACAAAGAATCTAGCCTTGAATCCAGCTTGTCAAAACGTGTTGTGATCTCTACAAGGCCGTTGTTCATATCTTTTTCTATCTCTTTGACTTTCTTCAACACCTTCTTCAGAGCGTGATTAAAACTTGCTTGTTGTTTTCCCATCAAGGCTTCTGTAGACTTCATGAGAGGAATATCTGAACTAGTACTTGGAAGATCTGCAGGAACACTGGTACTTGGAATATCTGTACTAGGCTTAGAGTCAATGGAAGACTCTGCCATAGGAGAGATGTGAGCTTTAGATAGAAGTCTAGTATTAGGAGCCTCTAAGATAGGAGGGAGCACCTCTGCATCTCCTTTCTCATCAAAAAGATCAATAATTTCTACCCCCTCTACTAGAGGTCCACCGGGAATTGCAGCAATTCCCCTCTGTAGTTTTCGCACAAATCTGTCCAACTCCGTTTGAATCGAGATAGAAGGATGACTATGCTCCCCATAAATCCATATAGGTAGAACATCTAGGAGACTTACGAGCAAATTCTTTTTGGCAGAAAGTGCAGTATAATCATTTACATTATCAGCAGCGAGCTCATCCTCATCAGCAACATCATAATCAACAACATCTTTCTTAGTATCATCAACTGGCTCATCCATAACCTAAATAGTTTCAACTTCAGCAGCAACACTCTCATCATCAGCATCAGCATCCACATTATCATTAGGAGCTCTCTCATCATCATCCTTTTCTGATACTATCTTGACAGCAGCATCCCTACCAATTTTAGTAATCACTATAAGAAGATCATCTGTCTCTGGAACATCTGAAACTATAGAAGCATAAACCTCAGCAAGTTGAACCACTGCCTCTAGAGCATCTGAAATTACAGAAGAGTCGACCACCAAGGGCACTTGCACATCAGTAGACACTTGGGGTTCACCAGACTCCCCCTCCATTCCTGCACTCGAGCTTTCAGGAATTTCATGGGGGGTAGGAGTAGGAATTCTTTCCTCAAGAACTTCCTCCTCCTCTACCTCAGGCACGTCTTGCATACCACCTTGCCTTGGAATTCTACTCTCCCATCTAGAGAAGATAGTGGAGTCAATTTTCTTCAAGTGGTGAATAGGAACTCCTTTGGACATATCAAATGTGTCTCTGTCCAGCTGATTTAAGTAGAGGCTGATGATCCGTCCAAAGTTAGGTGCTCGAAAGCTTTTTTTATCATTCCAAAAAGCACTGCACCCCTATCTATTCTCTTCTAGCATATTATAGCGACTAGGATCTTGAACATATCAGAGGAGATTTAATCATAAGATCCAGTTTTACACAACATATCTTTGCCAATGATATCTGACAGATGTTTTCCTTCGTCATTCATCCCTTTTCTCTTGACAGCCTTAGTACCTCTTAGTAGTCCATAGAATAGCAAAGCCCTTAAGAAATCACCGTCTTCTAACTAATCTTCTTCATCACACACTGAGAGTCTTAAGTACCTTGTGAGTAAAGAGGATTTTACTTTGACTTTGATTTGCTTGACCTTGCTCTTGATCACTGTATCTTCACTGCAGAGTTTGCCGTGCTGGATGAACTCTAGAACCTCCTTGTCCAACATGAGGATGACGTTCCTAAATTCATTCACGGCTAGAGCATAAACTGTTCGAACTATCTCTCCCCCTGCGAGCAAGCCACTTGTACCTCTAGGAGCCATGAATAGCAGTAGAAGAGAGTAGTGGAACGAGACAATCGGCTCTGCAAGAACTTTGGTGGCCGAGACTAAAATCGAGAAGCCAAGACCTTGATGGAACTGTTGTTGTTGTAGGAAACGAAGAGGAACTGCTGTCAGAGATGAAACGTCGGGGAAGATGATGCAGTTGCTGTCATGGAGTCTGAATCGTCAAGAAGAGGAAATCAGTGGTATTCGAACTTCTCTTTTGACGGAATGAAGATGGTTTACCCCGAGAACTTATAGGGAATTTAAAGTTTTAAGTTTTAAGACATGGGAAAATGGCACGTACCTGAAACCGGTGACTCTTCGGATCAAATAAAAATTGACCTAACTACGAATCATCGAAATTCAATGGAAGCTAAGCAGAATTCGTCGAGTTTCCTCGTCTAAAATGGCATTATCTCGACGAATCGTCGAGTTCTAGCGAATTCATCTCCATGAATTTGCCTTGGAAAATTCTGTTTGCTGAGAGATGTACTTCCTGAGAGAATTTCTATCTTCTTAGTCATCTTCACGAGTCCTTGTTAAGCGTGCCCGGTTTCATTTAAAAATGAGAACTTAGCATCACCTAGTGGCTTTGTGAAAATGTCTGCGACCTGCTAATCCATCGGGACATAGCTGAGAGTTATGTCCATGTTCTCCACATGCTCCCGGATGAAATGATATCCTATTTCGATGTGATTTGTTCGGCTATGAGAGACTGGATTAGTTACAATCGCTACCGCACTAGAGGAGTCGCAAAACATCGGAATCTCCTTGAATTTCAAGTTGTAATCTTCTAGCTAATTCCTGGTCCATAGAAGTTATGTGCAACAACTACCAGTAGAGATATACTCTGACTCAGCAGTGGAGGTTGCCATGTAATTTTGCTTCTTGCTACTCCATGAAATAAGTCTTCTTCCAAGGAATTGGCATGTCCCGGTAGTGCTTTTCCTGTCATCCCTGCTACCTGCAAAATCTGCATTTGAAAATCCAATTTGCTCGACATCATTACTTCTTGGGTACCATAAGCCAAGATTTTGTGTACACTTAAGGTATCTCAAAATCCTCTTTGCAGCGACGTAATGAGATTCCTTATAGTTCACCTGAAATCTAGCACACACGCATGTGGGAAACATTATGATGGGTCTACTAGCTATAAGATAGAGCAAGGACCTAATTATATTTTTGTACTTAGTTTCATTAAAAGGTTTCCCTTTCTCGTCCTTGTCCAGAGACATAGTTGAACCCATTGGAGTCCTCAATGAGGTTGCGTTCTCCATTCCTAATTTCTTAAGTAATTCTTTGGTGAACTTCGTTTGAGTGATGAAAATTCCATCGTCAGATTTCTTCACCTGAAGTCCTAAGAAATACTTCAGCTCTATCATACTGCTCATTTCAAACTTTCCGTACATGAGTTTAGAAAACTTCTTGCAAAAGTTATCTTCCGTAGAGCCAAAAATAATGTCGTCTACATAAATTTGCAGTAGCAAAATCTTGCCTTTTACTTCTCTAAGAAATAATGTCTTGTCTATATTTCCTCTTGTCAACATGTTATTAAGAAGAAAGCTAGAGAGCATCTCATACCAAGCTTGGGGAGCTTGTTTAAGTCGTATAGAGATTTATTAAGAAAATATACATAATCAGGAAAAGTTAAGTTGACACAACCTGGGGGTTGTGCTACGTATACTTCCTCTTTTAAATCTCCATTGAGGAATGTTGACTTCACATCCATCTGATAGACCTTGAAGCCTTTGTGGGCAGCGTACGCAAGAAACAACCTGATTGCTTTGAGTCATGCCACTGGAACAAAGGTCTGATCGAAGTTGATCCCTTCTTCGTGTCTGTATCCTTGAACTACAAGCCTGTCTTTATTATTTATAATCACTCCATTTTTATCCATCTTGTTTCTGAATACCCATTTTGTACTGATCATGTTCTGTCCTTTAGGCATGGGCACCAACTCCCAAACCTTGCATCTTTTAAACTGGTTGAGTTCCTCTTGCATAACCATAATCCAAGAGGCATCTTGTTTGTTTCTTCAAACTTCTTTGGCTCAACCTGAGATAGAAAGCTAAGATTTTGAACTTCGTTAGTAGTACCTCTTCTGGTTCTAATACCATTGCCTAGCTCTACAAAGATCAGATCAACCGGGTGATCTTTTAGGTGTCTGAACACTAGATTTGTTCCTCTCCAACCAGCAGTTCTGCCACATCTATTGCATCTCATGTATCTTTAGGCAGTTCTTCATCTAGTCGTTATTCATCCACCACACTTGGATTGACGACCTTGACTAAGCTTGGAGCATCTTCCTTGACTGCTTATTCCAAGCTTAGTTCTTTTAACCTAGTACATGCATCTACACCAACAACACTATACGAGTTGCTAGGAAGCATGTTTGTCACTTCAAATATAATATTTATAGATTCTTCTATCACTAGGGTTTTCTTCTTAAAAAAATCTATAAGCCTTATTATGACTACTATACCCTACAAAAATACCTTCAAAACATTTTTCAGTACAATTCGTGCGATAATACTTCCCATTGTTAAGTATGAAGCATTTGCTATCAAAGATCCTAAAGTAAGACACATTCGATTTTCTGTCTTTCAGTAGTTCATATGGAGTCTTACGATGGCTTTTATTAATTAATGCTCTATTTTACGCGTGACAAGCTGTGTTGACTGCTTCATCCCAGAAGTACTTTGTTAGTGAAGTGTCATTCAACATAGTTATACACGCTTCAATGAGGGTTTTATTCCTTTTCTCAGCAACTCCATTTTATTTTGGAGTACGCGGAGAGAAAACTCATGAAAGATATCATGATTTCCACAAAATTCTGTCGTAGCACCAGACTCAAATTCCATTCTCTGATCACTTTTGATTTTTGACCACCGAGCACCTTAATTCATTCTGAATTTGCCTAACAAAATTAGTGAAAGCCTCAAAGGTGTCTAACATGTGTTTTAGAAAGAACATCCAAGTAAAACAAGAGTAATCATCAATAATGAATAATGTATAGACTTTACCTCCTAAACTGTGAATTGGCATATGACCAAATAAGTCGATATGAAGTAAGTACAACCTTCTAGAGGAATCGTTTTGAACAATACCCTTAAAGATAGCCTGTGTCTGTTTTGTAACACCTCCCATGTAATGACTGTACAATATGGGTCCGGCCGAGACCCCACAACATACAGACTCCACGGCTTAAGCATTATAAGATGATATAAAACTAACCAACTCAAAACTCAAAAAATAAACAACAGAAACAAAACCAACCAGAAGTTATGCACAACTAAAGGAGTTCGAACCTGCCTTAAGGCCTTACAATATCAAATTGTCCAGAAACTGAAACAACAACCACAAATAGAGCAACGTGTCTTGTCACTCCTAGGCTACCTCTGCATTCAAGTTGGAAACATAATGCACTTAGCATAGCACTCAACAAAACAAAGTTGTTAAACAAAAAGTCCACTTCATGAAGCTTAGGCCTTTTTGGCTAGCGAGCTTGCTACCGCATGCGACCCTTGCCCTGTAAAAAATTGTTGTAACGTGGGTCAGGAAATGTTGACCTCAACTGTATAACCAACACATCTCCTCCGGACCATCCCTAGCAGACCTTGTAACACCTCATATCCATCACATAGCATATAGCACTAGGTCCGGTTGGGGCCCGACGCTATACACCACAGACAGACCGAAGGGTTACGTAATGAAACCATCCTTCCAATAACAAATGTCCTACACACAGCACATTCTAGTGGAAGCATTTTAAATGTTGCAAAGCAAGAACACAGCCACAGTATGAATGTCCACTAAAAGAACCCAAAAAGGAATGAGCGTATAAAATACACAAAGTACTTGGCCTTATGTCCTTACAAGAGTTTACTTTAAAAAAATAGTGTCTTCCAAACGTCGGCATGCAGGCCGGTCACACATGAGAATAAAAGTAAACATTCATATAGGCCTTCGAGGGCCGGCTCAGTAACAAGGGCTTTTACCTGCTATTTGCCACTAAACTTCGCAGCACCTGCAAGCAACAATCCACCGCAGTGGTGGAAAATAAAAGCAATGGTTAGCTAAAGCTGACCAAATTATAACGACCCCGCCACTTAATTCGGGGAGGCGATGCTCCTTCCCTGCACTTTATTAGCAAATCCAAACAGTAGTGAAATTACACTTCATCACAGACGTAGGCATGCACGACCACACACCCCGTGATCTCAGGGCACATTCTCGGTAAACCCGGAAAAAACCCGCGGTCTCACCACCGCCCCTTGGATAGCAAACCTCGTGAGCATTATAGTCTTTCCTGCCTCAGCCTAAGACCCTCCATCTATTCCAACGGCAAGTATCATGTACCTTAGGTCTCTTTAGTCGAATGACATAGAGCAGATACGGTTCCTTATAACCCGTTGCTCACACCGTAAAGTCAATTTAATCCATATGCGCGGGTCAAGCATCCCCGAGTCCCAAATTGATCACACACTTTACATAACCCAGTTATGTGCAAGTTGGCTCCCAGGCCAGCAAGATGGAAGAATCACGCTTCTGCCCAGTTTTCCGGGTGCACCTTGGAGTTAGTCCCCAAGGTTCCCTGTTGCAATCTACCGCGTAGAAAAACCCAAAAACAACCATTGGCACGGAGTCTTCTCCGGCATTCATGCAATGAAACATCACCGATCCAGACCAACTTATCTGGGTAGGCTTCACACACCATGCCTATGTTCGTACTTCGATTCCGGACTCTACATGCAAAACAACGGGGACTATTCATATCTACCCGAAGGAATACCTCACACTCACCGCATACTCGCGAGAGCGGGATTCCTATGCAAAAAGGAAAGAGGACCTCACATGTCCAAGAAGAGAATCATTACCCTTGCGTTTCTCTTTAGCGCCATGAAGATCTATACAGATAAAAAGCACCGCAACGGCCTTGCCTTTGTAGATCTGAACTCGGATTGTGATTTGGGGCTCCAAAGTTCCACCGGCGGCCGGATCTCTCCTCCTCCTTCTTCCTTGCTCTCCCCTCTCTCTAAGGCTTTTAGAAAGAGAAAACTCAAAGGGAAATGAGAGTTTCAAACCCTATTCCCGACCTTAACTCAGTCAGGACCAGCCTGGGCCCTTAGATCCCAAAAGAAGGAAACGAACGGCCATAATTCGCACTTAAAATCAATTTCCTGAGCCGAACACGGCTTGTGACACGCACGTGTCCAAGGCCGTTGGCCTCAATCGATGCCGAAATCGTCGCATCCCGACCAGGACACGGGATCTCAACATGTATGTGTCAAACTTGACACCCCCGTGTCAATCAGTACACACCCGTGTTGCGGGGCGTGTTCCTCAATCGACACAGGACCAAAAACAACCCGAAGAGTACACGGGTTCTCGACACGCCCGTATCGATTTTGACACGCCCGTGAAAACCCAAACACGCTTGGGATCCAGGCCGTGTTCCTCCCCCGACACAGCCCGGCTAACAGCCTGAGCAGGACACGGCCTGGGACACGCCCGTGTCTCAGGCCGTGATCACTGTCTCGACGATCGTCGAATGCATTTTCATTGACCACTCGGCAAGATCGCCGAACACGAGCACGACACGGCCTTAGACACGCACGTGTCCCGGGCCGTGTGACCCTTACAAAGCACCAAACTTGGTTCTAAACAATGCCCGTCCCTCTTTTGAGTCTCGGGGCGTTACAGTTCTCTCCCTCTTAAAAGAATTTCGTCCCGAAATTACAGAAAGGAAAAGATACACAACTTAAACGGTACTTGAGTGGAATAACTCTGGGTACTCCTCAAGCATGTTCTGCTATCGCTCCCACGAGAGGTCCTCCCGACTGTAGTTGTCTCATCGGACCTTGACCATCCTGATGTCTTTGTTAGGTAGTCGCTTGACTTCCGAGTCCTTAATGCGAACGGGCTTGACCTTCATCGTCAACCCATTATCAACTGGTACTTGATCGACCTCAATCACTTGTGAAGGCTCTTGCACCGCCTTCCGCAACACCGATATATGGAATACGTCGTGTAGACCACTCAGTTCCACTGATAGCTTTAATCGATAAGCTTCTTCGCCAATCCGCTCCAGAACCTCAAACGGTCCAAGGTACCTCGGGCTTAGCTTCTTCAAGCACCGTACCCGTGAGACACCCTTGAAAGGCTTAATCTTCAAATACACCCAGCCGCCAACAGCGAACTCAACGTTCCTATGCTTGGCATTATAGTACTTAGCTTGTCAGTCCTGAGCGATTAGCAATCTTTCTCGAATAGTTCATACCAACGAGTTTGCATCTTCCACTTCTTGCCGCTTGTACAGCTTCGACTCATCCATTTCCAACCATGACAATGGCATGCGACATCTCCTACCATAAAAGGCCTCGAAGGGTGCCATTTGAATGCTCACTTGGTAGCTATTGTTATAAGCAAATTCCACAAAGTACAGGTGATCTTCCCACTATTTCCCGAAATCCAAGATGCACATGCGAAGCATGTCTTCCATCATCTTGTTGACTCTCTCGGTCTGACCATCCGTCTGCGGATGAAAGGCCATGCTGAAACTCAGCTTGGTTCCCAACATTTGTTACACCAACCTCCCGTCATTGGACGTGAACCGCCCATCTCGGTCACTCATGATGTTGTGGGGTACACCGTGAAGTCGAACAATGTTATCCACATAAAGTTTTGTCAATTTCTCCACCGAATCATCCTTCCTATTTAGAATGAAGTGCGACACTTTTGTCAATCGATCTACGATCACCCAGATGGCATCGTTTCCCTTCTGCGACCTTGGCAACACATGCACAAAGTCCATTGTAATATCGTCGAACTTCCACTCTGGTATAGACAAGGACTTCAAGAAACCTCTAGGCTTCTGGCACTCTGCCTTCACTAAGGCGCACATTTAACACTTCGCCACATAAAGTTCCACATCCTTCTTAAGTCCTGGCCACTAGAACAACTTCTTCATATCATGGTACATCTTTGTGCTCCCTTGGTGAATCAAGTACTTGGTATGATGAGCCTCGTACATCCATTCCACCCGCAGATTACACACATTTGGGACGCACAGACGACTGTCCTTCCATAACAATCCATCCACACCATCAAATTGGGAATTTGACCCATCCAAAACCCCAACCATGATTTGCTTCATGTTGCTATCCAAATCCAGAGCCTGCCGAATCTGATCAGCCAGGTCATACTGAACTTCTGTCCAGTTCAATTGCGCTTCGGCACTAGTCTGCTTGTCAACACAAGAGATCTCTAGTGCCTCCAACTCCCGAACCAAATGCTCATCATGAACCGGCAACCAGTTAGCTTGCGCAGGGGCACTGCGACTTAACGCATCCGCAACCTCATTGCCTTTCCCAGGAACATAATGAATCTTGAACGTGTAGTCCCCC
Source organism: Platanthera guangdongensis (assembly GCA_039583875.1). Classification (NCBI taxonomy): domain Eukaryota; kingdom Viridiplantae; phylum Streptophyta; class Magnoliopsida; order Asparagales; family Orchidaceae; genus Platanthera; species Platanthera guangdongensis. The sequence continues at coordinate 152,192,910 of CM077163.1, read as the reverse complement.
AGGAACTCCATCCATCTCCGTTGTCGCATGTTTAGATCCTTTTGATCCAACAAGTACTTCAGGCTCTTGTGGTCGGTAGAGATATCGACCTTCACACCGTACAGGTAATGCCTCCACAGCTTCAGGGCAAATATCACAGCCGCTAACTCCAAGTCATGGACCGGATAATTTCTCTCATGAACCTTCAGCTGACGCAAGCCATAAGCTATTACACTTCCATGTTGCAGTAGAACACAATCCAATCCACTGCCCGAAGCATCACTGTAGATCTCAAAGCCTTCAGTCCCACTCGGAGTACTTAGAACAGGCGTCGTGGTCAACCGACTTTTTAACTCTTCGAAAGCTTGTGCGCGCTCAGGTGTCCAAACAAACTTCTGCTCTTTCCTCGTCAGAGTCATGAGGGGTAACGTTATCCGTGAGAAGTTCTCCACGAAGCGTCTGTAATAGCTATCAAGCCCCAGAAAACTCCGAACTTCTGCTACTGTAGACAACACAGGCCACTCTCGTATAGTAACTATCTTCACTGGATCCACCGTAATTCCCTCTCCACTAACTACGTGACCAAGGAACGCTACTGAGGATAACCAAAACTCGCATTTGGAGAACTTGGCGTACAGTTGGTTCCTCCTCAGCGTCTCCAACACCAAATGCAGATGCTTAAAGTGATCCTCCTCACACTGCGAGTACACCAATATATCGTCGATAAAGACGATCACGAAGTGGTCCAGGTACTCTCTAAAAGTTCTGTTCATCAGATCCATGAACACGGATGGCGCCTTAGTCATCCCAAACAGCATGACGGTAAACTCATAATGCCTATATCTCGTGCTGAAAGCTGTCTTGGGGATATCACTTTCTCTTATCCTTAGTTGATAATATCCGGATTTAAGGTCCAATTTCGTGTACACCGTTGACCCGACTAACTGATCGAACAGGTTCTCTATTAACTTGTTCAGCTCTCGATAATCGATACAGAGTCGCAATCTTCCGTCCTTCTTCTTAAAAAAAAGGACCGGTGCACTCCAAGGCGACGAACTTGGACGCACATAACCCTGTTCCAACAGCTCTTGAAGTTGAACCTTCAGCTCTGCCATCTCTTTAGGCGCTAACCGATACGGAGAGCGTGACACGGGTTTGGCACCTGGCACTAGCTCAATAGTGAAGTCATATCCCGCTGAGGAGGGGCTCCAGGGAGATCGCCAAGGAACACGTCAGGGTACTCGGATACCACTAGGATGTTGTCCAAAGCAGGCTTAGGCTTTGAAGCCTCCACTAGGGTGAAGAACAGCTCTGCACCAACATGAACTACCTTAACCACCTGAAGAGCAGACATCAAAGTCTTGCTCGACCCTTTCAAGCCTGTAAATGTCGTCTCACGACCAGTTCCCAATTTAACCTCCTTACGGTTGCAATCAATGTATGTATGCTGCTCTGAGAGCAAGTCCACACCAAAAATCACGTCGAACTCCACTAGCAGTAGTAACGATGCTTGTAAGTGGAACTGCTGACTCCCAATTCATATCTTCACGCCACAGACTCTATCTACACGCATTGAACACCCATTTGGCAACAACACATCCACTTTGTCCTTTGCCATTGAATAAGGTACTCCGATGAGCGATATAAATCCTTCGGACAAAAAGGAGTGTGAAGCTCCCGTATCAAAGAGTGCTCTCGCCGGATTATTGCAAATCAAAACAAAGCCTAATACAAGCAGTAATAAGCTAACATGTGCAAGGTAACAAGTATTTAAAGCTAACTTGCTATAAATTTAAACCGTACCTGTCACCACATCAGCTTGCTTTATGGCCTCCTGCTGGCTAAGGTTATAGACTCTAGGATGAGCTGGAGCATAATGGGATGCGGTTAACTCCATCGCCTTGTCCTTCTCCTCATAGGTTGCTTCCGGCTTCCTCTCGGATTTGGACGTCCGCTCCAACAGTCTCGGGCAAAGTGTCCCGACTTTCCACAGTTATAGCATTCGCCCGGGGTTTGGCCTGTAGTTGCCCCCGAAGCACCGGAATAAGGGGCTGGACCCGAAGTCCTAGCCTTCTTATAGAATTTATGAAACCTAGACTTTGAGGTAGTCGGCACCTTGAACTCTGTCTTCTTAGCACCAGAGTATTTCTTTGCTTGCACATTCCTCAGATACTTCTCCAACGACCGGGTCGTATTGACCAGGGTCAAGAAGCCCTACGTCATAGGCCCCGAGAGCAGTAGCCTTAGGTCATCCCTCAGACCCTCATAGAAATGATTTGTATTACGCTCCTCATCAGCAAATGTAGAGCTAGCGTATCGACCCAATCGTGTAAATTAGTGGAGATACTCGTCCACGCTACTCTCTCCTTACGTCAACTTCTGTAATTCATTCTCTATTGTGATCCTCTGATCCGAGGGAAGGTACCTTACTAAGAATAGTCTCAAAAATTCTTCAATCGAGACGTCCGTGAGTTGCCTTCCCCTCAGGTGATGCGGCTCTAAACCTTCCGACCACAGCCTTGCATCTTCGTCCAACAGGAAAGTGGCTATGGTGGTCCTCTGCCACTTCTCAATTTCTGTGGCTGTCAAGACTCTCTTTAATCGGGAGAGCCAATCCTCAGCTTGGGATGGGGTTCCTGTCCTCGAGAATACCGGAGGTTTGAAGACCATAACATGTTTGAGCTACTTTTCAGTTTCTCTCTTAGGTACCAATGGCTCCACCAGTACTTGCTCCACCCTTCTCAGTTCTGCCGCTTGAAGAGGTACCTGCTCCACTGCAGGGGCAGGCTGCTGCATTTATCTTGCAGGCTGGGCATTTATCATGACAAACACCACTTCAGCCACCAATATTATGGTTTCTGCTGAGGGAGGTGTTACAGGCACATCATTTGGTGCGCTACTTGCCTCAGAAACCATTCGTTCTGACAGCCTTACACCACTCCTAGTCACCTATAGTCATACAAAACACCATTAAGTGACCGAACAACATTGCAAAAGCAATTATAGGAACACGCTGGTTCCTCAAACATGTGTATTTTCATTCCTAAGTGGACATTCATGGATTCTTTTATATTATAATGATGACGCACACACCTGTGCTCACCACCACTTAAATTGAATTCGTCCATGAATTCATTTAAGCATGACCGAAACCGGTAGTCTAATACCAAATTGTAATACCCCCTATCCGTTATATAGCATATAGCAGTAGGTCTGGTCGGGGCCTGACGCCATACACCACAGACAGACCGAAGGGTTACACAATGAAACCATCCTTCCAATAACAAACGTCCTACACAGAGCACATTCTAGCGGAAGCATTTTAAATGTTGCAAAGCAAGAACCCAGCCACAGCTTGAATGTCAACTAAAATAATCCAACAAAGAATGAGCGTACAAAATACACAAAGTACTTGGCCTTATGGCCTTACAAGAGCTTACTTTAAACAAATAGTGTCTTCCAAACGTCAGCATGCAGGACAGTCACACATGAGAATAAAAGTAAACATTCGCATAGGCGTTAGAGGGCCGGCTCAGCAACAAGGGCTTTTACCCGCTATTTTCCACTAGGCTCCACAGCACCTGCAAGCAACAATCCACCGCAATGGTGGCAAACAAAAGCAATGGTCAGCTAAAGCTGACCAAATTATAACGACCCCAGCCCTTAACTCGGGGCGGCGATGCTTCTTCCCTGCACTTTATTAGCATAGCCAAATAGTAGTGAAATTACACTTCATCACAAGCATAGGCACGCACGGCCACACACCCCGTGCTCTCAGGGCACATTCTCGATGAACCCGGACAAAATCCGCGGTCTCACTACCGCCCCTTGGATGGCAAACCTCATGAGCATTATAGTCTTTCCAGCCTCAGCCTAAGACGCTCCATCTATGCCAATGGAGAGTACCACGTACATTAGGTGTCTTTAGCAGAACGACATAGAGCGGGTACAGTTCCGCCTAACCCGTTGGTCACACAGCAACGTCAATTTAAGCCATATGCGCGGGTCAAGCATCCCCGAGTCCCAAATCGATCACACACTTTACATAACCGAGTTATGTGCAAGTTGGCTCCCATGCCAGCAAGATGGCAGAATCACGCTTCTGCCCAGGTTTTCGGGTGCACCTTGGAGCCGGTACCCAAGGTTCCCTGTTGCAATCTACCGCGTAGAAAAACCCAAAAACAACCATCGTCACTGAGTCTTCTCCGGCATTCATGCAATGAAACATCACCGATCCAGACCAACTTGTCCGGGTAGGCTTCACACACCATGCCTATGTTCGTACTTTGATTCCGGACTCTACATGCAAAACAACGGGGACTATTTATGTCTACCCGAAGGAATACCTCACACTCACCGCATACTCGCGAGAGCGGGCTTCCTATGCAAAAAGGAAAGAGTACTTCACATGTCCAAGACGATAATCGTTACCCTTGTGTTTCTCTTTGGCGCCATGAAGATCTAGACGGATGAAAAGCCCCGCAACGGCCTCGCCTCCGTAGATCTGAACTCGGATTGCGATTTGGTGCACTGAAGCTCCACCGGCGGCTGGATATCTCCTACTCCTTCTTCCTTGGTCTCCCCTCTCTCTAAGGCTTTTAGAAAGAGAAAACTCAAAGGGAAATGAGGGTTTCAAACCATATTCCTAACATTAACTCAGTCAGGACCAGCCTGGGCCCTTGGATCCCAAAAGAAGGAAACGAACGGCCACGATTCGTACTTAAAGTCAATTTCTTGGGCCGAACACGACTTTTCACATGCCCGTGTCCAAGGCCGTGTGCCTCAATCGACGCCAAAACTATCGCATCCCGACCAGGACATGGGCTCTCAACACTCCTGCGTCAAACTTGACACGCCCATGTCAATCAGTACACGCCTGTATTGCGGGGCGTGTTCTTCAATCAATACAGGACCAAAAATAACCCGAAGAGGACACAGGTTCTCGACACGCCCGTGTCGATTTTGACACGCCCGTGTCAACCCGAACATTCTTGGGCTCCAGGCCATGTTCCTCCCCCATCATAGCCTGGTTAATAGCCCGAGCAGGACACGGCCTGGGACATGCCCGTGTCTCAGGCCGTGTTCGTTGTCTCGACGATCGTCGACTGCATTTTCGTCAACCACTCGGCAAGATCGTCGAACCCGAGCATGACACGGCCCTGGACACACCCGTGTACCAGGCCGTGTGACCCCTACCAAGCACTAAACTTGGTTCTAAATGCTGCCCATCCCTCTTTTGAGTCTCGGGGCGTTACAGACCCCGGGGCACTCCATCACCCTACAGGTCAGCACTTCGTATGCAAATGTATATAAACATACTGAGTAAAGAAATAGGTTAGGATGTCACATACATCAAACATGTTTCTAGGTTGAGTAGTTAATAAAAAGGGGCCTACTATGCAGCATGTATGCAAACCTGGGATTCACCCAAAGCACCATAAAGTGCATGAAACTAACATATCGTCACGCATCAACATATCACATCACATGGGTACTTCCATTTCCCCTAATGGCATTCAAGCTTCCATACGGAACTCTTACCAAGGCCCCACCCGCTCGTGGGTCTCAAAACTCGGGCTTGACTGCATTATCTGACTTCTCACGTCAGGATTTCATCTCACAAACAACAAATAGATGCTAAGAACCCTTGCTTGACCCCACCCGCTCATGGGCTTCATCGCCCGGGCTTTTCAAAATCTTGGCGTTCTCATCAGTTTCACAGAAGGGGACTTGTCTCGTCGGGACACTCTCCACAGATGACTTGTACGCCACATTCTAGCAGAAATTTTATCAGACACTTGTCCTTGTAGAACTCAACGATATAGCATTTATCACATAATTGGCTTATGCATATGAGATTATGTTGTAATCTTTCAACATAAGCCATGTCTGTGAAAGAGACTATGTCATTAGAAATAATACTGTAGCCTTTAGTGATTCTCCTGTCAGACCCTCTAAAGATAACTTTTGGACCATCTTTGACTGCGGTAAATTATAGTACTAGGCTTCTAGTCTCGGTCATATATCGAGAGCATCCACTGTCCAAATACCAGATTGGAGTTCTGTTGGCATTTGGACATACCTGCAATCATAAATCATTTTCCCTTAGGAACCCAAACAGATTTGGGTTCTTGGTTCCTTGTTAGTTTAACACCACTTGGAACATTAACATTGCGAGTGGTCGGACTCGCACTGTTAACTCATGGAGTTTCAAGCTTTACCGGATGAAACCAACAATCTACGGCAAAGTGACCAATATTTCTGTAACACCAACAGTCAAATCTAGTGTACCTCCTCTTATACTTCTACTTTATCTTTTGAATGGTAGGTCTAGCACGGGCCACTAACTTGGAGATAGAAGCCTCGTAATTACAGCACATACAAGACTTCTTTGTTTCCTTACCCTTGGTGACAACAGTATTGTCTTTGGGTGGCTTCTTAAAATTTGATTCATGAATGTAAGGACCATACCCTTTGAGAGTTTTTTCCTCATAAGGTGCCTTTAGAGCACTAGCACCAAAGTCACGGGGACGGGTCCATCCTTGGTAACGCTTTTTAGGCTCCACATAAGTTGGCCTAGCAAAGTGTCCATAGGACATCTCAAAGTCGTATTTTTTTAGGGAAAGATAACCTTCTCAAAAGAGGGATTACTTTGAGGTACCTTCCCTTTGCCTTTGGTAGCGGCTTTCTTAGCATCCTTACCTTTCTCAACTATATGACCAAGACCACTACCCTTCTTCAGAGCAGAGAATTCATCAATGAGAGGAAGAATGGTCTTTGGTTTAGAGTAACTTTCAACAAGTTTTTTTCCACCAAGAGCTTTTCTTCTAGCTCATCTAAATACTTCTTCTTTTAACTTAATAGTTCAGCAAAGCATTTTAATTCTTCTTTCAAATAGTTAACTTCATTTCTGAGAGGAGCTAAATCAGCAATTTCCTCCTTCAGTCTTGCCTTCACTGCCTAGAGAGAAGCAATCTCTTTTGATTGTTTTTTGATTACCTTGCAATATTTGTCAAAGGCTTTCAAAAGTTCTTGATGTTAAGCCATCAAGTCAGCTTCATCTTCCTCAGAAGAATAGTCTTCATTACCATTAGTAGAGGTTTCAGATTCAGAGTGGATTGTGTGAGTGCTTACCTTCCCATAGAATTGGGAGTCGTCTACTTCCTCATCTGATTGAGCCATGAGCCCGAAGTAAGCTTCTTCATCTTCAGAGCTTGACTCACTTGAGTCATTGTCACTAAAAGTCTTTGATTTCTTTGCAATGAAGCTCTTCTCTTCCTTCCTCTTATCTTTGAAGGATCTTTTGTCTTCTTTCTTGGATCCTTCCTTATTCTTGTACGGACAATCCGCAATCACGTGTCCTGGCTTGTTGCAACAATAACAAACTATGTCAGAGGAAGAATGTCTGTTTGGTTTAGATTTATACTTGTCCTCTCGATTGTAGCTTTTCTTAGACCGATCACCATCACGATATGATCTTCTGATGTCCGAGGAGGAGGAGTTATTTTCCATTTATCTCCTCTTGCTGAGCAATCTTTTGAATTGCTTGGATATTAGCGATAACTCTCCATCAGACAACTCAGTGCCTGACGTGCTTGGCTCAGAGTCTTCTGGGGCATCTGGAGCTCGTGTCCTTACTAGTGACATAGCTTTAGATTTTCTTATCCCTTCGTCTTTCAGAGCTACCGAATTCTCTCTGCTTGAAGTCCTGCTGCTTTGCCCCTCCTTCTTTCGAGTATTCATTTGTAGTTCATATGAGAGGAGTGTTCTGAACAGATTCTGGGCATTAATCTCGGGCAACTTTCCAAACTCCCTAATGGCTACCACTTTTGTGTCTCATTCCTTTGTTAGGGATCTGAGAAATTTGTCCTTTAACTCACCATTATTGAAGGTACGACCCTAGTTTTTCAGGCCGTTAATGATCTTGAAGAATTTTTCAAAACTATCAACAATAGTATCCCCAGTACCTTGTGAAAGTCTTTATTTCAAGGATAGCTAAATCACCTAGAGGGGGGTGAATAGGTTTCTTAGTCCTTATTGACAATCTTTTGTTTTCTTTTCTTTTTAGATACTTTAGCAATTAATTATGTTCTGCTCAAGATATACAACCTGCAATAAAACAATCATAGAGAAAACACACAAAGCACACCGAATTTATAGTGGTTCCCCTAACAAGTGTACATCCACTTTCCCTCCCGTCTATCCAAATATCTTGTTGGACTAGTCACTTCTTCAAAACTCTGCTCCTAAGAGCTTACACCTCGATCCCGCGGGATCTCTCAGTCTCCTCCAAGACTTACAACTCAGGCACAAGGCCCAACAACTCAGTGATCCAAAGATCACCTACCTCAGGCCTATAGGCCCTATATCTCAGGCTGAGAAGACAGCCCTACCTCAGATCCACAAGGGATCCTACATCAGAGAGAATGACTCTCCTACAGCTCAAACCCAAAGTTCCTACCTCAGATCCAAAGGATCCTACAGCTCAGGCGCAAGTACCCTACCATACTGTGAGAATGACTCATCTACCTCAGGCTCAAGAGCCCTATAGCTCAGTGATCAACTGATCACCTACCTCAAATCGAAACTGGATCCTACAGCTTAGGCTAAACAGCCCTACAACTCATATCCACTTCTGGATCCTACCTCATAGCAAATTCGCTCCTACCACTCAGATCCAAGAGGATCCTACAAGATGGAAATGGGTTGGTGAGTCTTGATTGGACACAAGAGAAATTTATCTGTGCCAATCTACCTTGACTGAGATAGACTCAGCCCCACTTTGACTACGGAAAGTATTTCCTGAGTCTACCTTTACTTGAACTGAAATATACTCGGTCCTAACTTCTTCATAGCATCAGAGATTTCTCCTACTGGAGCTGTGAAGTAACTGCAGCAATGTTTGCTGCTACCTGAGCTGAATAATTCTCAGCTCAACTTCTTCACAGCAACTGGGATACATATTGTTTTAGCTTGTGGGAGAAGTAACTTGCAGAAATAGTTCTGCTTCTTCTTTATTTCATAAGCTGAGGAAGTTCAGCCCTAACCCCTTCTCCACAGCCTCCAGTAGATGTTCTTCTGAGTTGTATGGCTAGAACTGTGAAGATCCTGCTGGTGCAAATAGAAAATGTCACTAGCTAACTTTCTTTCTCTTCTTCAGAGATTTTCTCTGATCTTGTTATAATTATGGATGAAAACCAACAGCTACCTTTTTGAGCCTTTAGACCTCCAGTCTTTTGCTCTCAGTTCTTCTCTTAATAGCAACAATGGCGATGAAGAAGAAGTATCTTGATAGCTCTGCTCCAAGTGTTGTCTTCCTCTATAAAGGTTTTTCTTTTTAACATTTATATCCCAACGGCTCTTTGAGCAGTGGGCCCCACACATTTAATGCTGGCTGCATCCTTGCTTTAACAACCAGATGTCGTATAGTAGGTCTGCGACACCTTTTGTCGTATACAGTAGCTTTGTCGCTAACAATATGAATAAGGTTGACGTTTTGACTTGCTGACATCGACACCTGAACATTTAGTCAAAAATCAAGCATCAATAGAATAGGAATTGAGTGAATGAGCTTCACTCAATGCCAAAGTACTTTGATTATTATTTTTATCTAGGCATTGACAGTGTTGAGTGAGCAAGCCTCACTCAACGCTTTTTGCCTTAACTATTTCTGCAGCCTTTTCTGCATGTCTGGCGTTAAGAGCATTGAGTGAGCACACCTGACTCAATTCCTTATGCCTTTGTCATACTTTTAGTTATTTAGGCATTGAGGACATTGAGTGAGCATGCCTTACTCAATGCTTTCTACCTTAACCTTTTCTGCTTCTTTAGCAACTTAAGCATTGAGAGCGTTGAGTGACCATGCCTCACTCAATACTTTCTTCCTTGATCATTTCTGCATCATGGCGTTGAGAGCGTTCAGTGATCACGCCTCACTCAACGCTTTCTTCCTTAGCCAGATTTTTCTGCTTCGTGGTGTTGAGTGAGTAAGCTCCACTCAATGTCAAACAACTTAATAGATTTTCTTCTGTTATCTTGCGTAGTGTGAATGAACTACACTCAATGCATTTGGACTTAGCCAAATTTTTGTGTCTAAGAAACAACACTGATTTTGAGATTTAGTCAACACATTATCACATGGTGTTGAGTGAGCTTGCCCCACTCAACGCTTATGGACTTGGTAAATATTCACAGTTTTCAACTGCATTGATTGCTTTTACTTTTGTCGAACTTAGCTTTCACTTTTCGTCGAGATGAACTCGGAGTTTGTCAAATTGGGTTCTGAGTATGTCAAACTGTATGGCGTTGAGTGATTTGACTTCACTCAATGCCTGTGTACTTAGCTGCTTTCTCAGCTTGCCACTTCATGGCATTGACTGTATAGGCTTTACTCAGCACTATAAGTCATATGGCGTTGTGTGAATGACCTTCACTCAATGCCTGTGGACTTAGATAAATTTTTGTCTTTCCACACCCTAGGTAAGTATTTACCTGACCTAGCCACTCAGGCTATCTATCCCATCTTTGTTACAAGGACATCCTGCAATCATTAAACTTAAGCATACATCAAATATAACTATGCTCTTAGTGTTGATGGTAATGCCTCTTCAAATCCAATCTACGTAACATTGTGGGCAATGGACCCAACAATCTCCCCCTATTTGAAAAATGCAAAACCCCCAGCAATACTAAGAAGCATAAATATAATAAGCAGAATAATTTCATGTAGCTGAAAGCTGGAGGTTATATCTACTACATATGTTGGCTTGTGCTATATTAATTCAATGTACTGCATTTAATTGTATTGACTCAATAAGCTAAGTCAATGCATCCTCATACCACTTGAACAACTGCTCAAGTAATATGCACTCTCCTTCATAGCACTTGATATTAAATGGAGGACCACTACTAGCACTTAACTCATAATATGCACTGAACCAATCATGGCTCAACATGTAGTCAGTCATTGCATTCCTCATACTACCTGAATTTTTTCAAGTAATATGAACTGACTTAACATGACCTAGTCATGTCAAGTAATGCTTCTATATCTCCCCCTTATGTATTGCCACACATCTCCCCCTTTTTGGTTTCTTTAATAGGTATATCTATTGAGGGAGAAGCAAGGTTCATGGGAGAGTTTGTCTCTTGATCCTAGCCAAATTCCAATGTTGATAACACTAAGGAAATTATAATAGTGATCAATCTACTTCATAAGGAGTCATACCTTTTATGTTGATACATTGATACAATACAACAATGTAGCATTTGAACTAGATGCAAACATAGTTCCACTTGTGCTGACTGTACCTCTTCTCTAGCATCAGGATTGTCTTCTCAGCAGCAACAGTCCTTCTCAGACTCTGAGAAGATTATAACTAAGTCATAAATAATCTCCTCGTTAGTCTATGCATTGTCCTTAGTACAGACTTATCAGCAGTTGTGACAGTTGATCTACTGCAACAATTGCCTATTCCTTCTCAATAGGAGGCTTATCCTGTTTCAGCAAGTGTTGGACATGCTCCCCCTAAATAGGAGCATTTCCTATCATTCCCTTTGCTTGACACTTGAGTCCATCTTAGTCTTGATAACACTTTATGTTCTTTATAGTCTTGATGTCACATCAAGAACTTATCTAGCTGTAAGAGAAGTAAATCCTGCAACACAAGTATAACAGGGAGCAACTGAAGCTATACCAGGTTAAGCATACCCAATCTCAACCTAGAGGGTGTTGAACTTGACTTCATCTATTGGCATGATAAATATGTCAGTCAATTGTCAGTGAGGAAAAACTCAGGATTGAGTTTTTCCATATGCTCCCTAACAAGCTGATACTTAATCTACATATGCATAGTCCAGTTATGAAGGACGGGATTCCTAGCAATTTAGATTACACTAGTAGAATATAAATATAAGGTAGTTCTACTTATCTGGAGGATGTGGTCCTGATATAATGGAGCTGATATTGCAAGACTGGTTTTTTTCTTGCAGCTCCAAGTAGTCAGTCTTCTTCATAGGATTTGATAGGTTCCATCTTTGCTTATCCTATCTACCTTACACCCTGTGGTGGAGGTGCATCTTCTCACCTATTCTTTAGCAACAGGCTTGTCTTTGGCTTCAGCTTTCTGATCTTGCTACAGGTTCAGATGATATTAAAACTTGAGCATACATTTCTCCTCAAGTTTCCTCTAAAGAGTCTATCTGCTGATGATACTACTTGAGAGACTTTTCAGGTGAGCATTATATGCTCCTTCCTTGCTGCTCTTAGAAGAGCTACATGTGCTTTCCTCAGTGATGAGTACAACCTACTTGTCTTTCACAGATTTCACTCAACATTCTCTTCCACCCCTTGGGCTGTAGAAGGAGTGATCTTTATGGTATATATATCCATTTCTCACTTGAGTATGATCCTCAAGCTAGCTCCTTGTTCCAGTCTAATTCTAGGATCAACCATTGTCCAAATACCACATGGGGGTATGGTCAGTTGGACTATCTTGCAAAACATAATTATCTTACCTTAGGAACCTAATAGGTATTGGGTCTTAGGTTCTGATTAGACTGAAATCTAACTTGCCTACTAGTAGCATTTCTGACAGGTAGGCTAACTCTTGCTCTGGTCATAGAATTATTGTGCCAACAATCTAGGGTAAAATGCCCAGCCTTGCCACAACACCAACACTCATGAATGTTATATCTCCTTTTTTGAGTTAGTCATGCAGTGTGGTTAACTACTGACAGAAGAGAAGGAAGAGGAACAGTAGCTTTCTTTAGGTTCCTTTCAGCAAGGATCTGACTGAAGGTTAGTCCTCCATCAGTCTTCCTTTGCTTGCTCTGAATGGTATTTACAACTGTCTTCTTTGCAGATGACATGTTGTTTATATCATCAGAAATAGTCAAGTCAGGCTTACTGGTAGACTGACCCTTGTTCTGAGTCCGTGCAGAATGGGCTCGAGTGTAAGTCATTGTCTTGTTTTTTAGAGTTGGGGCTGAGGCACCAAATATAAATGGTCCATAATGGGCCATTTGTACTTCTTCATGGGGATCCTTAAAGGCACTCATTCCCCTAACCTTTTTTCTTCCATTGTAAGATACTCATGTATTCTTACAAGAATAATTCTCATTCTCCCAATGACCATGGATGCAGCTTTGGTTATACCTATGAGAAGGGAGCATTACCTTGTGAAAAGTTGACTGTGGCATTACAGGAGCTTTCTGTTTCCCTTTGGAAAGGTAAACACTTGTGCTTCCCTTGACTGCTAACTCCTTCTTACCCTTTTGGGAGGAGAAGGAATTTATCATGGGCAACACAGTACTAGGCTTAGAAAAACTAGCCAATATCCTTCTCTCCTTAAGGAGCTCCTCTTCAAGATCTAAGATGATCTTGTCCTTTTGGCTTATGGTCTCAAGTTGGATGACTGAGATAGCCTTTAGTTGGCTGACTTCCCACACTTTCTGCTCCAGTAATGATGTTGAATCATATTGTTGGGACGCAGCAAGATATAGCGAGATAATCTCCTTAGACTGCTCCTTGGCCAACTTATTACTTCTTCTCAAGGCATCGAAAATTTGACCGTACTTGTTAATCAATTGATTGGCATCTACCTCAAATTCAGATTCATCTTCATCACTGGATGAGGATGTATCAGAATCTGGACTAGTCTCATGACCTAAGCAATAAGATCTAGACAGAGATTGTACCTGATCTGGACCAGGCTGATCCTGGCAGGATACTTCTTTTGTCATGGCAATTAGCCCTTAACAACTGCGATCATTTTCTTCTTCATCATCCTCCTCTAAATCACTTTCTAGATGTGATAGAGGGGCCCTAATCGTTAGACTAGCATCTGGATTATCTTCTGCTTCATCTACAATGACAGCAAGTAGCCCAATGAAGGCTTCTTCTTCTTCCTCGGACTCTAAATCACTGTCAAAAAGACTAACTTTCTCTGTCCCTTCCATATAGCCAGTGAGAGAATCCCACATCTCTTTGGGTGTCTTGCAGTAGACCAACATCTGGAAGGTGGAGTCATCAATGTCACTTACCACGATGTGTTGTGCCCTCTTGTCCATAGATATTAAGTTGATTTCATCTTCAGACATCTCTGTATAACTCTTTGGGGTCTGGTCTTATATATATAACATAGAGACCTTCATGGGGATGAAAGATCCCTCTTGAACTGTTGCAAAGATCCTAGGATTAGAGGCTTCCATGATTTGTCTGATCCTTTCTTTCCAACTCCAAAAATTCTCTTTACTGCAGACTTGGAGCTCCATTGTGCTCCACTCCTTATGGTCCACTTTTGAACACATAAGTTTAAACCCTTTTAGTTATCCTTTGAGGCCTACTCAGACTTTTGGGTCCTTTTTGAGTAACCTCCCTCTAATATTACTTGAAATTCTTTATTTCAAGGATAGCTAATTCACATAGAGGGGGTGAATAGGTTTCTTAGTCCTTAGTGACTATCTTTTATTTTCTTTTATTTTGATATGCTTTAGTGATTGATTATGTTCTGCTTTCAAGATATGCAACCTGCAATAAAACAATCACAGAAAAAACACACAAAGCACACGAGATTTATAGTGGTTCCCCTAACAAGGGTTCCTCTACTTTCCCTCCCGCCTATCCAACTATCTTATTGTACTAGGCACTTCTCCAAAATTCTGCAGCTAAGATCTTACATCTCGATCCCGCGGGATCTCTTAGTCTCCTCCAATACTTACAACTCAGGCACAAGGCCCTACAACTCAGTGAAGCAAAGATCTCCTACCTCAGGCCCAAAGGCCCTACAACTCAGGCTGGGAGGACAGCCCTACCTCAGATCCACAATGGATCCTACCTGAGAGATAATGACTCTCCTACAGCTCAGACCCAAAGGTCCTACCTCAGATCCAAAGGATCCTACAGCTCAGGCATAAGTGTCCTACCACTAACTGATAATGACTCACCCACCTCAGGATCAAGAGCCCTACAGCTCAGTGATCAACTGATCATCTACCTCAGATTCAAACTGGATCCTACAACTCAGGCTAAACAGCCCTACAACTCAGATCCACTTTTGGATCCTACCTCAGAGCAAATTTGCTCCTACCACTCAGATCCAAGAGGATCCTACAGGATGGAAATGGGTTGGTGAGTCTTGATTGGACACAAGAGATATTTCTCTGTGACAATCTACCTTAACTGAGATAGACTCAGCCATACTTTGACTCAAGGAAAGTATTTCCTGAGTCTACTTTTACTTGAAGTGAGATATACTCAGTCCTAACTTCTTCTTCACAGTACCAGGTATTTTTCCTACTGGAGCTGTGAAGTAACTGCAGCAATGCTTGTTGCTGCCTGGGCTGAAGAATTCTCAGCTCAACTTCTTCACAATAACTAGGATACAGATTATTTTGGCTTGTGCTGGAAGTAATTGGCAGAAACAGTTCTGCTTCTTCTTTATTTCCTGAGCTGAGGAAGTTCAGCCCTAACTCCTTCTCCACAGCCTCCAACAGATGTTCTTTTGAGTTGTATGGCTGGAACTGTGAAGATCCTGCTGGTGCAGATAAAAAATGCCACCAGCTAACTTTCTTGCTCTTCTTCAGAAATTTTCTCTGATCTTGTTGTAGTTGTGGATGAAAACCAACAGCTAACTTTTTGAGCCTTTAGACCTCCAGTCTTTTGCTATCAGTTCTCTTCACAGTAACAATGGCGATGAAGAAGAAGTATCTTGACAGCTCTGCTCCAAGTGTTGTCTTCCAATGTAAAGGCTTTTCCTTTTTATCACTTATGTCACAACGGCTCTTTGAGTAGTGGGCCCATACATTTAATGTTGGCTGCATCCTTGCTTTAATGCCCAGCTGTCGTACAGTAGGTCTGCGGTGCCTTTTGTCTTGTACAGTAACTTTATCGCTAACAATTTTAATAAGGTTGACTTTTTGACTTGCTGACATCAGCACCTGAAGACTTAGTCAAAAATCAAGCATCAGTAGAATAGGCGTTGAGTGAATAAGCTTCACTCAATGCCAAAGTACTTAGACAATTTTGTCTATCTAGGTGTTGACAGGGTTGAGTGAGCAAGCCTCACTCAACGCTTTTTGCCTTAACCATTTTTGCAGCCTTTTTGTATGTCTGGCATTGAGAGCATTGAGTGAGCACACCTCACTCAACGCCTTGTGCATTTACCATACTGTTGGGTACATTGGTCAAATGTACCTGATTTGAAGAAGCCTCACCTAACTCAATGATATACATCATAATGTATTTGATGTTTGTTTGAGTTACTTGTGCAGGTTAGGAATACACTGGACTGAAGCTAAAAATTTCTAAGTCCATGTGTCGACACCCAGAGGGAAAGTGTCGACACTTGAGAAAGCTTGTGTCGACACCCAGACAAGCAGTGTCGACACTTGGAGTCATTGTGTCGACACCTGGGAAGAAGAGTCGACACCAGTCAGAAAGTGTCGACACTTGGAGCTGTGTCGACACTTAGTGTAGAAGAATGCAGAAAAGCTGTGTCGACACTTAGCAGAAGTGTCGACACCTAGAAGAGCTGAGTCAACACCAGAAAGTGTCGACACTTGGAGTTGTGTCGACACTCAGCAAGATTCTGCAGAAACTAAGTACAAGTGTCGACACTCAACACAATGTGTCGACACTCAATCAGCAGAGTCAACATATGAATAATGTGTCGACACTCAGCACAATGTGTCGACACACACTCAAAAGAGTCAACACTTGAAGCATGTGTCGACACTCAGCACAATGTGTCGACACACAACCAGAAGAGTCAACACTTGTAGGAAGTGTCGACACCCAGCACAATGTGTCGACACTTAATTGAAGACTCTACACTTGAAGAAAGTGTCGACACAAGGAGCTGTGTCGACACTTAGCAAAGAACAGAAAAGTTACAAAATATTCTAAGTACAAGTGTCGACACTAAAAGAATGTGTCGACACTCAGCTGAAGAAACAAAAGTGAAGACTTGTGTCGACACCAAGAAGCAGTGTCGACACTTGACAGTTTCAACACATGAAGATGTGTCGACACAAAGAACATGTGTCGACACTTAGAAGAATACAGTTAAAGAATGAAGTACAAGTATTTGTGTCGACACTCAATTTCAGTGTCGACACATGCAGAAGAATCTGTGTCGAGACATACAAGGAATTGTGTCGACACCTTGTAGACTTGTGTCGACACTTACACAACATGTGTCGACACTTAGTCTATAAGTGTCGACACTTAAGAACAGAAAGTCTCGACACTATCTGACAGTTAGAGAATTTCAAGAAGTGACTGGTTGACATGACAGCTGCCGATCCAGCCGGTCTACAGCAACTGTCAGAGAAATCAGAAGTTTGTTATGAACCGGACCAGCCGGTTACCATGAAGGAAGCCTATAAATAGGCATCCATAGTTTACAGAAACAGGAGTTGTGATTGAGAAACAAGAGTTACAGCTTGAGAGAATATTTAAAGTAGTTGATCAGATTAAATCAAGAAGTGATACACAGAGGATCAACACAAGAAGATCTGTCAGTCCAACTGCAGATCTAAGAAGTTGGAGAGAGAGAGCTCCAATCAAGAATTCAGTCTTTGGAACTAAGGCTGAGAAGAAGGATTCAGAAACATCTGGATTTCAAGAAGCAGAGGTCAAGGAACAACTGCAGAAGATTCAGACTAATTCAGTTCTAATCAAGAAGCTTTGAGGGAAGCTAAGTCAGTTTGGATCTAGCTGAGTTCTTCCAAGAACTCTTCAAGAAACTCTCAACTTCTCTCTTATTTTCTGAGTTGTAGAGTTAGCTATTGTATTTCTATTTTAACTTGTAGGATCCATTGGATCTGAGAGAATTGTAAGCCTATATTATAAAGGCTGAGGGTAGGGCTTGATTGCCTGAGTGTAGGAGTTGAAGAACTCTGAGTGTAGGCCTTAATTGGCTGAGTGTAGGCCTGGGTGGCTGAGTGTAGGCCTTTTGGCTGAGTGTAAGGCTTTGGGCCTGAGGTAGGAACCTAGTTGGGTTCTGAGTTAGTGGAGAAGTTTGGCCGAATCTAGTACACTGCTAGATAGGCGAAGGGGGAAAGTGGATGTACCCAAAGATTGGGGAACCACTATAAATTAGTGTGTCTTCTGTGCTGTGTTGTGCTGTGGAATTACTGTTTATATGCTGTAATTGCTGTTAGCTGTAGAATTCTCTGAAATAGCTGTTGTGCTGCCAAACAAAAGTCAAAAAGGATTAGGTCACCTATTCACCCCCCCCCCCCCTCTAGGTGTTTAGGTACCATATCTTTCAAGTGGTATCAGAGGGAGGTTACTCAAAAAGGACTAACTGTCTGAGGAAATTCAGTTTGGCAGATTCAGTATAAGTTAGCACACAGTTTCAAGAAAATCAAGAAACATGGGTTCTTCAGAGAATCACAAGGAATTGGGTTCAATGAAACTGCCCATATGCAGAAAAGAGATTTTTGGAATCTGGAAAGAAAGGGTAAGGCTGTTCATGGAGGCCTCTGACCCTAGGATCTACATCACAGTCAAAGAAGGGCCTTATGTGCCCATGAAGATTTCAGTCTTGGATGCTACACAGAGAACTCCAAAGGATTTTTCTGAGATGACCAAGGATGAGATTGTCCTAGCTACAATGGACAAAAGGGCACAGAACATCATAGTTAGTGCAATTGATGATGCCACCTTCCAGAACCTTATTCACTGTAAAACAGCAAAAGAAATGTGGGATACCCTCATTGTCTACATGGAAGGTTCTGAAGAAGTAAGACAAGATAGGAAGTCCTTGCTTAATCAAGAATATGAGAGCTTTAGGCAAGGAAGAGGAGATAGCATCACTGAATGCTACAAGAAGTTTTATAGAATTGTTAATGAACTCATGTCCTATGGAAGAGAGTTCTCTAACTATGAATTGAATGATAAATTCTTAAGGTCCCTAACCAAAGACTGGGACACCAAGATCTGTGCCATCAGAGAAATGGCAAAGTTGGGAGAAATTCCTCCTCCCACACTGTTTGGCAAGTTGTTATCTTATGAGATGCAATTGTCAGTAAGAAAAGAGGAGGAAAAGTCAACAAGGACTGAACACAGGGAAAGGACTGTTGCCTTTAAGTCAGAAGTACCTAGAAAGAACAGGACTAAGTCATCAACTCCTCCTCCAGAGGTAGTTGAATCAGAATCTGATGAGTCTGTTAGCACTAAATCTACAAGCAGTGAAAGTGATGAAGATTTTGCTGCATTCACCAGACATTTTCAGAAATTCCTTAAGAAGAAACAGTGGAGGTCCAGACCTTCATATTCCAAAGGGAAAGAAGTCCAGTATCAGGAGAAGAAGCCTTCAAAGAAGGATAAGAAAAAGACAAAGACTAGTAAGGCAACTGGGTCTAAGATTGTGTGTTACTGCTGCAATAGACAGGGTCATGTTATTGCAGATTGTCCTGAAAGAAGGAAAGAATCCAGTGACAAAAAGAAGACTCACTTCAAAGGAAAGAAGGAGAAGTCCTTTGTTGCAAAGAATGAGAAGACTCTTTCAGACATTTCTTCTTCAGACACTGAGACAGATGCTGAAGCCTATATAGGGCTATTTGCTGAAGAAGAAGAAGAGTTTATGCAGATCATGGAATCAATCTATGAACAAGAAGAGGTTCAGTGCCAAGGACTGATGGCATTGACTGAAAGTACCAAAATCCTGGAGCAGCCAGGACCTAGTCAGGTACAAAGTCTAACCTTAAGTTCAGATTCCAGTTCTAGTTCAGAGTCAGAATCATCTTCATCAAGTGATGGAAGTGTTTCTGAATCTGAGGGAGATATTCATCAGCTCTTAGATGAATACCAAGTACTGTTGCAAGCCTATAAGAAAAGCAAGATCCTAGCCAAAAGTCAGGCAAAGGAGATTGCTGATCTCAAGGCAGCTGCAACAGATTTTGAGAAGCAGTATGATCAAAAACTGAATGAAGTAGCCAGGCTGAAACACATTACTGTGATTCAGATGGGTACTATTACATTTAAGAATGATCAAATTAAGAGACTGGAGACAAATCTCCAAAAGGAAAAAGAGCTTGCTGCCAGGTTTTCAAAACCTAAATCAGTACTACCTTTAATTGATGAATTTGTTCATCAAAAAGGAAAAGCTGGACTGGGTTTTGTTGGACCTGCAGGGACTATGCAGTCAAAGCTTAAGTCCAAGGGCAAAGCCCCAACATTCAATAAAACTGCTGTAGTTAAGACAGCCAAGTCTGTACCTAAGCAAAGGTACAACAAATTTGAATGTTGGTGCTGTGGCAAAGTTGGCCACTTTGCCTTGGACTGTTGGCACAATGCAAGTGCCAAAGGTAGTAGCAAGCTACCTGGTGGAAAGCCAGTAGGTAGCCTTGTTAAGTTGCAAGCTAACAGTTACCAAGGACCCAAGAAGCCATTGGGTTCTAAGGTTAAGTAATTTGTTTTGCAGGTGAATCCAAGTGGCCATACCCCTACATGGTACTTGGATAGTGGATGTTCCAGACACATGACTGGAACTAGGGGACTACTGAAGGATTTCATTCCAATCAAAAATGGTCCAAAGGTGACCTTTGGTGGTTCTGAAAAAGGAATCATCAAAGGGTTTGGTAACATCTCTTCAAACCTTGTTACCATTACTCAAGTGGCTTATGTTAAAGGGTTGAAACACAACCTCATTAGTATAAGTCAGTTAAGTGATGTAGGGTATGACATCTCATTTGTTAAAAATGGTTGTCATATCAAGAGGTCAAGTGATCAAGAGATCATTTTGACAGGATATAGAAAGAGAAATGTCTATTGTTTAGACATTATGATTGAGAACAATGGTTCTCCTGTCTGTCTTGTAGCTAATGAGACAATCTCTCATTGTGTCAAGTGGCACAAGAGGCTAGCTCATCTTAACTACAAGACTATTAGCAAACTCTTTAGCAAAGAGTTAGTGAGGAATGGTCCTCAAGTTAAGTGTGTCAAAGATGGCATTTGCTCAGCTTGTCAAAAGGGCAAGCAGACTAAATCCACCTTTAGAAGCTTAGACAACAAAGATGCTGTGAGGTGTCTATACCTCTTGCATATGGATCTATTTGGTCCAATGCCAGTTCACAGCTTAGGTAGGAAGGTCTACACCTTTGTAGTTGGTTGATGACTACTCAAGGTTTTCCTGGGTGTTCTTCTTAAAGCAGAAATCTGAGACACCTAGTGTCTTCTATAGTTTTGTTAAGCAAATTCAGAATGAATTGAACTGTACAGTGGTCAAAATTAGAAGTGACCATGGTACAGAGTTTCAGTCTGAAAGCATGACAAAGCTGTGTGAAGATTATGGGATATTTCAAGAATTCTCTTCACCTAGAACACCTCAGCAAAATGGCATTGCTGAAAGGAAAAATAGGACCTTGATAGAGGCTGGTAGAACCCTATTAAGTGATTCATCACTGCCAGAATATTTCTGGGCTGAAGCAGTTAACACTGCATGCCATGTGATAAATAGGGCTACCATCACTAAAAGGTTAAACAAGACCCCCTATGAAGTAGTGAAAGGCAGGAAACCAAGTCTGTCCTATTTTAGGATCTTTGGTTGTAAATGCTTCATACTTAACAATGGGAAGTCTTACTTAACTAAGTTTGCTGCCAAGTCCCAAGAGGGAGTGTTTGTTGGGTACAGCAATAATAGTAAGGCTTATAGAGTCTACAACTTGACTACACAAGTTGTAGAGGAATCTGTGCATGTAGTTTTTGATGAGTCACAACTAATTAACAATGAGTTGTCTAGTAGTGTGTGCAGCCCCACAGGTCTTACTAAGAAGATGGACAAGCTTACCATAGAAGATGTACCTGCTGCAAGACAGCAAGTAGAAAATGATGGCTTATGTCCAGGGGGAGAACTACATGTACCAGGAGCTGAAGAAGTACAAGAAACTCAGCTTGATGAAGATGCTGAAGAAGTTCAACCAGAAGTAAGGATGCCTCCAGCCAACAGGCATCTAAGAGATCATCCAGTAGAGCTGATAATTGGAGATCCAAGACAAGGTGTTCAGACAAGGAGCAGAAATCAGAATGCTGTAGTATATTCAAGTTTTCTGTCTCAAATAGAACCAAAGAAATTTGAAGAAGCTATACAAGATCCACAGTGGACTGAAGCAATGCAGGAAGAGCTTAACCAGTTCAAAAGGTGCAAGGTTTGGGACCTGGTTCCTAAACCTAAAGATCACAATGTGATAGGAACAAAGTGGATCTATAGGAATAAGTTAGATGAACAAGGTGTCATCATTAAGAATAAAGCAAGACTGGTTGCAAAAGGATATAGGCAAGAAGAAGGTATTGATTTTGATCAAACCTTTGCTCCAGTAGCCAGACTGGAAGCCATAAGGATGTTCTTGGCCTATGCAACCTACCAAGGATTCAAAGTATACCAAATGGATGTGAAGTCAGCATTCCTTAATGGTAATTTAAAAGAAGAAGTATATGTGGAGCAGCCTTCAGGTTTTGTTGATCCTACTCTTCCACATCATGTCTATAGACTTAGGAAAGCATTGTATGGGTTAAAGCAAGCTCCTAGAGCTTGGTATGAAACCCTATCTAGTTTCCTCATTGAGAACAAGTTCACAAGGGGGAAAATAGATAAGACTCTATTCCTTAGGGAATCTAGAGGCAAAGTCATACTTGTCCAAATATATGTAGATGACATTATATTTGGGTCTACTGAAAGTAGCCTTTGCAAAAAGTTTGCAAAGCTTATGCAGAGTCAATTTGAGATGAGTAGTATGGGAGAACTGAAGTTTTTCTTGGGTCTCCAAGTTAAATAGACTGAAAGTGGTCTATCCATATGTCAGTCTAAGTTCACCCTAGAACTCATAAGGAAGTATGGTATGGATTCTTCCACTACCATGAAGACTCCAATGGGGTCAAGTATGTCTCTTAGCAAGGATGATGCAGGGAAACCTGTAGATGAAACCTTGTATAGAGGGATAGTTGGCTCCCTACTATACTTGACTGCAAGTAGGCCTGACATTATGTATGCTACATGTGTTTGTGCCAGGTATCAAGCCTGCCCTAAAGAGTCTCATTGACTGCAGTCAAAAGAATTTTGAGATATCTAAAGGGCACACCCTATCTAGGCCTCTGGTACCCTAGGAATGGAGATTTTGATCTAACAGGCTATTCAGATGCAGACTTTGCAGGATGCAAAGAAGATAGAAAGAGCACAACTGGATCCTGTCAATTCCTAGGTGGAAGACTCATTTCATGGAGTAGTAAGAAGCAAACCAGTGTGGCTATTTCCACAGCTGAGTCAGAATATGTAGCTGCAGGAAGTTGCTGTGCTCAACTTCTGTGGATTCAACATCAGCTAGAAGACTATGGATGTCAGGTAAGTAGAACTCCACTTTATTGTGATTCTACAAGTGCTATTTCCATAGCTAATAATCCTGTATCACATAGTAGAACTAAACATATTGAGATTAAATATCACTTTCTTAGGGAGCATGTAGAAAGAAATGATATTGCACTTGAATATGTTAAAACAGATAATCAGATAGCTGATATGTTTACTAAGCCCTTGGAAGAAGCTAAGTTCAATAGGTTCAAAATTGAACTAGGTATGATAAACTTAGACTAAGTTTACAGAACTAAAGATTGGCTAAGTAAAAAGGTGTCGACACATAGACAAGTCTATGTCGACACAGAATAGTAAGTGTCGACACTTCAGGTAGATGGTGTCGACACATCTAGGAAGTTGGTGTCGACACTTCAGAATGTTTGTGTCGACACATGTCGAGTAGGTGTCGACACATCCAATGTAGTGTCGACACTTAAGTTTTACTCAGAATTTTCTAAGTAAAGTCTCGACTACATGTCGAGTATAGTGGTGTCGACACTTAGCCAAGTGTCGACACATAAAATCTGTTGACTAAACTTGTGTCGACACATGTGTGTCGAGACATTATAAGTCAGTGTCGACACTTATTGACAGTGTCGACACATCTTTAGAAATTCATCCCGCCTGTTCGTCTTCAAACAAGAAAGGTATAAATAGGGTTCTGTTTGTGTTTGTCGACACGCTTTCAGAGTTTCGAGACCAAACTACTGTGTCGACATTTCTCTTCTCTAAAGACTAATTCTCAAAACCCTAATGGCTCCCAAGCTGGAAGAGAACGTTAACGAAGGCTATGAACTGGTGCGTGGCGCATTCGACGACGGCGAACAAGAAATCAAATCGGTGATAACCCTAGTCACCGATTCAGGATTGGAGTTCTTGGTTTCAGAACCAACCAAAATTTGGAAGAAGGAAGTTATTGAATTCCTTACTGGAGCGTCTGTAGATGACTCAGGTTACAGAATTAAGTCAAGGGTGCATGGCACCAAGGTCAAGATTTCACCCAAGTCCTTGAGAAAGGTACTTCAGCTACCTAAAGTTCAAGAAGAAGAGGAAGTGACCACATCTAAGACCAGAGAAGCACTTACCTGGTGTGGTCTTGATCCTAAGATGAAAATAGGATCAGTTTTCAACAGGAAGGGAATGAATAATCAAGGCAAATTCCTGTCTGAAGTTGTAGGCAAAGTTATACTAAGCAAACCAGGAGGACATGACAGGGTGTCAGCCTCTATGTTCAGTATTATGACCAGAATCATCTTCAACCTAAAAACAGACTGGTCTATGATTGTGTTTGAGAAAGTGAAGGAAAGTCTGAAGAAGCCCAATCTGGGCAGGATACTAAGTCTCTACCTGGCTGGATCAATTCCAGAGGTAATGAGCACTGCTGCTGGAACTAAAATCAATCACATGAGGAGAATGGATTCAAGGATATTCTCTAGATGGGAAAGAGTGCTGTCCAAAGAAGTTCCAACCCCAGAAAAGCAAGTTTCAAAGAAAGACTCTCCTCCCAGGAAGAAGAGGAAGACTGCTGCTGTGACTCAGGAGTCTTCCAGCAGCTCAGGCAGTGAAGAACATGTTGTTTTCACTCCTGATAGTCCAATAGATGTGGCTGCAGAGAAGTCACCTGCTCCACAAGAGCCAGCTGAGATCCAGGGGGAGTTGCCTCCAGCTAGCCCCAAGGATCCAAGCCAGGGGGAGCCTCCAGCTGTAGAACAACCCTCTACACTGGAGAGTGAGCAAGCTACTCTCATTATCCAAGAGGTACTTTCTGACCTCAATACTTTAGATTTTTCTATAATAGATTCTGATTTGTCTGATATTTATCAGCAAACTCAGCAAGCAAACCAAGCACCAGATGTTGTTCTCCAAGACACATCTGCTGTAGTTAATGTACCCAGTACATCTCCTGCACAGTCACCCTCAGAATATACAATGGAAGATCTATTTCTGAATTTAGATCAAGAGGACTTTGACATGGACAAGACTGCTGCTGATGAAGGAAAGAATACTGCTACTGAAGAGAAGGATGCTGCTGTTGAGGGGGAGAATCTGGAAGTTCAGGAAGAGCCTATAAGGCTAGATACTGAGAAGGCACTAGATGTGCAAGCTGACAGACCCTCAAGCCCTAAGGATAGGGTAAATATAGCAAGTACTTCAGAGTCTGAGGATGATGAAGCTGAGCAAGATAAGAAGAAGAAGTTCTTTGTCTTCAAAAGAAGGAGTCAGAGCTATAAGAAAGCTCTACAAACTGTTGCTCAACACTCCTTAGTCCAACAAGCTCCATCAACTGATTACAGTGCTCTACTGCTTGCAATGCAAATCAAGATGGATGAACAAAGGAAGGCTATAGAAACTTATGTTGATGAAGGGCACAAGGCACTTCAATCAGATCTGGCACAGGACATCAAGTCAATAAGGTTTGAAATGAACCTTAATAAAAAGGAGATGACTGATTGTTTTACAAAGGGTGCTAATGCAGTGGTCTATCTGGCAACCCACCAAGAGAAAATAAAGACTCAAGTGGATGATATAGCACTAAAGCAAGGCTATGTGCTGGAGAATCAATTGAGGATGAATGATAATTTGACTGCATCTCACAATGCAATAGTCACTGAACTCAAGAATAAGTCTGATGAACCTTCAACATCCTCTGCTGCTGCCAAAGCTGAATTTGATAAAGCTTTTCAAGCAGAAATTGCTGCTGTCAAGACTGCAATCAAAGATTCACAGAAGGTCATTTCTGAACAGCTTACCAAGCTTAGACCTTATTTTAAGGAAGGAATCAGGTACTTGGACAGTCAGATAAGATTCCAAAAGGATGATGTAAGAGACCATGTTGAACAAGAAGTCATAAAGGGGGAGAGGGTGTTAGTCAAGGCAAGTTCTGAGCATGCAAAATGGATATCAAATTCCATCAGGGCTACACTGGGCTATCCTCCCCTGTGTGATGATGATAATGTAGCTGAATCTGGTATTCAAAGTGCATATCTTGGAGGTGAGCAACAGGAAGTAGCTCAGGTGATCTATCCACCTCCAGATTTTGACATGGTTCATGCTGATGTAAGCACAATGTATAGTCCAACTGCTGGTAAGCCTAATATTGTTTTGGAAAAGGTTGTTCAACCTATTACAGCAGCTATGCAAGAGGCTTTGGACAAAGAAGAAGAGACTAGGCTATCAAAGAAGAAGTTCAGGGAACTTGCTGAGCAAAAACCAGATTTTGAACAGTGGAGCCCTACTTCTAGGAACATCATTCTCACAGCCTGGAAAGCAGCCAAGGACAATGCACATGAGAGGAACAAGTGGTTCTCAGAAGCTGAATGGAGGAAGCATGAGATCAGGCAGGAAGCCATTGTCCAGTATAGAAGGAAGGCTAAGTTAGGAAAGCTACCTCCTACAGCTGTGGAGCCTAGCAAGTACTTTCCTAAGCCCTATCATTATTTTGAAAGGCAGAAAATCAAGGCTGAAGAACTTAAGAAGAAGGACTCCAAAGGGAAGAAGGTTGCTGATACTGAGCCTGCTGCTGCTGCTGCTGCTGTAAAGGCCAAAGTGCAAGCTGGAAAAGGCATAGTCATAAAAGAACCAGAGCAGAATTAGACTAAGATTAGACTGAAGAATGTTGTACTCTGTTACATCTAAACATTATTGTAAATCTTTGAAAATATATTGCAAACAATGTATGAACAATTTTTGATAAATATATATTTCATGATTGTTTAGTAGAATGTGTCTAATTCTTGTTTGTTCTGTAATGCTGTATGAGTATACATGTGTGCTTTATTACACGTTTAAGTTTAACTCTGATGACATATACCTGTTTTACATCATTTTATAATTTTTTAATTATGAGTGGTGTATATCATTGACTAAGGGTTATGACTTCTCCAAATAGGGGGAGATTGTTGGGTACATTGGTCAAATGTACCTGATTTGAAGAAGCCTCACCTAACTCAATGATATACATCATAGTGTATTTGATGTTTGTTTGAGTTACTTGTGCAGGTTAGGAATACACTGGACTGAAGCTAAAAATTTCTAAGTCCATGTGTCGACACCCAGAGGGAAAGTGTCGACACTTGAGAAAGCTTGTGTCGACACCCAGACAAGCAGTGTCGACACTTGGAGTCATTGTGTCGACACCTGGGAAGAAGAGTCGACACCAGTCAGAAAGTGTCGACACTTGGAGCTGTGTCGACACTCAGTGTAGAAGAATGCAGAAAAGCTGTGTCGACACTTAGCAGAAGTGTCGACACCTAGAAGAGCTGAGTCAACACCAGAAAGTGTCGACACTTGGAGTTGTGTCGACACTCAGCAAGATTCTGCAGAAACTAAGTACAAGTGTCGACACTCAACACAATGTGTCGACACTCAATCAGCAGAGTCAACATATGAATAATGTGTCGACACTCAGCACAATGTGTCGACACACACTCAAAAGAGTCAACACTTGAAGCATGTGTCGACACTCAGCACAATGTGTCGACACACAACCAGAAGAGTCAACACTTGTAGGAAGTGTCGACACCCAGCACAATGTGTCGACACTTAATTGAAGACTCTACACTTGAAGAAAGTGTCGACACAAGGAGCTGTGTCGACACTTAGCAAAGAACAGAAAAGTTACAAAATATTCTAAGTACAAGTGTCGACACTAAAAGAATGTGTCGACACTCAGCTGAAGAAACAAAAGTGAAGACTTGTGTCGACACCAAGAAGCAGTGTCGACACTTGACAGTTTCAACACATGAAGATGTGTCGACACAAAGAACATGTGTCGACACTTAGAAGAATACAGTTAAAGAATGAAGTACAAGTATTTGTGTCGACACTCAATTTCAGTGTCGACACATGCAGAAGAATCTGTGTCGAGACATACAAGGAATTGTGTCGACACCTTGTAGACTTGTGTCGACACTTACACAACATGTGTCGACACTTAGTCTATAAGTGTCGACACTTAAGAACAGAAAGTCTCGACACTATCTGACAGTTAGAGAATTTCAAGAAGTGACTGGTTGACATGACAGCTGCCGATCCAGCCGGTCTACAGCAACTGTCAGAGAAATCAGAAGTTTGTTATGAACCGGACCAGCCGGTTACCATGAAGGAAGCCTATAAATAGGCATCCATAGTTTACAGAAACAGGAGTTGTGATTGAGAAACAAGAGTTACAGCTTGAGAGAATATTTAAAGTAGTTGATCAGATTAAATCAAGAAGTGATACACAGAGGATCAACACAAGAAGATCTGTCAGTCCAACTGCAGATCTAAGAAGTTGGAGAGAGAGAGCTCCAATCAAGAATTCAGTCTTTGGAACTAAGGCTGAGAAGAAGGATTCAGAAACATCTGGATTTCAAGAAGCAGAGGTCAAGGAACAACTGCAGAAGATTCAGACTAATTCAGTTCTAATCAAGAAGCTTTGAGGGAAGCTAAGTCAGTTTGGATCTAGCTGAGTTCTTCCAAGAACTCTTCAAGAAACTCTCAACTTCTCTCTTATTTTCTGAGTTGTAGAGTTAGCTATTGTATTTCTATTTTAACTTGTAGGATCCATTGGATCTGAGAGAATTGTAAGCCTATATTATAAAGGCTGAGGGTAGGGCTTGATTGCCTGAGTGTAGGAGTTGAAGAACTCTGAGTGTAGGCCTTAATTGGCTGAGTGTAGGCCTGGGTGGCTGAGTGTAGGCCTTTTGGCTGAGTGTAAGGCTTTGGGCCTGAGGTAGGAACCTAGTTGGGTTCTGAGTTAGTGGAGAAGTTTGGCCGAATCTAGTACACTGCTAGATAGGCGAAGGGGGAAAGTGGATGTACCCAAAGATTGGGGAACCACTATAAATTAGTGTGTCTTCTGTGCTGTGCTGTGCTGTGGAATTACTGTTTATATGCTGTAATTGCTGTTAGCTGTAGAATTCTCTGAAATAGCTGTTGTGCTGCCAAACAAAAGTCAAAAAGGATTAGGTCACCTATTCACCCCCCCCCCCTCTAGGTGTTTAGGTACCATATCTTTCACATACTTTCAGTTATTTAGGCGTTGAGAGCATTGAGTGAGCATGCCTCACTCAATGCTTTCTGCTTTAACCTTTTTTACTTCTTCAGCAACTTAACGGTTGAGAGCATTGAGTGACCACGCCTCACTCAACGCTCTCTGTCTTGATCATTTCTGCATCATGGCATTGAGAGCGTTGAGTGATCACGCATCACTCAATGTTTTCTTCCTTAGCTAGATTTTTCTGCTATGTGGAATTGAGTGAGTAAGCTCTACTCAACGCCAAACAACTTAACAGATTTTCCACTGTTATCTTGCGTTGAGTGAATGAACTACACTCAATGCATTTGGACTTAGCCAAATTTCTGTGTCTAAGAAACAACACTGATTTTGAGATTTAGTCAACATATTTTCGCATGACGTTGAGTGAGCTTGCCCCACTCAATGCTTGTGGACTTGGTAAATATTCATAGTTTTCAACTGTGTTGATTGCTTTTACTTTTGTTGAACTGAGCTCTAAGTTTGTCAAACTTAGCTTTCATTTTTCGTCGAGCTGAACTCGGAGTTCGTTAAATTGGGTTTTGAGTTCGTCGAACTCTATGGAATTGAGTGAGTTGACTTCACTCAATGCCTGTGGACTTAGCCACTTTCTCAGCTTGCCACTTCATGGCATTGACTGTATAGGTTTCACTCAGTGCTATAAGTCATCTGGCATTGAGTGAGTGACCTTCACTCAACGTCTGTGGACTTAAAACAATTTTTTGTCTTTCCACACCCTAGGTAAGTATTTACCTGACCTAGCCACTCAGGCTATCTGTCCCATCTTTGTTACAAGGACATCCTAAAATTATTAAACTTAAGCATACATCAAATACAACTATGCTCTTAGTGTTTATGGCGATGCTTTTTCAAATCCAATCCTGGTAACATTGTGGGCAATGGACCCAACACCTTGCTTGAAAGCCTTGTATTCTTGATTCAGCAGAGATCTACGATCATCTCTAACTTCTTTAGTTCCTTCCATGAGAACTACGAGACAGTCCCACATCTCCTTGGCATATTTGTAGTGGAATAGTTTTTGTAGCATTGAGTCGTAACCATGGGATTCAGAGCAGAGGGCTGTGTAGCAATGTGAGGACCTTCTTCCACAATTTGAAATATGCTTGAATCAACAGCTTCTATGTAGAATCTGACTCTTTCCTTCCACGTGTGGAAGTTCTCCTTAGTGCACACCATCAATTTCATCGAAGACATATCCTTTCTTTTGTCCATTGCAACTCAGTGGTATCTCTTGACAACTAGATAGGAAATCTTGTTCAATATATTAGCCTTATATCGAAGAGTACCTCTCTGATACCAATTGAAAGTATCTAGTATCAAACTAAATCACCTAGAGTGGGTGAATAGGTAGTTTTGCGTCTTTTTGCGAAATTAAAATAACTAAAAAATAAACACAAAAAAACACAGAGATTTATAGTGGTTCCCCGTGTTTGGTATGTCCACTGTCCTGCCTTACCTATCTACCACGAAGGGCTAGATTCTGCTACTTCACCTTTATCTAAGATTCTTCAAATCTTACACCTCGGAGCCTCAACTCTTATAACTCGAAGACAACGCTCCTACCACTCGGAGAACAAACTCTCATACAACTCAAAGAACAACCTCTCCTACAACTCGATCCTAAAATAAGGATCTACAAATCGGAGTGAAAACCTCCTACAATATCGTAAAAGGATTAAAAATAATAGATTAAAGCTAATCTTCTACAGATCTGAACACTTCAATCTTTCTTTCCTCCGAAAAGTGAAACTTGAAAATCTTGAGGAAAAAGAAAATCTGAAATCTTGAAGGCTCGATCTGAACAAGGAATCCACTAGATCTGAATGAATCTTCAACCTTTTGAGAATGGAGATCTAGTCGACACTTGTAGAAGACGATCGGATCGTGCATCGTTGACTTCGACCGAGAGAGAATCGCGAAAATGCGAGAATGATAGTTGACGGGTCTATTTTTGGAAAGTCTTGATTTGAACGTATAGACATGATTAGGGTTGATTGAAATCCACCCTACATATATATCTAGGAAACCTTCTCCTATGACGGCTAGAAATATCCTTCCTTATCGAGGAATCCGAAATTACTGTACATGGCGATCTGGACAAACTGAGTCGGAAATTTGAAAAAACAGAAGAAATAACCCCAAGTAAAATTCGTCAAGTATATACGGGTATACTCGTCGAAACACTTGGAAACCCGATGAAATTTACTTGGACAAATCCAACCAGATTGATCATGTAACTCAATGTTTGGCAGAAGCGATACTCGATGAGTATCGGCTAGTATGCTCAACGAATTTATCGAGTATCGGCTAGCTGACTCGACATTATTTAAGTGATATTTGATGAATAACACTTAGAGAAATCCAAAGAAATAAAGTCGAGATGACTCAACGAATTCATCGTGTATCGACATTTATATTCGACGAGTATCAAAAGATACACTCGACGAATTCGACGTACATACACGATTATACTCGACGACTTTTACTTAACTGATTTCCAGGAATTCGGATATTATTCCCTAAGTAAATACGACGAATTCGATGAGTTCCAGTAAGCATACACGATGAATTCGACGAGTATTCATGAGTATACTCGATGAATTCGACGAGTATCTGTTACTATACATGACGAATTTTACTCAGAAAAAATCTGCTCTTCTGAAAGTCGCAACTTGATCTTCTTGGGTTCTTCTAATGTACTTGAAGCAGAAGTACACCCCAATAGAGAGATTACACGTGAGTCAACACCTTAGCCTGCACAATGATGGATTACATTGTATAGTCCAGTGTTTTAAGACCCAATGTAACCTGACATTGTGTTATACTTAGCAATATCGTCATGCAAACACCTAACTAGAAAACAACATCAAATACACACTCAATTCATCTTAGTTCCAGGGACACTTCTTCAAATCAAAGTTATTGTGGATATAATATCTAACATAAACTAATCAAATAATTTGGTTATTTCAAACACGAGTATGGTGTGAAATTAGAGATAGAAAAATTATGAAAGGTAAAGTGAAATTCTTGCTTAGTCATGACATAAAATTTATAAATTTTACTAATATAAAAATAAATCATCCCAAATTTTAGCAAAATTAAAAACTAAATAATATAATGAATGAAAAATTTAAGAGATATTTTATAATCAGCTCAATCTAAATCAAAAATTCAAACTCCTGCATAAAAACATACCCAATTAACTTTTTTTGCTACCTTACTAAAAATAAGTCTAAGAAGCATGAATCAAAAGGACATTCATTAGGCCTAACTTTTAGGCTTGGGTTTAAGGTGCGGATATTAAAAGATAAACAAGATGAGTTAAGCATACTTAAACAAGAGAAGAGATTTGCAAAAATATGTAAGCTAACAAAAATATATTTTTTGACATCTCAAATAGTTTTGAAATAAAAAACATGGGGTCAAAGAATACATTCTTCAATATTTTATTCATTTTCAACATTTTTATTTTTTTTGTTTTCTTTATTTCCTTCTTTTGTAACAAAAAATGATAAAACTTTAAAATTCTAGCATTTTCACAAAAATGAAGTACACACTAGCAACATATAAAGCTCAAAATTAAGTGTGCGACATATGAATGATATTTGACTGTGATGAAAATAAGTGGGGCTACAAAAGGAATTGGACAAGCACAAGGTTGCTAGCAACGGTTAAGATTTTAGGTACATAATGCAAAAGCTCAAACAAATTAAAAGAATACCTAAATCATTTTCGTGCTTCTAAGTATATCTAAAGCAAAACTTGAAAAATTCCAATGGCGCATGTACTAGGTAGAAAATAAAGAAACTTGACTTAACAAGAAAATGAAAATAACAAGCGTATATATTGGTTCGTATCTACTACACTTAACATAAGTCAATACTAGCAAGATTTTAAGAGAAAAAAGAACAAGGGATGATATATTTTATATAAGTGAAAAACATAAAAAAATATTCATGAAAAAGTGCAAATTCTCAATAGATTTTTCAACAATAACATACTACCTTAATTAGAAATACTAGACGAGTCAACACATTACTCGCAAAACATAGCCAAAATGAAAATTAGAAAAAAATTATTCTAGTTAAACAAGTACATGAATGACTAGAAACAAGAAAATATCAAGTCGGCGGTACTAAGGATTAAACAAAAATTAACTCAAATTACTAAAGTTTTTTTCTCATTTTTTAAACTTTTGGATTTGATCTTTTTTAGGTCTTTTTTAGAAAATACTTAACATACAAATGAGCATAAAAACTTAAACCTATAGATTTTTTTACTTCTTGGATTTACTGAACATAAAAACCTATACATTCTTTTTTAGGTCTTATGCCCAAAATCATCGCTTTGTGGTGACACCTATTCTGAGAGGATCGCCACCACAAATAGTTGATTCTGCCAGCAATTACTTAACCATATATCACAGAATAAAAAGAAATAATATGCATAGAAATAAACTAATCCACTATCACATACAATATATATAAATCCACATAAACTCAAAAATTGATCAACATGAAATAATAAGTCTTAAAGGAAAGATAAAAGGGCTCATGCCCAGTATATATCATCCTCACTACATAATGCTCACGGAAGTAAAGCTACTAGACACTCACTGATCCCATGACTGCTGGTGCTGCTGCCACACCTGGACTAGGCCGGTTCATCTCCTCCTGGATATGTTGATTCCACTGGTGTTGGAGTCCCTAGTGTTATGCCCATCAGGTTGTTAGATTAAACTAAGTCTTGATCCCCCTCACCTCCCATGCGACACCTAGGCACTGTGCGGGAGAGGAGGAAAGGGAAGTACCAAAAGTGGAGAGTAAACAAAAGCAGGTGATAGTGGCCCTAACTATCATATACTAAAAGTATCTATCATAATAATGACAGGTGTATAAATGAATAGATAGTAAAAGTAGCAGCATTATGGAAGCAGCGTATTAAAGTAAAGGTAGAATAACTAACTATCATCACAGAGAAAGTACGCTCAGTTTATAAGAATGTTCATACAAACTTATAAATTAAGATATCATTTTTCAAGGTCTAACGTATAAAAGATCTCATAATAATTTATACGTTAGGGGTAGAGGTTTTATGCAAGTTTTGTATGACATGAAATGCTATGCATGCTAAATAATATGTTTCACACAAGTTCAACGCACCGACCCGACTCTATGCGCACAGATCTTTAGTTCCCCCATTTGGAGTTAGCTAAACTCTCAGGTACCTCTCGTTGTAGCAAGCGAAGGCAATGGGTTGGGCCTCGCCACTCCTTGGTCGATATTCACACTGCCCAACCTAGACCTGCGTATAACTCGGTACACCCATAATTAGGTGCTACGGAGTCTCTTGTACTAGTGATGGCCAATCCACCATTCTTTTATGGGCTAAGTGAATACTTATGCTTGCCAAGTCAACGTATATGTCGGTGTGAATGATCATCCAATAACGTGGACCCACCACTTAATGCACATGCACACATGCTATAAGGAGCTTCCGAGCCATCGGCTCACAAATCTAAGCCATCAATTCTATCAAACACTGAGTCCTCCACTCGTGAATCTAAACAAACTATCATCCTGAAATGATGGGGTGAGTGTAAGTGATGGTGGCTTATTATTGGTTACTCTTTTATTCTGCTTATTCTTACAGTTTAGGGTTAACTTTGGACTGCCAAGGGCATGCCCGGTGAAGGGAACTCGAGGGCACTAGAAACTAGGATGTGCAGAATCTCAAAGCTCCATTTCTCAAGGCACTTATTTTTAGGGGTAACTACTTTTTAGCAACCCTACCACACATTGATCTTTAGCTAACTCTAAGTGGATTACCATCCTCAGGGCGAAGACGATACTTCGTCGTCCTCGAGCACAACTCTATCTATTTATCACCCTAATTACCTAACATTTGGCCCTAAGGGTGACCTTATCAAGACTCCACCCAACTAGGTACACCCACTATATTTCCACCCATGTGAGGCCTACAATTTTTACTTTGAATACTTTGTTTCGTTGTATGTAGGCCAAATGAACTAGCTTAAGTGTATGAAAGTGAATACCCCAATTTACTTTGTCAATAACCTTAGGATTATTTCTAAGGGTCTACCATGACATGTTGAGCTCAAATCCAAAATTTGGTATTTTTCCTAATTAAATCAGCCTTTAATAATTTTCGCTAAATCATGAATCCTAAGATTTTGAACATGAAGTATAAGTTTCTGACATGCAATGATCATACCATAATTTCCACAGTCTCTTATTACCTAAATAACAGCAAGGTATGAGTTTCTTAATTTTTCAAAAATGATTTCTATCAAAAACCAAAATATAAATTTTTTGATTAAAATGATATTTAACAAAGGGACTACAAGATTTTATCATCCAAAAATTATAATAAATTACCATAGGTCACTAATAATCAGAAAGTGTCATTGCCCAAATTTCATCATCACCTATTTTTTTGTCCCATAAATAAATTAATGAGTAAAACATCACCTAGGGCACTCTGTGAAGGAAACTCTACTTAATTACTTCCAAAAATTACAATAAAATTAACAAGGCATTATGTGGTCTAAAAAGTTCACTGGCCAAGTTTTATAATTTTCTAGTACTCAGTTTGTCCTAAAACAAATCATTTCCCTAATCACAATTTCTAGAATTATAAAGAAGATACTAAAATTCTTCATCCAAAAATTACAATGAAATTTACAAACATAAATAACATCAATTTATGCCCTTTACCCAAGTTTCATGATCAATCAATACTACTATGACATATATCTGTACTTGATAAGAATGTACATATTTTAACTAATATGTGAGTTAAGGGGAAGAAATACTCATAAAAATTCTAATTAAATTATCCATGGTGTTTCTACACCCTATGAAACTACCTACAAAGTCTTGAGCCAAGACTTGAAAATATGACCATATAACCTTCACTAACCCTAAAAGTCAACCCTAAGGTTTGAACTAGGGTTTCATGGCATTCCAACCCTAACTACTTCTAAAACTAATCCAACGGGGTATTTCAAGTAATAATATGTCAGGGGCCAAGGTTTTACCTTGTTTAGTTGAAGGGTTGATCACTCAACCACTCTAAGTGCACTATTGAAGAACTAGGCTTATTTCCTTTAAATGGACAACTTTGCCCACCAAGATACCCCATCAAATCAACTACAAATTTGTTGATATTTTTTCATAGGAATATGATGACCCCTCTGGTAATTCACAAGAGTTTGGGTGGAATCCAAGGTCCTTAGACCTGATTTTCAAAATATGCATGAATTATTAAATTATTATAAAAACTATAGAAAACTCATCTCCAAAAATTCTGATTTTTGGATATGTTGATGGTCATGGACAAACCAGACTATGGTCCGTATTTCAAGCCATTTGACTAGTGGGCCACTAGGGGCGCTCATTTTAATTTTTGGTTAGCCTTTGGACACCTTGCACCAAAACATGTGCTGATGGAAATCCAATGGTCCAAATGGTTGATTCAAATTTTGTATTAAACTAGACACCAGGGGCTAGGTTTTCTATGTTGGACATATTTACAGAAAATGTCTCTAGCTATTTTTAATAAATAAAATAAGGTGACTGTTAAAATGTGACATAATGAAATATATATATATATATATATATTTGTCCTGTGCATATCTGATCGAGCTAGATCCAATGGCTGTGGGTCTGTAACACCTTCATCTATTACATGACATATAATAGAAGGTCCAGCCGGGGCCCCACACCATATACCACAAACAGGCGGTGAAGTTACGGAATAATATCAGAGTTGCTCATCCTAACTCAGAGCATTCTAGCGAAATCTTTTAAGTTGATTGAACTCAGCTCATTTGAATGTCCACAATATATAAACCAACATTTATATATATCACACCATGAAGGAATGTTATATAAATACACAACAAGCCTGGCCTTATGGTCGTATAGTTAAGCTTAGTACATATAGCTTCCATACATCGGCATGCAGGCCGCCCCACATGAACATAATATCATATAAACTTCTTTGGCCTTCAAGGGCCAACATAACAATAGCAACAACAACAAAAACAAGGGTTTCAGCCCCCTATTTCCCGCTCGTCTCTCCTGCACCTGCACGGGACAATCCACCACAACAGTGGCAAACAAGGCAACGGTCAGCGTTCAGCTGACCAATTTATAACGACCCTACCCCCTACCTGGGGCAGTGGCATTCCTTCCCAGCAGGCATAGCATTTCACAAGAAGATATATCACACAATGTGCACTCACGCACAATCTACATATCACAAATATTGGGTACATTGGAAAATGTGTACCAGATTTGGAGAAGCCTCACCTAACTCAATGATATGCATCAAGTTGTATTTGATGTTATTTTGAGTTATCATGTACAGGTTAAGAAAATGGAAAAGAAAATCTTCTAAGTACAAGTGTCGACACTTGGGAATGGCTGTGTCGACACCAAGGGCCAGATTGTGTCGACACCCAGAATTTGTGTCGACACACTAAAAATCTGTCGACAACGTTGTGTCAACACCAAGGGCCAGATTGTGTCGACATCCAGAATTTATGTCGACACACAGAAAATCTGTCGACAACGCTGTGTCGACACTAAGGGCCAGACTCGTGTCGACATAATCAGGAGATGTGTCGACACACAGAGAAGCTGTCGACACATTCCAGAATTCTGTCGACAACAACTGTGTCGACACACAGAACTTATGTTGACACACACCAGAATTCTGTCGACACCAACTTTGTCAAGACAAGGAGTGTTTGTGTCGACACACAGAACTTGTGTCGACACATTCCATAGAAGTTGTGTCGACTACAACAAGACTTGTGTCGAAACATTGACTATGTGTGTCGACACATATGAAGAATTCAGTCGACATTCTCTGCTGCTGAGTCAAAGTTCAATAAAGGCTGAAGTAATACAAGTGAAGACTCGACAGCTATCATTGCTGATATTGCTGTCACATCTGTCAGAGGTGTCAGAAGACAGTTTGAAAATGGAGCAGTCGGTTACCATGGTTGAAGTCTATATATATATGTGCTCTCTCAAAAATAAAAAGAGGGAGGAATAATAACAACCACAAGAACAACAGATACAAAACAGAGAGAAGTTATTCAAGCCAATCAACTATAATCTCTGAAGTATTGAGAATCCAGAAGAAGAGAAAGAAACAGTCAACATATTGAAGTGAGAGAAAAAGAAGGAGAGAAGTTCTCATCCAGTGAAGGCAGATTCTGAACAGTCTGCTTGAAGAATTCAGATTGATTTTTAAAGGAAACTGATTGAAGATCAACTCCAACATCAAGAAGATCAACCCTACTGTTTTTAGATTCAAGAAGCTTTGAAGAAAGCTAAGTCAGGTTGATCCTTAAGAAATTAGTTCTATCAAGAACTGATCAAGAAGCCTTCAACCAATTTTCTCTCCATCTGGTTGAAGATATCAACAACTTTTCATCATTAATTCTTGTAGGATCTGTAATAGATCTGAGTGTAGGAGATTGACATCTCTGAGTTGTAAGCCTAAATTATAAAGGCTGAGGTAGGGCTGAGTGCCTGAGGTAGGGGAATCTGTTCCCTGAGTTGTAGGCCTGTGAAAGAGGCTGAGGTAGGGCTGTTGCCTGAGTTGTAGGAGTGGGGTGTCACTCTGAGTTGTAGGCCTGTGAAAGAGGCTAAGGTAGGGCTTGTGCATGAGTTGTAGGAGTGTGAATTTACTCTGAGTTGTAGGAACCATTCTTGGTACTGAGCTGTAAGATCTGCGGATCTGAGAAGAAGGAAGAAAGTTAGGCCAAATCTAATACACTGCTAGATAGGTGAAGGGGGAAAGTGGATGTACCCATCTTTTGGGGAACCACTATAAAACTGGTGTGCAATCTGTGAATGTTGTGTATGTGAATGTTGTGTTATACTTTTTGCTGAATATATTGCTGAACTAGATAGAATTATCTGCCTAAGTTAGAAAAAGAATTGAACCTATTCACCCCCCCCCCCTCTAGATGTTTAGAACATCTTGAAACTAATTCTTTCAAGTGGTATCAGAGGGAGGTTACTAAAAGAATAGACCTAACAGTCTGAGTAGATCTCCAAGGCAGAAATCTATAAGGCAAAATGGGTTCCACTGAGAATCATAAGAAGTTTGGTTCCATGAAGTTACCCATGTGCAGGAAAGAGATTTTTGGTATATGAAAAGAAAGAGTTAGATTGTTTATGGAAGCTTCAGATCCAAGAATCTACATGACAGTCAAAGAAGGTCCATTCATTCCAATGAAAGTCTCAGTTCTTGATGCAAATCTCAGGACACCAAAGGAATATTCTGAAATGACAAAGGGTGAGATCATCTTTGCAACTATGGATAAGAGAGCACAAAATATAATAGTCAGTGTCATAGATGATTCAACTTTCCAAAACTTGATCCACTGCAAGACGTCCAAAGAAATGTGGGACACCCTTATTATCTACATGGAGGGTTAAGAAGAGGTGAGAGAAGATAGAAAGTCTATGCTGAATCAGGAGTATGAAAGTTTTAGATTCAATCTAAAACAGATAGCATAATTGAATGTTACAAGAAATTCTTCAGAATAGTTAATGAACTGATGTCATATGGAAGAGTATTCAGCACTTATGAATTAAATGATAAGTTTCTGAGATCATTGACTAAAGACTTGAACACAAAGATATGTGTCATTAGGGAAGTGGCCAGGCTGGCAGAAATTTCACCTCCAACATTATTTGGCAAACTGCTTTCATATGAAATGCAGCTGATGGTCAAAAAGGAGGAGGAGAAAAGTAATAAAGTTGATTACAGAGATAAGTCAGTGGCTTTCAAGATTGAAGCCATAAGAAAGGATAGGTGGATGTCTCCATCACCACTTAGGAAAGCTGCAGAAGTTGTTTTAGAAAGTTCATACAATCACACATCAGATAGTCCAAATTCTGATGAAAACTTAGCAGCTTTCTCAAAACAATTTCAAAGTTTTTTTAAGAAGAAACAGTGGAGATCTAAGCCATCATCCTCACAATCCAAGGATGAGTACTATCAGAAAAAGAAATCCTCTAAGAAGGATAGGTATAGCTCTAAAGCTAGTAAATTATCTTCAACTAAGATTGTTTGTTATTGCTGTAATAGGCCAGGACATGTGGTAGCTGATTGTCCTGACAAAAGGAAAGAATCTAATGATAAGAAAAAACTAAGAAATAAGGGCAAGAAGGAGAAATCCCTTATTGCAAAGAAGCAACAAAGTTGGTCAGATTCTTTATTATCAGATTCTGAGGGTGAAGCTGAATCATATATAGGACTGTTGGCAACAGAAGAGGGTGTAGAAGAGGCTGAATTCTTGAAGTGGCTGGATTCAGTAAATGAAATTGAAGAACCTTGTTGTAAAGGGCTGATGGCATTGACAGAAGAAGATCAGTGCCAGGATCAGTGTGGACCTAGTAAGGTAAATAATTCTTCAATAGATTCCGATCACTATACTGGTTCAGAATCAGAAGCATTTGCATCAAGAGATGTAGATGAATCTAAATCTGAAGGAGATGTTCATCAACTTATTGATGAATATGGTGACCTGCTGTAAGCACTTAAGAAAAGCAGAATCCTTAATAAAGCACATGCTAAGGAGATTACTGATCTTAAGCTGGTTGTATTGGATTCAGAAAAATTGATGGATCTAAAGATGACTGAAGTAGCCAAACTGAAAAACATAACTGTTATTCAGATGGGTACTATTACATTCAAGAATGATCAAATCAAAAGTTTGGAAGTCAAACTTCAGAAGGAAAAGGATCTGGTGGCTAAGTTCTCTAAGACAAAATCAGTTTTACCTTTAATTGATGACTTTATTCCTAAAAAGGGTAAGACTGGATTGGGCTTTGAGGGAAATGCAAGGGTTGCTAATTCCAAAAGAAAAGGCAAAGCCCCAGCACAGCCTCTAGCCTTCAAACCCCCCATTTCCTTCAGAAACGTATGGCAGCCAACTAATAGATATGATCATGATATCTTACATGTTTCTGGTAAGCCTGAAATTCTAAATGACATGGGTGTAGCTTCAGTATTCAAGCAAAGAACTACTGTACCAATAGTGTTAAGAACAGCTGACAGTAATGCTGTCAAAACTGCACCTAAAAAGAGGTATAATAGATATGAGTGTTGGTGCTGTGGTAAGATAGGTCATTATTCCATGGATTGCTGGCACAACACCAGTGTCAGGAAGAATGCTAGCTTACCTGTGAGGAAGGCTGCTGGTAAGAATATCAAGTTTCATTCTAACATGAACCTAGAACCCAATAAACATTGGTGTTTTAAGGTAAATTAATTTTATTTGCTGCAGGAGGGTCCAAGTTGTCATACCCCTATATGGTACTTGGACAGTGGTTATTCCAGGCACATGACTGGAATAAGAAGAATGTTAAAGGACTATACTCTCATAGAGAATGGACCCAAAGTGATCTTTGGTGGATCAGAAAAAGGGGTCATAAAATGGTTTGGTAATATTTCTTCCAGTTCTATCACAATCACTCAAGTGGCTTATGTAAAAGGGTTGAAAAATAACTTGATAAGCATAAGTCAGCTGAGTGATCTTGGGTATGACATTTCATTTATTAAGAATGGGTGTCAGATCAAAGGACACATGATCAGAAGGTGATCTTGTCTGGTTATAGAAAAGGGAATGTTTATTGTTTAAATTTTGATTATGAAAATATGAACTATCCTATATGTTTAGTTGCAGATGAGAAAGCATCTCAGTGTGTCCAATGGCACAAGAGGCTAGCTCATCTGAACTATAAGACTATAGGTCAGCTCTATAGTCTAGAGTTAGTGAGGAATGGTTCTCAATTTAAGTGCATAAAAGAGGGTATATGCTTAGCTTGTCAAAAATTCAAGCAGACCAAATCCTCTTTTCATAGTCTTGATACCAAAGACTCTGTGAGGTGTTTGTACCTTTTGCATGTAGATCTATTTAGTCATATGCCAGTTCATAGTCTAGGTAGGAAAGTCTATACTTTTGTGGTTGTAGATGACTATTCTAGATATATATGGGTTTTCTTTTTGAGGCGGAAATCTGAAACCCCTACTGTCTTTCATAAATTTGTTAAACAAATTCAGAATGAATTTAACAATTCTGTGGTCAAAATCAGAAGTGACCATGGAACTGAATTTCAGTCTGAGTGTATGATAAGGTTTTGTGAAGAACTAGTGATTCATCAGGAATTCTCCTCACCTAGAACACCTCAGCAAAATTGAATTGCTGAAAGAAAGAATAGAACTCTCATTGAGGCTGGTAGAACTCTACTTAGTGACACTTCACTCCTAGAATATTTCTGGGCTGAGGTAGTAAATACTGCTTGTCATGTTCTCAATAGAGCATCTATAACTAAGAACCACAAAAAGACTCCCTATGAGATTATGAAGGGCAGAAAACCAAATATATCCTACTTTAGGATCTTTAATAGCAGGTGTTATGTGCTTAACACTGACAAGTCTCACCTAACTAAGTTTGCTGTCGTATTCCAAGATGGGATATTTGTTGGGTACAGCAATAATAGTAAGGCATATAGGGTCTATAACTTAACTACACAAGTTGTAGAAGAATCAGTTCATGTAGTGTTTGATGAATCTGAGCTTATTAACTGTGAGTTGTGTAGTAATCCTTGTAGCTCAACAGGTTTAAAAGAAAAGTTGGACATGCTGACCATTAATGAAGACCAAACTACAAGGCAGGATGTGGAAAATGATGGTTGTTGTCCAGGGGGAGTACAAGGTTCACAAGCTGACATTGAAGACAATGAAGTTCAGCTTGGTGAAGAAATTAAAGAAGTTCAAATTGCTGATAGAATGCCTCCAGCAATAAGGAATCTAAAGGATCATCCTGCACACCAAATCATTGGTGATCCCAGACACGGTGTGCAAACCAGAAGCAAACACATGAACACAGTGCTTTGCTTAAGTTTCCTATCACAGTTGGAACCAAAAGATTTGAAGAAGCCATACAAGACTCCAACTGGATCGATGCAATGCAGGAGGAGCTGAATCAATTCAAAAGGTGTAAAGTATGGGAGCTGGTTCCAAAACTAAAGTATCATAACATTATTGAGACAAACTGGATCGATAGCAACAAACTGGATGAAAATGGCATAATAGTGAAGAACAAAGCAAGACTGGTTGCCAAAGGTTATAGACAGGAAGAGGGCATTGACTTTGATCAGAATTTTGCTCCAGTAGTAAGATTGGAAGCAATAAGGCTATTCCTTGCCTTTGCTGCTTTCCAAGGTTTCAAAGTATACCAAATGGATGTCAAGTCTGCTTTCCTAAATGGTAATTTGAAAGAAGAAGTCTATGTTCATCAGCCCTCAGGTTTTGTTGATCCACTTTATCTTGATTTTGTTTATAGACTTAAGAAAGCCTTGTATGGTTTGAAACAAGCCCCTAGGGCTTGGTATGAAACATTGTCTACTTTCCTCATTGAAAATAAATTTTTAAGGGGGAAAATAGACAAGACTCTATTCCTTAGGGAGTCAAAGGGCAAGATGATCCTAGTACAGATTTATGTTGATGACATAATCTTTGGATCTATAAAAAACAACCTTTGTAGGAAGTTTGCAAAACTTATGCAAGGGAAGTTTGAGATGAGCAGTATGGGTGAGCTCAAATTCTTCTTGGGACTCCAAAAAAGACAGACTGATAAGGGCTTTTCCATATCACAGTCTAAGTTCACCAAGGATTTAATTAAGAAATATGGTATGGAGTCATCCACTACCATGAGAACTCCAATGGGGACAAGTATGCCTTTAGGCAAAGATGATGCAGGAAAACCTGTAGATGAGTCTTTGTATAGAGGGATAATTGGCTCCCTCCTATACTTAACTGCTAGTAGACCAGACATTATGTATGCTACATGTGTCTGTGCTAGGTATCAAGCACGCCCTAAAGAATCTCATTATACTGCTGTTAAAAGAATATTGAGATATCTTAAG
Organism: Platanthera guangdongensis; assembly: GCA_039583875.1. Classification (NCBI taxonomy): domain Eukaryota; kingdom Viridiplantae; phylum Streptophyta; class Magnoliopsida; order Asparagales; family Orchidaceae; genus Platanthera; species Platanthera guangdongensis. Next base: position 152,148,553 of record CM077163.1, on the reverse strand, counting down.
GGCACACCTAATCTTGGTCTTTGTTACCCTAAGAATAGAGACTTTCTACTGACTGGTTTTTCAGATGCAGACTTTGCAGGTTGCAAAGAAGATAGAAAGAGTACCACTGGTACATGTCAGTTTCTAGGTGGTATACTAGTATCATGGAGCAGTAAGAAGCAGACTAGTGTGGTAATTTCCACTGCATAGTCTGAGTATATTGTTGCGGGCAGCTGCTGTGCTCAGCTTCTATGGATTCAACATCAACTTGAAGACTATGGTCTGAAGGTAAGTAGAACTCCACTATTTTGTGATTCTACAAGTGCTATTTCTATTGCTAAAAATCCTGTATCATATAGCATAACAAAGCATATAGAAATTATATTTCACTTCATTAGAGAGCATGTTGAAAAAGAAGATATTTGTTTGGAATTTGTCACCACAAATAATCAAATTGCTGACATGTTTACTAAACCACTAGATGAAACTAAGTTCAATTATTTCAAAATTGAATTAGGCATGTTAAACCTAGAATAACTTGATAAAACTGACTAAGTAAATCTATGTTAACATATAGAAGTTTATGTCGACACAAAGGGAAATTTGTGTCGACATATAGAGGTTTGTGTCGACTCTTAAGACAGTTGTGTCGACACAATAAAATAGTACTGAGATAGTTGTGTCGACACTCAGAGGTTAGTGTCGACACATAGAAGTTCTATCATTTAGATAGTTGTGTCGATGCATACAGAAGTTTGTGTCGACACACATATATTAAAGTTGACTATTAAGAAGTCTGTGTTGACACATCACAAACTGTGTCGACACATAGTGTTGTCTGACTCTGTCGAGACATTAGAAGACCGAATCGACACAATCTCTACAGTGTCGACACATTAAGTATCTATAATCCCGCCTTTTGGTCTTCTGTGTTCACAAACCTATAAATAGGTCACAGAACAATTTTGTCGACTACGCTCACAACATTTTTGAGACCCAACCTTGAGTCGACAAACCTTCATCTCTCTTCTCCTCAAATTTCTCATCATCAATGGCGCCAAAGTTGGAGAGCAACATCAACGAAGGCTATGAGTTAGTTCGTAATGCCTTTGACAGTGCGTCGACTGAGATTCGAGATGTAATAACCCTAATCCAAGATAATGATTTAGAATATCTAGTCTCCGAACCTTCAAAGATCTGGAAGACAGAAATTCTTGAATTTTATACAAAAGTAACCTTGGATTCAACTGGATTGAAGATTAAGTCATCAATTCAAGGTAGCAAGTGAAACTTACTCAAAAGCAACTAAGTAAAACACTTCAATTGCCCAGGACTCAGGACGATGATGAAGTTACATCTTCAATGAACAAAGAAGCTCTTCAATGGTGTGTCCTAGATCCCACCACTAAGATTGAATCAGCCATACAAAGGAAAGGAATGAACTCACAAGGAAAGTTTCTCTCAGAGATAATGGGCAAAGTAATTCTTTGCAAACCAGGTGGACATGATAGGATCTCAGCCTATATGTTCAGCTTGATGACCAGAGTCATATTCAGAATAAAAACTAACTGGTCTGCAGTAATTTTTGATAAGATCAAGAAAAGCCTGAAGAAACCTAATCTAGGTAGAATTCTGAGTTTGTATCTGGCAATAAATATTCCTGAAGTGCTCAACCAAACCACTGGATCTAAAATAAATCACATGAGAAGGATGGATATGAAAATATTATCCAGGTGGGAGAGTTCTAACAAAGGATGGTTCTACACCACAGAAACCACCATAATAGAAAAAGAAAAAGACAACACCCAGAAAATATGAATCTTCTAGTGATTCAGAAGAACAAGTAATTTTCAGTTCAGATGAAGAACAACAAGAATCTACAAGGAAATCATCTGCTCCTAAGAATGTAGATGTTAGTCAGATGCAGGGGGAGTTTATTTCAGAAAGCACCATCCCACTAGATCAAGTTCAGGATGTGCCTCCTCTAGGGGGAGCCAATGAACTTTCCTCAGTTCAACAAGAAGTCTTTCCTCCAGAAAGTGCTCCTGAGAAAGAGTAAGCTGCCTTAGAGAGTGAAATAGCTACTAAAACAATTCTTGAGGTAATTGGTGATATTAATCAATCAATACTAGATACTGAGCCTGATACATTAACTGTGCTTCTATCTGATGTTGAACAACCACATCATGACAACATCCCTGCACAGAATATATCAATGGATGATGCATCTGCCTTAGATGATATTCCATCAAATGTTCAAGCTACAGATATTCTGCCAGTTCAACAGCAACAAGAATTTACTCTTGAGGAATTATTCCCAGATCTACAAGAAGTAAGAACTGAGGAAGTGGTGCCAAGAACTGAGGGGGAGGAGCCAGGGACTCGGGGGGAGTTGCCAAGAACTAATAAGGAGCTACCCTCAAGTCCAAAGGACGCTGTGAATCTAGAAAGTACTTCTGAATCTGATGATGGAGAAGCTCTAAAAGCAAAGAAGAGAAAACTGATGGTTTATAAGAAGAAAAGCTCAAATTATAAGAAAGCTTTACAGACATCCTCACAACCCTCAGCACCAACAGTTGATTTCAGTTCATTGTTGGTTGCTATGCAAATTAAAATGGATGAGCAAAGAGCAGCCATGGAAAAATATATGGATGAAAGCCATAAGGATCTTCAGTTCTCTTTGGCTCAAGATATAAAATCAATTAGATTTAAGGTAAACCAGAATAAGAAGGAGATGACAGATTGCTTCCATAAAGGAGGTAATGTTGTAGTTTTTCTGGCCAAACAGCAAAAAGAGGCAAGGACATAATTTGATGATATAGTGGTCAAGCTAGGCTATGTCCTAAAAAATCAACTTAGAATGAATGATAATCTTACTGAATCACATAATGTGTTTGTTACTGAATTAAAGAATCAAGCAACTGCATTAACTGAGGAAAGGGCTAAAGAGAAGTCAGAATTTGATAAGAAACTTCAAGAAGATTTAGCTACTTTCCAATCAGCAATTCAAGCCTCTCAAAAACTCATCTCTACTAAGCTCCAAAAGTTTAAAGCTTATTATACAGAGGGAACCAATTATCTGGTTAATCAAATAAGGTTCCAAAAGAATGATCTCAGGGATCATATTGAAAGAGAAGTCATAAACGGGGAGAGGTTGATTGTCAATGCTAGCTCAGAGCATGCCAAATGGATAACAAATGTTGTTAGAGCAACTCTGGGATATCCACCCCTATGTGATGATGACAATACAGCTGAGTCAGGAATTCAAGCTGTAGGAAATGAAGGGGGTCAGCAGGAGGTAGCTCAAATCATATATCCCCCTTCAAACTTTGAGGAAATTCAACAACTGGTTCACCAGATGTATAGTCCTCCAGAGGCTACTAAGAATGTTATCTTAGAGAAAGTGGAAATGTCAGAAGAAGTACTGAATAAAGAGCAAGAAGCTCAACTTTCAAAGAAAATATTTAAAGAGCAGGATGAACTGAAGCCTGATTTTGAAATATGGAGTCCAACCTCTAGAAATATTATACTCACTGTCTGGCAAGCTTTCAAAGACAAAATGCATGATAGAGGCAAGTGGTACTCTGAAGTTGAGTGGAATAAATGTCTGCAAAGACAAGATGTTATTCAGCAGTTCAGAAGGGATCACAAGATGTTATTACGATGTTATAAAACATTGTAATTTTCAGTTTTAAACTCCTTGTAATCTATTGTCAACAAACTATTGTAAAGTTTTAAACAAAACAATGATTCATGATTGATATTATTATATCATATTCTGTGATGATATTATTTACTTGTTTTGTTTATATGTTTCCCTGTTAGTGAATGTTTTTATACATCATGTTGTTAATTTTATTATAAGTGTTGTAAATCATTGACTAAGGGTTATGACTTCTCCAAATAGGGGGAGATTGTTGGGTACATTAGAAAATATGTAATAGATTTGGAGAAGCCTCACCTAACTCAATGATATGCATCAAGTTGTATTTGATGTTGTTTTTAGTTATCATGTGCAGGTTAAGAAAATGGAAAAGAAAATCTTCTAAGTACAAGTGTCGACACTTGGGAATGGCTGTGTCGACACCAAGGGCAAGATTGTGTCGACATCCAGAATTTGTGTCGACACACTAAAAATCTGTCGACAACGCTGTATCGACACCAAGGGCCAGATTGTGTCGACATCCAGAATTTGTGTCAACACATAGAAAATCTGTCGACAACGCTGTGTCGACACTAAGGGTCAGACTTGTGTCGACATTATCAGGAGATGTGTCGACACACAGAGAAGCTGTCGACACATTCCAGAATTCTGTCAACAACGACTGTGTCGACACACAGAACTTATGTCGACACACACTAGAATTCTGTCGACACCAACATTGTCAAGACATGGAGTGTTTGTGTCGACACAAAGAACTTGTGTCGACACTTTCCACAGAAGCTGTGTCGACTATAACAAGACTTGTGTCGACACATGGACTATGTGTGTCGACACATATGAAGAATTCATTCGACATTCTCTGCTGCTGAGTCAAAGTTCAATAAAGGCTGAAGTAATACAAGTGAAGACTCGACAGCTGTCATTGCTGACATTGCTGTCACGTCTGTCAGAGGTGTCAGAAGACAGTTTGAAACCAGAACAGTCGATTACCATGGATGAATCCTATATATTGATGTGCTCTCTCAACAATAAAAAGAAAGACGAACAATAACAACCACAAGAACAACAGATACAGAATAGAGAGAATTTATTCAAGCCAAGCAATTATAATCTCTGAAGGAATGAGAATCCAGAAGAAGAGAAAGAAACAGTCAACAGATTGAAGAGAGAGAAAAAGAAGAAGGAGAGAAGTTCTCATCCAGTGAAGCCAGATTTTGAACAGTCTGCCTGAAGAATTCAGATTGATTTCTGAAGGAAGCTGATTGAAGATCAACTCCAACATCAAGAAGATCAACCCTACTGTGTTCAAATTCAAGAAGCTTTGAAGAAAGCTAAGTCAGGTTGATCCTTAAGAAATCAGTTCTATCAAGAACTGATCAAGAAGCCTTCAACCAATTCTCTCCATCTGGTTGAAGATATCAATAACTTTTTTTCATTAATTCTTGTAGAATCTGTAATAGATCTGAGTATCTCTGAGTTGTAAGCCTAAATTATAAAGGCTGAGGTATGGCTGAGTGCCTGAGGTAGGGGAATCTGTTCCCTGAGCTGTAGGCCTGTGAAAGAGGCTGAGGTAGGGCTGTTGCCTGAGTTGTAGGAGTGGGGTGTCACTTTGAGTTGTAGGCCTGTGAAAGAGGCTGAGGTAGGGTTTGTGCCTGAGTTGTAGGAGTATGGATTCACTCTGAATTGTAGGAACCATTCTTGGTTCTGAGCTGTAAGATCTGCAGATCTGAGAAGAAGGAAGGAAGTTAGGCCGAATCTAGTACACTACTAGATAGGCGAGGGGGGAAAGTGGATGTACCCATCATTTGGGGAACCACTATAAAACTGGTGTTCAATCTGTCAGTACAGTGTATGTGAATATTGTGTTATACTTTCTGCTGAATATATTGCTGAACTAGATAGAACTATCTGCCTAAGTTAGAAAAAGAATTGAACTTATTCACCCCCCCCCCTCTAGGTGTTTAAAACATCTTGAAACTAATTCTTTCAACAAACGTTGCCCACGCGGCCCGACGTACCGTGCACTCAGGGCATATTATTGGTGTACTAGATATACCAGTCGCCCACCATCATTCAAGGCCCGAAGCCCAACGGCAAACTTAAGCATTTTGCTTCATGGCTTTCAGCCGGAGACTTTAGTCTTAATGGCGTGCAGGCCTAAGACTCTCGCTATGGGTTCTGCCGAATGCCCATAGCCCAGGCACTCATGGCGAACAGTCATAACGCGGATATAGTTCAGCCTTTGCCTGTTGTTCAAATCGTTAGTTCAATGCTACGACTAACACGGGTCGGCATCCCATTATCCGTTCGGTATGCAGCCTTTTCAAGAGCTCATAAAGCCCATAAAAGCCATACTGTCCCCGAAGGACTGGATTCACAATCACAAGTTTACTAGGAGCCACCACCAGTGACACTCACTCCTGCCCGGCGTTAGCGATAGAACTCATTTTCCATCCTTATCCCTACCATATCTGTACCAACCATCAAACAATACTTGCAGCCGTCTGCAGTACCAGTAACACTGAACATTCATAGCATACAGCACAAGCCCTTATCGGGTATTTTCCTGGACTTTTACACTGGTACTTCCTGCCACTATGCTTCACAGGCACAACCCACCAAATCCGCAAACATAGTGATTTATACGCGGAGTCTTCTCAGGTGCGCAAAAGAAACATCACCAATCAAGACCAACCTGTCCAGATGGGTTTCACACAGTATGCTTATTTTGTACTTCACATTTTCGGATCTACAAGCAAGACATCTTGGGGATATCCAAAATCAACCCACGGAAATTCCTTAATAAGCCACCTTTTGGTGGGGGAAACATATGCATATGCCAAATCAAGGACTTCACATGTCCAAGGAAGAAAGATCATTACCCTTGACGATCGCTTTGGAGCCATGGCAATCTAGCTAGATGAAAAGCACCACAACGGCCTTGCCTCTACGAATCTGGACTCGGCACGCGATTCGGGGCTCTGAAACCCCACTGGCAGCCGGATTCCTCCTCCTTCTCCCTTGCTCTCCCCACTCTCTAACACTTGAAGAAAGAGAAAGGCCTTAAGAAAATGAGAGAGTTTATCCTCAACTATTGGCCTTATCAGCAGCAGGGATAATTATGGACCGTTGGATCCCCTTTGAAAGGAATGGACGGCCATGAAAAGCCCTGAAAAAACTCTTTCCTGGGCTGAACACGGCTTGTGACACGCCCGTGTCATAGGCCGTGTTCCTTAAGCGGCAAAGAAATTGCCTTAACCAGACCATGACACGGCCGTGTCACACGCCCGTGTCACAGGCCGTGTGTCATACACGGCATTAGACACGCTCGTGTCCAACCCGTATACATCAGTCTGCCTAAGCACAAAGAAGGACACGGCCCTTGACACGCCCGTGACATAGGCCGTGTGCCCCACTCGAGGATCGTCGAGTGCATTCCGTCGAACTCATTCGAGAACTTGTCGAGTGCATAGCAGGACACGGCCGTGGACACGCCCGTGTCACAGGCCGTGTACCCCACTCGAGGATCGTCGACCGTATTTCATCGAGCTCACTCGAGACCACCCTGCAGCACTCGAGTGCATGATACGGTCCTAGACACACCTGTGTCCCCAGCCGTGTACCTCACACAGAGTAGGACACGGCATGGAGACACGCCCGTGTCCCAGGCCGTGTTACCCACTCTCCTCAGCCTAGTCATCCTCGAGACTTGGGTTTAGGGTTTAGGGTTACGGGTTAATATCAGAGTTGTGCATCCTAACTCAGAGAATTCTAGCGGAAGCTTTTAAGTTTTTTGAACTCAACTCATCAGAATGTCCACAATATATAAACCAGCATTTATATATATACAACACGAAGGAATGTTCGCCAAATACACAGCACATCTGGCCTTATGGCCTTACAGTTAAGCTTGATACATATGAATTCCATATATCGGCATGCAGGCTGGCCATACATGAAAATACTATCATATGACGTTCTTTGGCCTTCAAGGGCCACCATAGCAGTAGCGGCAGCAGCATCAACAACAAGGGCTTCAGCTCCCTATTTTCCGCTCGGCTCTCCTGCACCTGCACGGGACAATCCACCGCAAGGGTGGCAAACAAGGCAACGGTCAGCATTTAGCTGACCAATTTATAACGACCATATCCCTTACTCGGGGCAGTGGCATTCCTTCCCTGCACGCATAGCATTTCACAAGTAGATATATCACAAAATGTGCACTCAAGCACAATCCACATATCACAAATGTCGCCCACGCGGGCCGACGTTCCGTGCACTCAGGGCACATTATTGGTGTACCGGATATACGAGTCGCCCACCGTCATTCAAGGCCTGAAGCCCAACAGCAAACTTGGGAATTTTGCTCCATGGCTTTCAGCCGGAGACTTTAGTCTTAATGGCGTGTAGTCCTAAGACTCCCGCTATGGGTTTTGCCGAATGCCAATAGCCCAGGCACTCATGGCGGACAACCAGAACGCGGATACATTTCAACCTTACCCGTTGCTCAAATCATTAGTTCAATGCTAAGACTAATGCGGGTCGGCATCCCCTTGTATGTTCGGCATGCAGCCTTTTCAAGAGCTCACAAAGATCACAAATATCCATACTGTCCCCGAAGGACTGGATTCACAATCACAGGTTAACTAGGAGCCACCGCCAGCGACACTCACTCTCGCCCGGTGTTAGCGACAGAACTCAATTTACATCCCTAGCCCAACCTTATATGGACCAACCATCCAGCAATCCCTACAGCCGTCTGTAGTACCAGTAAAAGTAGTCATTCGTAGCATACAACACAAGCACTTAGCAGGTATTTTCCTGGATTTTCACTCCAGTACTTTCTACTACTATCCTTCACTGGAACAACCCACCGAATCCGCAAACATAGTCATTTATACGCGGAGTCTTCTCCGATGTGCAAAAGAAAACATCACCAATCCAGACCAACCTGTCCAGATGGGCTTCACACAGTATGACTATTCCGTTCTTCACATTTCTGGATCTACATGCAAGACATCTTGGGGATATCCTAAATCAACCCAAGGAAATCCCTTAATAAGCCACCTTTTGGTGGGGGAAACATATGCATATGCCAAATCAAGGAATTCACATGTCCAAGGAAGAAAGATCGTTACCTTTAACGATCGCTTTGGAGCCATGGGAATCTATCTGGATGAAAAGCACCATAACGGCCTTGCATCCACGAATCTAGACTCGGCACGCGATTTGGGGCTCTGAAACTACACCGACAGCCGGATTCCTCCTCCATCTCCCTTGCTCTCCCCACTCTATAACACTTGAAGAAAGAGAAAGGCCTTAAGAAAATGAGAGAGTTTATCCTCAACTCTTGGCCTTATCAGCAGCAGGGAGAATTCTGGACCGTTGGATCATCTTTGAAAGGAATGGACACCCATGAAAAGCCCTGAAAAACTCTTTCCTGGGCTGAACATGACTTGTGACATGCCCGTGGCATAGGCTGTGTTCCTTAAGCAGCAAAGAAACCACCTTAACCAGACCAGGACACGGCCGTGTGACACGCCCGTGTCATAGGCCGTGTGCTAGATACGGTGTCAGACACGCCCTTGTCCAGCCCGTGTACATCAGTCTGCCCAAGCACAGAGAAGGACACGGCCCTTGACATGTCTGTGTCACAGGCCTTGTGCCCCACTCGAGGATCATTGAGTGAATTTCATCGAACTAACTCGAGAACTTGTCACGTGCATAGCCCTAAACCTCCCTCTGATACCAAAATTATAACACCTCCATCTGTTGCATGACATATAATAGAAGGTCTTGTCGGGGCCCTACACCATATGCCACAAACATGCGGCGAAGTTACGGGTTAATATCAGAGTTGCGCATCCTAACTCAGAGCATTCTAGCGTAAGCTTTTAAGTTGATTGAACTCAACTCATCAGAATGTCCACAATATATCAATTAGCATTTATATATACATCACGAAGGAATATACTCCAAATACACAGCAATTCTGGCCTTATGGCCTTATAGTTAAGCTTTATACATGTGACTTTAATACATCGGCACGCAGGCTGGCCACACATGAAAAGACTATCATAGTAAATTCTTTGGCCTTCGAGGGCTAGCATAGCAGCAACAACAACAAGGGCTTCAGCCTCCTATTTTCCGCTCGGCTCTCCTTCACCTGCACGGGACAATCCACCGCAAGGGTGGCAAACAAGGCAACGGTCAGCATTCAGTTGACAAATTTATAACGACCCTACCCCATACCCGGGGCAGTGGCATTCCTTCCCTGCAGGCATAGCATTTCATAAGCAGATATATCACACAAGGTGTCACGCCCCCTCTCGTCACATGGCATATAACAGTGGGCCCGGTCGGGTCCCGACGCCATAGGTCACAGAGAAGTGGCGGAATTACGTCTGGTGATCAAATTCTATTCGTATCCTTAACCCAATCCATTCGAGCACAACATTTTTAAGTTGTATGAACTCAACTCCAGGAATGTCCACTAATACATAAATTCCACATTTATATATATCCAAACCAGGAATGTATACAACCCACACACAAATGGCCTTAAGGCCTTACAGGTTTCTCTTTTTACACATATACAGGTTCGTACATCGGCACGCAGGCCGGCCACGCATGAAATCCAACCACGATTCACTTGGCCTTCAAGGGCCTTAGCAGCAAGCTTCCAATTCACTCATTTAATTTCAAGCTGTAGCACCTGCAAGTAGACATCCACCAAAGCGCGGCAAACAAAGTAACGGTCAACTACAGCTGACCAATTATAACGATCCTACTCCATGCCCGGGGCAGCGATTCCTTCCCTGTATGCATTTGCAAGTATAATAGCTAACAATCACAATCACACACATCCAATCACAAATGCCGACCGCAGCTAGACGCTTCGTGCACTTAGGGCACCTTACGGTGTACCGGAAACCCGTGGTAACACCACCAATGAACGGTAATTAACTTGTTGCCTGGCCGGTCCTAGTCACCCCAACACGCATGCTGGTTGCATTCTGCCCAAACTAAGAAAAGGTAGGTACCGCATGGCAAACATGAGCATTAATCCATCAGATCATCCCGCTTTTATTTCGGTGTAGCAAGTCGGGCTATCGCACGCTCCCGAAACACTGCCACCAATCGATCTCTCCAACATGCCCAGGTACAGGTTAGCCTTGCCCGTGCACAAATATTCACTAGGCGCACTGTGATGCGAGTCGGCCTTCCCTTCCTGGGTAGCCGCAGCTTTCCGATCTCGCAGAGCAAAAGAGCACACACAGCGCTCACATCACAAGGATCTTATGCAAATCATCTAAGATCATATCCATGGCTAGCTCACGCATGATCATATCATCCACACATAGCATTCATTCATTCATCCAAGACACAAAGCATATAGCTCATCTTTGCAAAACCCACGGAGTCTTCTCCGGTTTACCCATGATCATCACCAATCCAGACTAACGGTCTAGATGGGCTTCACACAGTATGCCTATGTCGTACTCCACAATTCCGGCTCTAAATGCAGACTCAACGACGGAATCACTTCGCGAATCCACCTTTTGTTGGAGGATTCCACGCATATGCATAAATAAAGGACTTCGATGTCCAAGAAGGAGATCATTACCCTTGAAGATCGCTTCGGTGCCATGAAGTAGCCGGACGGAAGTCACCGCCTTGACTTAGCCTTCACGAATCCACTCCCGGATCTTTGCTCCACACTCCGCAGCTCCTCCAGTAGTTGGCTTTTCTTCCTCCTTCCTTCCCTTACACTCCCCTCTTCTTTCTCTCTCTTGAAATGAGAAGAAGAAGAAGAAGATGAAGAGGAAGGGTTTAAATCCCCTTTTTCCCGGCCTTAGCAACACATGGACAGAGCCTCTCCAATGGATCCAGGAATAGGGAATCAAACGGCTCAGAATTGTCTAAAAAAGCATGAACACGGCCTGACACACCCTGTGACACGCCCGTGTCACAGGCCGTGTCCATTAAGCGGTAGTCAACCGACTTAAAGCCATTCAGTACATGGCCGTGTGACACGCCCGTGTCACACCTTACACACCCGTGTCATACCTGACATGCCCGTGTTGGACACCCGTGTTCATCAGGCTGCACAACGTCAAAATCACCCGAGACTCACACGGCCCTGGGACACGCCCGTGTTCCAGGCCGTGTGCCTAGACACGGCACTAGACACGCCCCAGCTCCAATTCATTGGGTTGAGTTTGTCGACCGCGCTGACATGCCCTGTGACACGCCTGTGTCACAGGCCGTGTCCTAAGCTCGACGATCGTCGACCAAATTTTGTCCACCACTCGTCGATTGTTCCTCCCGAACACTCGTCGAAAGCAGGACACACCCTGGGATACGCCCGTGTCCTAGGTTGTGTCACCCCACCTCAAACCCAAATCTATTCTTGGGGTGTTACAATCCTCCCCTCCTTCAAAGAATTTTGTCCTCGAAATTTGTCTCACTCCAATCAGTCACAATAAAAGTGCTCAATATAACAAACATATCATTCGGTCGATAGCACAATCAAACCAAATACCAACACGGTCATATATCCATCTAACCCGCCATTTCCCACTATGGCACATATCATATGTCACAGATACAGATACATAACACTCACATACACACATGGAAGACGGGTCACACTTATTTCCGCTCATCCGTATTATTTTGCAGATAGCGTTTAAATTCTTTGGTAAAGGCCAAATGGAAAACACGAGGTTGAACTTCACCAAGTGCACTTTGCGGCTCTTGCACTTCCATATTATGCAATGGAGGCTGCGTCCGCGATGTAGATGACTCGACCACTGCTTTACCCTTATCTTCATAATACGCACCCGTCGTTTTCTCACTTCTAGGAGGGCCGCTTCGATAGTTAGAGGCTATATGCCCCTATTTTCTGCATTTAAAATAGGTACGTGTCTCAACACGTCTTTGACCATATGTTGCTTCTGACGAAACATTCGAAGAGGTTTGTTCCGCGGGCTTGAACCTCTTCTTCTCTCATTTCTGAAAATCCAATTATTCCGACTGCGGAACTTTGAATTTTGGCTTCTCCACCGCCAGTCTCCTCGTTTCTTGCACTCACTTCATATCCTTCTCCAATGCACGGGCTGTGTCTACCAACGCTTGGAAGCCTTGGCTCATCGAACTCGGGAGTGCCAACCTTAACTCATCCCGAAGGCCCTCATAAAATCGATTCGTCTTTCGGGCTTCCTAGGCGAAAGTAGATCCCGCATACCGCCCCAGTCTAGTAAATTCATGTAGGTATGTATCAATATCTGTCTCACCCTGTACCAGACGTAAAAACTCATTCTCCATAGCAATCCACTAGGACATTGGCAAGTACTTGGCTAGAAATAATCGGGAGAATTCTTCCATGGACACCTCCGCTAACCCTCGACCGGCCAAGTAATGCACCTCCATCTCATCCCACCATAATCTTGCGTCTCCTTCCAGCATAAAAGTGGCGAAAGTCACTTTCTGCTCCTCCACCGTCCTGATTGCAGTCATGATTCGTTTTACTCTCGCAAGCCAATCTTCCGCCTACGTTGGAGAAATCGCTCCGCCAAACGTGGGTGGATGAAACTCCATAAATATTTTCAACTGCTCATCAACAGATTCTTGCAGAACACCAAGCTGCACAGGTACCACTGCAGGCCTTGCAGGTTGTGTCTACAATACTGCGAGCACTGTTTCCGTCACCACCCAAATGGTCTCTGCCAACGGAGGCGTAGGCGCTTCAACCGGTGCTACACTCTCATCAGACCGTTGGGGCTCAGACGGCCCAGCTCCACTCCTCGCCACCTATCAATGTACAGAACACCATTAATAATTCATATCATAACGGTACTTATACATTGACTACACACTCACGCACGTCACGTGCATGAACTACATTCCTAATGGACATTCGTGCGTTCAATTCTGTTCTCTCCTCCCAAACAATCGAAACCTGGCTCTGATACCACTTTGTAACGCCCCTCTCGTCACATGGCATATAACAGTGGGTCCGGTCGGGGCCCCACGCCATAGGTCACAGACAAGTGGCGGAATTACGTGTGGTGATCAAATTCTATTTATATCCTTAACCCAATCCATTCTAGCGCAACATTTTTAAGTTGTATGAACTCAACTCCAGGAATGTCCACTAATACATAAATTCCACATTTATATATATCCAAACCAGGAATGTATACAACCCACACACTCATGGCCTTAAGGCCTTACAGGTTTCTCTTTTTACATATATACAGGTTCGTACATCGGCACGCAGGCCGGCCACACATGAAATCCAACCACGATTCACTTGACCTTCAAGGGCCTTAGCAGCAAGCTTCCAATTCGCTCATTTCATTTCAAGCCGCAGCACCTGGAAGTAGACATCCACCAAAGCGCGGCAAACAAAGTAACGGTCAGCTACAGTTGACCAATTATAACGACCCTACCCCATGCCCAGGGCAGTGGTTCCTTCCCTGTATGCATTTGCAAGTATAATAGCCAACAATCACAATCACACACATCCAATCACTAACGCCGACCGCAGCCAGACGCTTCGTGCACTCAGGGCACCTTACAGTGTACCGGAAACCCATGGTAACACCACCAACGAATGGTAATTAACTTGTTGGCTGGCCGGTCCTAGTCACCCCAACACGCATGCTGGTTGCATTCCGCCCAAACCAAGCATAGGTAGGTACCGCATGACAAACATGAGCATTAATCCATCAGATCGACACGCTTTTATTTCGGTGTAGCAAGTCGGGCTATCGCACGCTCCCGTAACACTGCCACCAATCGATCTCTCCAACATGCCCAAGTACAGGTTAGCCTTGCCCGTGCTCAAATCGTCACTAGGCGCACCGTGACGCGGGTCGGCCTTCCCTTCCTAGGTAGCCGCAGCTTTCCGCTCTCGCAGACCAAACGAGCACACGCAGCGCTCACATCACAAGGAGCTTACGCAAAGCATCCAAGATCATATCCATGGCTAGCTCACGCATAAGCATACCATCCACACATAGCATTCATTCATTCATCCAAGACACAAAGCATATAGCTCATCTTTGCAAAACCCACGGAGTCTTCTCCGGTTTACCCATGATCATCACCAATCCAGACTAATGGTGTAGATGGGCTTCACACAGCATGCCTATGTCGTACTCCATAATTCTGGTTCTAGATGCAGACTCAATGACAGAATCACTTCGCGAATCCACCTTTTGGTGGAGGATTCCACGCATATGTATAAATAAAGGACTTCGATGTCCAAGAAGGAGATCGTTACCCTTAAAGATCGCTTCGGTGCCATGAAGTAGCCAGACGAAAGTCACCGCCTTGACTTAGCCTTCACGAATCCACTCTCGGATCTTCGCTCCGCACTCCGCAACTCCTCCAGCAGCTGGCTTTTCTTCCTCCTTCCTTCCCTTGCACTCCCCTCTTCTTTTCTCTCTTGAAATGAGAAGAAGAAGAAGAAGATGAAGAGGAAGGGTTTAAATCCCCTTTTACCTGGCCTTAGCAACACATGGACAGAGCCTCTCCAATGGATCCAGGAATAGGGAATCAAACTGCTCAGAATTGTCCAGAAAAGCATGAACACGGCCTGACACGCCCGTGTCACATGCCGTGTCCCTTAAGCCGTAGTCACCGACTTAAAGCCAGTCAGTACACGATCGTGTGACACGCCCGTGTCACACCTTACACTCACGTGTCATACCTGACATGTCTGTGTTGGACACCCGTGTTCATCAAGCTGCACAACCTCAAAATCACCTGAGACTCACACGGCACTGGGACACACCTGTGTTCCAGGCCGTGTGCCTGGACATGGCACTAGATACGCCCCAGCTCCAATTCGTCGGGCTAAGTTCGTCGACCACACTGACACGCCCTGTGACACGCCTGTGTCACAGGCCGTGTCCTAAGCTCGATGATCGTCAACCAAATTTTGTCAACCACTCGTCGACTGTTCCTCCTGAACACTCGTCAAATGCAGGACACGCCCTGGGACACGCCCGTGTCCCAGGCCGTGTCACCCCACCTGAAACCCAAATCTATTCTTGGGGTGTTACACAATGTGCACTCACGCACAATCCACATATCACAAACATTGCCCACACGGCCCGACGTTCCGTGCACTCAGGGCACATTATTGGTGTATCGGATATACCAGTCGTCCATGGCCATTCAAGGCCCGAAACCCAACAACAAACTTGAGCATTTTAAGTCTTAATGGCTCGCAGGCCTAAGACTGTTGCTATGGGTTCTACTTAATGACAATAGCCCAGGCACTCATGGCAGACAGCCATAATGCGGATACAGTTCAGCATTTGTTTGTCGCTTAAATCATTAGTTCAATGCTAAGACTAACGAGGGTCGGCATCCCCTTGTACGTTCGGTATGCAGCCTTTTCAAGAGCGCACAAAGCACACAAATAGCCATACTATCCCCGAAGGACTGGCTTCACAATCACAGGTTAGCTAGGAGCTATTACCAATGACACTCACTATCGCCCGGCGTTAGCGATAGAACTCACTTTCCATCCCCAGCCCTAACCTTATCGATCATAACATACAATACAAGCACTTTGAGGGTATCTTTCCTGGAAGTTCACTCCAGTACTTCCTGCTACTACCCTTCGACACAACCCGCCGAATCCGTAACCATACTTAGTTATACGCAGAGTCTTCTACGGTGTGCAAAATAAAACATCACCAATCCAGACCAACCTCTCTAGATGGGCTTCACAAAGTTTGTTTATTCCGTACTACACATTTCCGGATCTACATACAAGACATCTTGGGGATATCCAAATTCAACCCAAGGAAATCCCTTAATAAGCCACCTTTTGGTGGGGGAAATATATGCATATGCCAAATCAAGGACTTCACATGTCCAAGGAAGAAAGATCGTTACTCTTGACGATCGCTTTGGAGTCATGGGAATCTAGCCGGATGAAATGCACCATAACGGCCTTGCCTCCATGAATCTGGACTCGGCACGCGATACGGCGCTCTGAAACTCCACCGGTAGCTGGATTCCTCCACCTTCTCCCTTGCTCTCCCCACTCTCTAGCACTTGAAAAAGGAGAAATGCCTTAAGAAAATCAGAGAGTTTATCCTCAACTATTGGTCTTATCAGCAGCAGGGAGAATTCTGGACCGTTGGATCCCCTTTGAAAGGAATTGACGGCCACGAAAAGCCCTAAAAATATCTTTCCAGTGCTGAACATGGCTTGTGACACGCCCCTGTCATAGGCTGTGTTCCTTAAGCGGCAAAGAAACAGCCTTAACCAAGCCAAGATACGGCCGTGTGACACGCCCGTGTCATAGGCCGTGTGCCATACACGGCGTCAGACATGCCCGTGTCCAGCCCATGCACATTAGTCTGCCCAAGCACAGAGAAGGATACAGCACTTGACACGCCCGTGTCACAGGCCTTATGCCCCACTCGAGGATCGTCGAGTGCATTTCGTTGAACTCACTTGAGAACTCATCGAGTGCATAGCAGGACACGACCCTGGACACGCCCGTATCATAGGCCGTGTACCCCACTTGAGGATCGTCGACCGTATTTCATCGAGCTCACTCGAGACCACCCTACAGCACTCGAGTGCATGACATGGCCATGGACACGCCCGTGTCCCCGGCCGTGTACCTCACACAGAGTAGGACATGTCTTGGGGACACGCCCGAGTCCCAGGCCGTGTTATCCACTCTCCTCAGCCTAGTCATCCTCGAGATTTGGGGCGTTACAATCCTCCCCTCCTTATAAGCAATTTCCTCCCGAAATATGCATACAGTACTCGGGCAACTCTTCAACAAAATGTATTACAAAATTTTTTGTACACACAAACTGTTATACAAGCTTAAACAAACAATTCGGGAAACTCAGCACGAATGGTCTGCTCCCGCTCCCATGTTAGTTCCTCACGGCCACAGTTGTCCCATTGGATCTTGACCATCCCGATTTTCTTGTTCCACAACTGCTTCTCGGCCTTATCCTCGATCCGAATGGGCCTTCGTTGTTAGCCCAAAGTCGATCGGTACACGATCATTCACAATCACTTGAGCAGAATCTTTTACGGCTTTTCGAAGAACTGAGATGTGGAACACATCATGCAATTCACACAATTAATCTGAAAGAACTAGATGATAGGCAGCTTCGCCAACTCTTTCCACCACTTCAAATGGACCAAGATATCGCGGACTTAACTTTTTCAATCGCCGAATCCTAGACACGCCTTTGGAGGGTTTGATTTTCAAATATACCCAATCGCCAACCGCAAACTCAACATTTCGGTACTTGGCGTTGTAATATTTGGCTTGTCTATGTTGGGCTGTCAGTGGTCTCTCCCGAATAGTGTGTATCGTCGAATTAGCTTCTTCGACCTCCTTATGCTTATAAAGTTTCGATTCGCCTGCTTCCTCCCAATCTAATGGTGTACGACATTTTCGACCATACAATGCTTCAAACGGCACCATACCTATGCTCGCTTGGTAGCTATTGTTGTAGGCAAACTCGACAATATAGAGATGATCTTCCCACCTCTTGCCAAACTCCAAGTCGCACAGTCGGAGCATGTCCTCCATCGTTCTGTTGGTCCTCTCAGTCTGGCCATTAGTTTGGGGATGAAAGGTCGTATTGAATGTTAACTTTGTTCCCAACAGTTGATGGATTAGCCGCCAATCATTCGATGTGAATCGCTCATCACGATCACTTACGATGCTACGGTGAATACCGTGCAACCGTATGATCTGCTCAACATAGAGTTTCGCCAACACTTCCACTGAGTCGTACCTCTTGTTCATAAGGAAGTGAGCCACTTTCGTCAACCGGTCTACGATCACCCAAATCGAATCATTACCACGTTGAGACCTCAGCAAACCATGCACGAAATCCATTGAAATATCATCAAACTTCCACTCTGGAATAGGTAGCGACTTCAGGAAACCTCCGGGTTTCTGGAATTCAGCCTTCACTAAGGCATAGGTCCGACACTTAGCTACATACAGTGGTATGTCTTTCTTCATGTCTGGCCACCAGAATAGATTTTTCATATCTTTATACATCTTTGTGCTCCCTGGGTGAATTGAGTATTTCGTAAAATGGGCCACATACATCAATTCTGCTCTTAGTTTACCCATACTTAGAACGCACAAATGACCCTCTTTCCACAAAAGGCCATCATCCCAAGAGAATTTATCATTCGACCCATCTACTGCATAGCATTGCATGCTTTCATCAAGTTCTGCTGCCCGCCGAATCCTGTCCGCAAGGTCACACTGTACCTCTGTCTAGTGCAAGTGTAACATCACATTTCCAACTAGACCCCTAAGAGTGCTTTTGGTCATGACTAGGTCATGACAAAACACTAGGAAGCTCAAGAAGACTAAGTGAGTTTAGGCATGAGGTTGGAAATCATCAAGGTCTGCAAATAGTAGAATTCTAAACAATAGTTTAGGATGACCATGGGGCTACACCTTGACCCCAGGACCCTACCACAACACCCCCAAACACTTTGGGAGGCCCATTAGAGCCACAAGGACCCATTGGGGTCAATCAAAGAGACTAAGTTGGCCCAAGTCAACCCTAACCCTAAATGAGTCAAACTAGCCTCCATAGGATCAATTGACCTTCCCCTAGCCAAGTGGACCCCACCTATGCCCTCCTAACCCCAAATTGAGGTCAATGGGTCACTAAGGACACATTGGGGTCAGCCCTAGAGGCCAAGTTGACCCAAGTCAACTCAAGCCCCTAATCTGGTCAAAGTGCCATTACTAAGGGTAGGTGACCTCCAAAGTGTAAGGTAACCCTACATAACCCTTCCTAGACCTTAGGGGAGACCAATGAGTCACCAAGGACCCCTTATTGTCAACCATAATGGTCATGTTGACCCAAGTCAACTCTAGCCCTAAAGTGGTCAAAGTGCCCTTACCAAGGGTCAAGTGACCTCCAAGGTGCCAAGTCAGCCCTATCCAACCCTACCTAGACCTTAGGGGAGATCAATGGGTCACTAGGGACTCTTTAGGGGCAACTAAAAAGGTCAAAAACACCAAGGTCAACCCAAGCCTACCTTGGGTCAACCTAGCCCAAATAGGCTAACCCAAGTTCAAGCCTCCTCATGTGGCTTCTTTAGGAGAATGATGTGTGTGGATGGGCTGCCAATAGACCTCCAGATTGACCAAGTCAACTTGGTGACTAGGAGAGAGAGTGGGCTTCATTTTCATGGTTATGGAGGAGAGAGAAAAATTGATAAAGGGAGAAGGAAGGGGCTCGGCCAAGGGGGAGGCCAAAGGCCGCCTTTAATGGCTGGATTCAACTCCCCTAGGGAAGGGGAGAAGTGTCCAGCCACTTCCCGGTCACCAAGGGCCAGATTCAGGCCCCTCCACTAAGGCCGAATGTGGTCATTAATGTCCTTAAAGGCCATTGAAGATCCAGCCTCTCCCCTCCCCAACTGAGCCTTTAAACACCTTCAGGGGGCGAGAGGAAGATTTCCTAACCTTTACCTGAAGAAATCGAGCCACCCCACTGTGTTGTTGCAGAAACCCAATCGCCACGACCACCGCCATGGCAACCCGAAGATCAGCTCGCCTCCAGCCCTCTCAATAGGTCCTCCTCTACTCCTTCTTTCATGGGTAGATCTTAGGAATCTTTAGGGCCAAGGTTCGGGCTCAATTGAGCCCGATCCAAAGAGTAAAATTCCTGGTTTTTTTGCAAAATTGCAACCCTCGGGATCGCCGGAATAGGGCTTTCCGGCGGCGGTGACGCCGCCTGGCGACAGCCACCACCTCAACGGAGGTGAAGGTGGCGGTGGCCGGCCGGGGCAGCGACTGGATAGCCGGCGGCAAGCGTTTGAAGTCAGCCCAGGAAAAACGAATCCTGGCTGTCAGCTCAAGGAAGAAGATGACGGGATGCCGTCCGTTGCGCGCCAAGATTCGTGCATCATCTGAATATTAAACTATAGGATATATTTCATGATATCTTAATTATGTCACACATATTTGTATTTAATAGTTTTGATTTTTTAAAATAACTAAGCTCCTCTACTGAAAAAGTCACCAGCATAAAACTTGTAGCCCTAGGCGTCTAATTTATTTTAAAATTAATTTGAACCCATTTGGGTGCTTGGTTTGACCAGAGCACCCATTTTGGTGGGACCTACACCTAGGGCTAGGAAGACATTAAACTGAGTGCCCACACTTCTTCCTTGGTCCACATTAGTTGCAATTTTGGCAGGGAGTCTACCATAGCTATATCTAGGGCATGTCCAAAATTCAGAATTTTTAGAGAATATTGTTCTATAGTTTTTAGAAAAATTTAATAATCCATGAATAAATTAATTAGGGGTCCTAAACACCTCAAAATCCCCCCGAATTTGGGTAGGAGGTCTTAGAGGGCATGTTAGGGCTCTGGTAAAAGTTTCATCTCATTTGGAGAGGTTTAGGTTAGGTATTAATCCAACCCTAGGTTGACCCCTTTTAGGGTTAAATACGTCAAGCATCCCCTTTGGGTTTTGAGTGGTCAAATCACCTCAACAGAGCTTGATATTTTGGCCACTGACTTTTTATATTATGACTCACCCTCCAATGGAATTTGGGGTTGTTAAGTGTAGGGTAGCCCTAGAACCCTAGGGTAGGTTCCTTAATGGGGATTCTTAGCGTTTGAAGAACATAGGGTCACATGACCATGAATTGAATTGAAACTTTGTGGAGAGGACCATAGGATTAGTATAGTCCTTTGGTTAAAATTTTAGGGAATTTGGAAGCCTTAAACCCCCTCAAAACCCTAACCCTAGCTTAGGGCACAAATCTTGTAAGGATAGAAAATGACACTAAAACTCTTTGAAAAGGGCTGAGATTTGGATTGAGTAGTTTTTGAGTCTATCACAAGATCTGGAGATTTTATCATGATTTTACGATTAATATTTTGGATACTTCATTAACAATTTAATAATTTGTAGTATTTACTTGGAAATTTATTATGAAGTAACTACTTGCTGAAAATTGACTACATTTCGGCAGATGAATTATTATTATGCTTTAAAACTCTGTGAATGTTTATAGAATTTTTGGATTATTATTTTTAAGGGTTACTTCATTAAGTATGGTTTCCCATGAAAATTAAATTTAATTCATTTTGGAGTCTAGAGAACCTCTAAAATTATGATTTTGTACAATGCTCTTTTCAGAACCATATTAAGATTCTGTAATTTTTGTATAATTTTCTGATGAATAATTTTGGTACTTGCTTCTTTACATACGAATAAGGGAAATATTGTGGATAAATTAATTAGAGGTCAAATATTCTCTGGAAAATTATGGAAATTAATATCTAGTCATATATCTCTGTTATTTAGTGTTCAAAATTTTTGGGTGGTCATTACTTGAGTACATCATATAGTTCATGTTCAAAATTGCCCATGGCCAAACATTTGTGAAAATTCAATAAATATCAAATTAATTAGAAAAATTATGTATCTCTGATTTTCGACTAAATTTGTTATGATAGACCTCTGGTAAATTTTATAGAAGATTTGAAAGACAATCCGGAGTACCTCCTTAAAACATCTCATATAGTATAGGGTAGTCTGCATATAGTAACTGCGGAAAATGATCTAGAGTGGGTATTGAACTTTGGAGAATTGAATCCTCAGTAGGTTGCTGGTTTGGGTAAATAAAGGGGTTCATCATTGGAAGACAGGATTTGTAGAGTGAGAGGTTGAGTAGTGTTAGGTGGTGCTCGGGATCGGCGAAAGATCGTCCTTCCTGAAGGGAGGAAGTTGCACTAAGGATAGATTCAGTAAAATTAATTAAGGGTCGGGAAATAGGGTAGCAACCAAAAATAGTAAGTGCCTTGCGAAAGGGAGCTTTGGGCATAATCCCATCGTAGTTCCTAGGGCCTTCGAGAGCCCTCCACGGGGTATACGTGGGGCAGTCCTGGGCTAACGTAAACCGTAGAAGTGATAAATCTTAAAGAGCAATTAGAATAATTAGGGGTTCACTTTCACACACCCCGGTGTATCGGGAAGTTAGTTTGACTAGGATGTCTGAGCGGTAGGCTCGGTGGTTGTGGAAAGGGGCAAAATGGCCGGGCGAGCTTTGGCTCGGTTGATATTTGTGAGGGGCAGGATGGCCCGATGAGCTTGGGCTCGGTTGATGTTTGTGACGGACGGGATGGTCCGGGGAGCTTTGGCTCGGTACTGATACAAAAGGTTGCATGTGCATAAAATTAAAGGTGGTGGGTATTCGATATTGGAGTGTCGATGCACCGACGCCACTACGTTGACTCGGCAAGTGTGGCTAGCACTTCGCCAACAGAAGTCCGGTGCGCCAGCTGGCAAGAGTACGCAGGAGTTCGCATTGTGCACCAGCATTGAGGCGTACGATAGGTCTGACCGATAGTGCTTTACTGGTTTAGAGGTGGGCGAGGCCTAACCCACCGCTTCCGTCTGCCACTACGGAGGTATCCTGGGAGGTGAGGCTCCAGAAAGGGGGAACTAAAGGTCTGTGTACACAGAGTCAGGTGGGTGAGTTGCACTTGCATGATAGCATCATAAGCCACTTGCATGTCATAGCATAATCATAGCATAAAACCTCTATCACCTATTGTATAAGTGGTATGTGATGGTTATACAATAGGTCTTGCAAAATGACCCCTTGGTCTATAAGCTTGAGTGGGCAAGTTTATAAATTAAGGTTAAAATTCTTTATATATATATTGCTGAAAATAACCGGCACCCCAACGTATAAATTGGTATGGGACTTTTTATACGATGGGAGCCCTGTAAAAGATCACTTGCTTATACGTTTACGTATAAGTTAAGGTTACCTTTCATACTTTACTTTACTGCCACATGTACTATAAAATTGCTAGTATCGGTCCACCACCATCTATTTCTTGATTACTCTCCACCTTCAAGTCCTCCCCTTTTCTTCCTCTCCACCTGGTGCCTATGGGCCATGGGGGAAGGGGTGGGGGATGATAGGACTTAGTCTTTTAGACTAACGGTTTTCGAACCACATCATTTAGGGGATCGTGGAGTCGAGCATTGAGGAGCAGCCCCGCAGGTCGGCACGCTTGGAGATGGGGCAGTCTAGCACCGGAGTTCAGACGACAGGGACTATGAGCCCCTGACCTTAGTAGTGTTTTTTTTTTGCTTCCGCTTGAGTGACTTTGTAGTGAGGTTTTGATGTAGCGGGCTTAAGCCCTTATTTCCAGTACTTTTATAAATTCTGCGGACTCTCCCTTCGTGGAGATATATTTACTCTGATGTGATTTTATTTTGTGGACTTCTGGTTAGAGTTTTACCACTCTTGTGCTTACTCTACTTGTGTTACTTTTCAGTGATCGAATCGGCCAGCAGAATCGGCGATTTGTGGTGATGACCCTTCAGGGCGTGAAGGTGTCACCGCAAAGCATCGGTTCTGGGCCTAAGACCCCGGTGTTCAAAAAAAGGGGGGGTCTTACAGCAAGCATGCATTTGTTGTGGAATTCTTGTCAACACAAGAAATCTCTAAAGCTTCCAGCTCCTGGATCAGACGCTCATCATGCATCTGCAACCAATTTTCTTTTGACGGTGTTGGGTACATTGGTTAAATGTACCTGATTTAAAGAAGCCTCACCCAACTCAATGATATACATCAAAATGTATTTGATGTGTTTTTGAGTTACTTGTGCAGGTTAAGTATTTGCAGGACTGAAGCAAAAATTTCTAATTCCATGTGTCGACACCCAGACGGAAAGTGTCGACACTTAAGAAGACTTATGTCGACACCCAGACAAGCAGTGTCGACACTTGGAGTCATTGTGTCGACACCTGGAATGCAGAGTCGACACCAGACAGTAAGTGTCGACACTTGGAGCTGTGTCGACACTCAGTGAAGAAAAGTGCAGAGAAGCTGTGTCGACACAAGGAGCTGTGTCGACACCCAGTGAAGCTGTGTCTACACCAGAAAGTGTCGACACTTGGAGCTGTGTCGACACTCAGCAAAAGTCTGCAGAGACTAAGTTAAAGTGTCGACACCAAGAACAAATTGTCGACACTCAGCAGAAGAGTCAACATTTGAAGTAAGTGTCGACACCCAGAACAATGTGTCGACACTCAGCTGAAGACTCTACACTTGAAGAAAGTGTCGACACATGGAGCAGTGTCGACACTTAGCAAAGAACAGCAAGATCGTCAAAAGATTCTAAGTACAAGTGTCGACACTAAGGGAATGTGTCGACACTCAGCTGAAGTCTCAGCAGAAGAATCAAGTGTCGACACAAGAAGCTGTGTCGACACTCAGCAAGTATCAACATAGAAGACTATGTGTCGACACCAAGAAGCAGTGTCGACACTTAACAGATTCAACACATGAAGATGTGTCGACACAAAGGAGATGTGTCGACACTTAGAAGAATTCAGCAAAAGATAGAAGATCAAGTACTTGTGTCGACACTCAATTCTAGTGTCGAAACCTGAAGAAGAATCTGTGTCGAGACATAGTATCTACAACACAAGGAGTTGTGTCGACACCTTGTAGACTTGTGTCGACACTTACACAACTTGTGTCGACACTTGGTCTATAAGTGTCGACACTTAAAGACAGAAAGTCTCGACACTATCAGACAGGTAGAGAACTTTCAAGAATTTACTGGATGAATTGACAGCTGCCGTTCCAGCCGGTCTACAGCACCTGTCAGAGATGTCAGAATTCAGTTATGGACCGGACCAGCCGGTTACCATGAAGAAGGCCTATAAATAGGCTCATACAGTCTACAGATAACGGTGGTTGTGGTTGTGAAGGTGGATCAGATTGTTGTTAAATAAGTGGTTCACAGAGTTATTGATCAAGTATCAAATCAAGAAGATCTAGCTGTGCAGATCTAAGAAGTTGGAGAGAGGGGGCTCCATCCAAGAAATCAGCCTTTGGAACTAGGCTGAGAAGAAGGGTTCAGATATTTTCTGAATCTTAAGAAGCAGAGATCAAGGATCAACTGCAGGAGGATTCATTCTTATTCAGTTCTACATTCAAGAAGCTTTGAAGAAAGCTAAGTCAGATTGAATCCAGTTGAGTTCTTCCAAGAACTCTTTAAGAAACTCTCAACTCCCCTCTCTTGTTTATGAGTTGTTGAGTTAACATTTGTAATTCATTTTTAACTTGTAGGATCCTTTGGATCTGAGTGAATTGTAAGCCTGTAATTATAAAGGCTGAGGGTAGGGCTTGAGAGCCTGAGTGTAGGAGATTGAAATCTCTGAGTGTAGGCCTTGTTGGCTAAGTGTAGGCCTTGATTGACTGAGTGTAGGCCTTTGTGGCTGAGTGTAAGCTTTGGGATAAAGCTGAGTTGTAGGGCCTTGGGCCTGAGGTGTAGGAACCAATTTGGGTTCTGAGACAGTGGTGGAGTTTGGCAGAATCTAGTACACTGCTAGATAGGCGAAGGGGGAAAGTGGATGTACCCAAATCTTGGGGAACCACTATAAAACACTGTGTCTGCTGTGCTGTGATTGTGATTTGCTGTGTATGCTTTGTGATTGCTGTGAAAAAGTAAAGTAGATTATGTGATATAACTGTTTGCTGCCATTAAGTTTAAAAAGGGATTAGGACACCTATTCACCCCCCCCCCCCCTCTAGGTGTTTAGGTACTATATCTTTTAAGTGGTATCAGAGCGAGGTTCCTCAAAAAGGACTAACAGTCTGAGGAGATCCTGTTTGGCAAATTCAGTCTAAGTCAAAATACAGATTCAAGAAAATCAAGAACCATGGGTTCCTCTGAAAATCACAAGGAATTGGGTTCCATGAAATTGCCCCTATGCAGGAAGGAAATCTTTGGGATCTGGAAGGAAAGGGTAAGGCTGTTTATGGAAGCCTCTGACCCTAGGATATACATCACAATAAAGGAAGGGCCTTATGTGCCCATGAAGATATCTGTTCTAGATGCAAATCAGAGAACCCCAAAGGATTTCTCTGAGATGACTAAGGATGAGATTTTCCTAGCCACCATGGACAAGAGGGCACAAAACATTATAGTAAGTGCCATAGATGATGCAACATTTCAGAATCTTATATACTGTAAGACAGCCAAAGAGATGTGGGACACTCTTATAGTGTATATGGAGGGATCTGAAGAAGTTAGACAAGATAGAAAATCCTTGCTAAATCAGGAGTATGAGAGTTTTAGACAAGGAAAGGGTGATAGCATAATTGAGTGCTATAAGAAGTTCTACAGAATAGTGAATGAACTCATGTCTTATGTAAGAGAGTTCAGTAACTATGAACTAAATGACAAGTTCCTAAGGTCCCTAACCAAAGATTGGGACACCAAGATCTGTGCCATAAGAGAAATGGCTAAGTTGGGAGAAATTCCTCCTCCTACACTGTTTGGCAAATTGTTGTCATATGAGATGCAGTTGATAGTGAGAAAAGAGGAGGAGAAATCAACAAGAACTGAGCACAAGGAAAGAACAGTAGCCTTCAAGACAGAAGCCTCCAGAAAGTGCAGGAATAAGTCACCAACTCCACCTCTAAAGGTAGTTGAATCAGAGACAGATGAGTCAGTCAGCACAAAGTCTGAAAGCAGTGAAAGTGATGAAGACTTTGCTGCCTTCACTAGACACTTTCAGAAATTCTTGAAGAAGAAATAGTGGAGGACAGGGCCCTCTACTTCAAAAGGAAAAGAAGATTTTTATCAGGATAAAAAGGCTTCAAAGAAGGACAGGAAGAGGACAAAATCTAGCAAGGCAACTAGTTCTAAGATAGTGTGATATTGCTGCAATAGACAGGGCCATGTTATTGCAGACTGTCCTGAAAAGAGGAAAGAGTCTAGTGACAGGAAAAAGACTCATTTTAAAAGCAAGAAAGAGAAGTCTTTTGTAGCCAAGAAAGAGAAGATTCTATCAGATATCTCTTCAGAAACTGAGTCTGATGCTGAGGCATACATAGGTTGTTTGCTGAAGAAGAAGAAGAAGAATTCATGCAGATAATGGAGTCTATTTATGAACAAGAAGACAGTCAATGCCAAGGGCTAATGGCTTTGACAGAGAATGACAAAATCCTGGAGCAGCTAGGACCCAGTAAGGTACAAAGTTCAACTCTAAGTTCAGTTTCTTGTTCTAGTACAGAATCAGATTCATCTTCATCAAGTGATGAGAATGTATCTGAGTCAGAGGATGATATTCATCAGCTTATAGATGAATATAAAGTGTTGTTACAGGCTTACAAGAAAAGCAAGTCCCTAGCCAAAAGTCAGGCAAAGGAAATTGTTGATCTAAAAGCTGCTGTAACAGATTCTGAGAAGCAGTTTGATCAAAAGCTTAATGAGATAGCCAGGTTGAAACACATAACAGTGATTCAAATGGGGACTATCACCTTTAAGAATGATCAAATCAAGAGTCTGGTGATCAATCTTCAGAAAGAGAGAGAGCTTGTTGCTAGGTTTTCTAAACCTAAGTCAGTGCTACCTTTAATTGATGAATTTGTTTATCATAAAGGCAAGGCTGGACTGGGCTTTACTAGACCTGCAAGGACTGAGCAGTCCAAGCCCAAGTCCAAGGGCAAAGCCCCAACATTCAACAAGTCAGCTGTAGATAAGACAGCAAAGACAGTACCTAAGCAAAGGTACAATACGTTTGAATGCTGGTGATGTGGCAAAGTTGGCCATTTTGCAGTGGACTGTTGGCACAATGCTAGTGCCAAAGTGAGTACCAAACTACCTGTTGGAAAGCCAGTAGGTAGCTTTGTCAGATTGCAAACTAACAAGTACCAAGGACCCAAGAATTCTTTGGGTTTTAAGGTTCATTAATCTGTTTTGCAGGTGAGTCCAAGTGGCCATACCCCAACATGGTACTTGGACAGTGGATGTTCCAGACATATGACTGGAACTAGAGGATTACTAAAGGACTACATACCAATAAAAGATGGTCCAAAAGTCACCTTTGGTGGTTCTGAAAAAGGAATCATCAAAGGATTTGGTAACATTTCTAGCAACTTGGTTACCATTACTCAAGTGGCTTATGTTAAAGGGTTGAAACACAACCTAATAAGTATAAGTCAATTAAGTGATGTAGGGTATGACATATCATTTGTTAAAAATGGTTGTCATATCAAGAGGTCAAGTGATCAAGAGATCATTTTGATAGGTTATAGGAAGAGGAATGTCTACCGCCTAGACATTATGGTTGAGAACAATGGTTCTCCAGTTTGTCTTGTAGCTGATGAGACAGTCACTCATTGTGTCAAATGGCACAAGAGGCTAGCTCATCTTAACTACAAGACTATTAGCAAACTCTTTAGCAAAGAGTTAGTGAGGAATGGTCCTCAAGTTAAGTGTGTTAAAGATGGTATTTTCTCAGCTTGTCAAAAGGGCAAGCAGACTAAATCCACCTTTAGAAGCATAGAAAACAAAGATGTTGTGAGGTGTTTATACCTCTTCCACTTGGATCTCTTTGGTCCAATCCCAGTTCACAGCTTAGGTAGGAAGGTCTATACCCTTGTAGTTGTAGATGACTACTCAAGGTTTTCCTGGGTGTTCTTCTTAAGACAGAAATCTGAAACACCTAGTGTCTTCCATAGCTTTGTCAAGCAAATTCAGAATGAACTAAATAGTACAGTGGTCAAGATAAGAAGTGACCATGGTACTGAATTTCAGTCTGATAGCATGACAAAACTATGTGAAGACTTTGGGATATTTCAAGAATTCTCTTCACCTAGAACACCTCAGCAAAATGGCATTGCTGAGAGGAAGAATAGGACCTTGATAGAGGCTGGTAGGACCCTATTAAGTGATACATCACTACCAGAATATTTCTGGGCTGAAGCAGTTAATACTGCATGCCATGTTATAAATAGGGCTACCATCACTAAAGGGCTCAACAAGACCCCCTATGAAGTTGTGAAAGGCAGGAAACCAAACCTATCCTACTTCAGGATCTTTGGTTGCAAATGCTTCGTACTTAACAATGGGAAGTCTTACTTGACTAAGTTTGCTGCCAAGTCCCAAGAGGGAATTTTTGTTGGGTACAGCAATAATAGTAAGGCTTATAGAGTCTACAACTTATCTACACAAGTTGTAGAAGAATCTGTGCATGTAGTTTTTGATGAGACTAAACTTATTAACAATGAGTTGTCTAGTACTGTATGCAGCCCCACAGGTTTAACAAAGAAAATGGACAAGCTTACTATAGAAGAAGTACCTGCTGCAAGACAACAAGAAGAGGAGAGTAGCTGTTGTCCAGGGGGCGAACTACATGTGCCAATTGTTGATGGAGTACAAGGAATACAGCATGATGGAGATGCTGAAGAGGTTCAACCAGAAGTAAGGATGCCTACAGCCAACAGGCATCTAAGAGATCATCCAATAGAGCAGATTATTGGAGATCCAAGACAAGGAGTACAAACCAGGAGCAGGAACCTAAATGCAGTAATCTACTCCAGTTTTCTGTCTCAAGTTGAACCTAAGAAGTTTGAAGAAGCAATATTGGATCCACAATGGACTGAAGCAATGCAAGAAGAGCTTAATCAGTTCAAAAGGTGCAAGGTCTGGGAACTTGTTCCTAGACCTAGAGACCACAATATAATAGGAACCAAGTGGATCTACAGGAATAAGATGGATGAACAAGGGGTCATCATTAAGAATAAAGCAAGACTGGTTGCTAAAGGATATAGGCAAGAAGAAGGTATTGATTTTGATCAAACCTTTGCTCCAGTAGCCATACTGGAAGCCATAAGGATGTTCTTGGCCTATACAACCTATCAAGGATTCAAGGTTTACCAAATGGATGTCAAGTCAGCATTCCTGAATGGTAATCTTAAGGAAGAAGTCTATGTGGAACAGCCTTCAGGTTTTGTTGATTCAACTCTACCTCATCATGTCTATAGACCTAGGAAAGCTTTGTATGGGTTAAAGCAAGCCCCTAGGGCTTGGTATGAAACCCTATCTAGTTTCCTCATTGAGAACAAGTTCTCAAGGGGGGAAATAGATAAGACTCTATTCCTTAGGGAATCTAGAGGCAAAGTTATACTAGTCCAAATATATGTAGATGACATTATATTTGGGTCTACTAAAAGCAGCCTTTGCAAAAGTTTGCAAAACTTATGCAAGGTCAGTTTGAGATGAGTAGCATGGGAGAGCTAAAGTTTTTCTTGGGTCTCCAAGTTAAACAGACTGAGAGTGGTTTATCCATTTGTCAGTCCAAGTTCACCCTAGAACTCATAAGGAAGTATGGTATGGATTCATCCAGCACCATGAAGACTCCTATGGGGTCAAGTATGTCTCTTAGCAAGGATGATGTAGGGAAACCTGTAGATGAAACCTTGTATAGAGGGATAGTTGGCTCCGTATTATACTTGACTGCTAGTAGACCTGACATCATGTATGCTACATGTGTTTGTGCAAGGTATCAAGCCTGCCCTAAAGAGTCTCATTTGACAGCAGTCAAAAGAATATTGAGATATCTAAAGGGCACTCCCTATCTAGGCCTCTGGTACTGATGAGTTGTAAATATACATGTTTTTATATATATTAAATAAGATGTATTCGTTTCTTTTTGTAATTTTTAGTTGTTTTTCCTTAATAAATTGCTTCCTTTTTGTAAATATTTTCTAACTTAGAGTTATTTTTATTTTCTGAATTTTTCAGGAAAAATTGCCAAAAACTCAAAGTACACGCCCGTGTACTGTTGGTCACGCCCGTGACCAGGGCGTGATACGTCAAATTCCCGAGAAATGACATATTATTGAAGAAATAGCGTGACACGCCCGTGTCACGCCCGTGTCACCCAAGTCACGCCCGTGACCCATGCCCGTGACCATCCAGATCGACGGAATCGCGCTCAACGATCGTCGACCCAGCTGACACGCCCGTCGACACGCCCGTGTCACCTGACACGGGGCGTGACCCAAGCCGTGACCACTCCTTTCGATGTTTTTCGCTCGACGTTCGTCGAGCCAACCCGACACGCCTAGAGTCACGCCCGTGACCTAGGGCGTGACTCCTCACCTGGCCGACAAACTGCCGCCGGCAACCTCCCGAAGTCAACAACGCCATTAATCGCCGCACGACACGCCCACCGTCACGCCCGTGACAAGGGGCGTGACCGCCGTGTTTTCCGCCGCAACGTCAACTCGCCGTCAAGTCACCGAAATCTGCTGCTTAACAGTGTCGACACGCCCATAGTCACGCCCGTGACCCGGGGCGTGACAGCCGTGATTTCAGCCGCCAAGTCAAATCTCAAATCAAATCGGACGGCCGCCATACGTACAGTGTCGACACGCCCTCTGACACGCCCGTGTCAGAGGGCGTGTCCGATGAAAAATTTTCTCTATAAATTGAACCCTTC
The DNA here is from genome assembly GCA_039583875.1 of Platanthera guangdongensis. Lineage (NCBI taxonomy): Eukaryota > Viridiplantae > Streptophyta > Magnoliopsida > Asparagales > Orchidaceae > Platanthera > Platanthera guangdongensis. The sequence goes on along the minus strand of CM077163.1, from coordinate 152,116,587 downwards.
TGTTTTGAGCTGCTGTTCCACTTTTTGAACCACTTTGCTTAGGTTAGGGCTGTTCTTGGGGCTGTTTATGCATTGTAAGGGAACTTTCTTCCCCCCCTCTTTTATGTATTTGTTTTTGCTTCATTGTAACCACTTTTTTCTTAATAGAAATGTTTATTTTCTCCTCTATGTTGTATGAAAATCCGCCACAGCGCCCTACCTTAAGTAATTTTTCGTTCCCTTTTTTTGTGCTTTTTATTAGCTTTTGTAACTAGTTTAACTTAGGAATTTATCAATCTTCTAGCCGTTGTAATCGCAATTTTATTTTCATGCAATAAACTTGTTTAGGTTTAGTTTATTCTTTTTACTTTGTTTTCATTCCTTTGAGTTTATAAAAATGCTTGAAAAGTTGGTTTTCAAATTCTTTAACTTAGGCTCTTTAGGGTTGTAAAACGTTTCGTTCTTTTTTAGTTTTATTACCGCTTTTTATGCATTTCTATAAAATTATAAGAATGAAAACGTAATCATTTTAATTTTCCGAGCTTTCTCATTTTCCCTTTTATTTTCAAAACTTTTTGCCCGTTTAAATTTTATTTCTTCATTTTATGCATTTCTACCGCATTCCATCGGTAGAAATGTATTCATTTCAATTTTTCGAGCACTTGCAATTTTCGTTTATTTTGCAAAAACTTTTGCTCCTTTTAATTTTATTTTCCCTTTTTATTCATTTCTACCGCATTCTAGCGGTAGAAATGTAGTAGTTTTAATTTTTCAGTCACTTAGTTTTTCTTAATTTTGTACGTGTGCGTGCGTGTATGAGTAGTTTTTATAGCTTTATTTCAATTCCTGTAGAGTGTGTGTGTGTGTTGTTTTTAATTTTCCGCCTACTCACTTGAGTTAAATGGCTGGATTTTATTCAAGCAAGTGTGTGTATTTTTATTTTTCCGCCTACTCGCTTGAGTTAAATGGCTGGATTTTATTTCAGTAGAGTGTGTTTACTTCTTGTAGAGTGGGTGTGTTTTAATTTTATGTTGAGTGCGTGAGTGTTAGCTTTTATTTACCGCCTACTCACTTGAGTTAAATGGCGGTCTTTACTGTAATAATTTGGAATGCCCTTGTAAATGCATTTATTTTCTCCTACTCGTTTGAGTAGGACTTGCTTTCTTTTTCCCGCCCACGCATTTGCGCCGGGACTTGCAATTTTACTGCTTTCATTTCAGTCCTACTCGTTTGAGTAGGACTTGCAATTTACTGCTTTCCATTTACTGCTTTAATTTTCCTGCTTTATTTTTCTGCTTTAATTTTATTGCTTTCAATCGCTGCCGTCCCCATTCCGATGGAGTGGCTAACGTTCTTAGCCCTCAGTATCGAAGAGCATTGGGACAAAAAAAAATTCCTTTAAATAATTAAAGGTCTTATTTTTCTATTTAATTAAAAATCACTTAAGGTTTGCCCGGGGTTTACGACGCGAAGGACCACATAATCGATGTGTGGGCCCTATTTCTGTAGTCCATATGCTAGCTAGCCGAGAGGCCGTGCATATGGACCGATCACCCCTTGGTAAATGGAGTTCCGCACTAACCCTCGAGAGAGGAGGCGCGCCAACTCTACCGGATTGGTTCCCCACCCAATAGCGGGGTTCTTAGCGTAATGCGGGCATTAAGAGGAATCCTTCATCGGACGAGAGCCCGATCGAATAGTCTTAATGTTCAGGTGAGCGATAGTCCTAGAGATAGGTGAGTTCATTTTAGTGGAGCCTCCACGGCCAAGTCTCCGCCCTAATTAATTAGAAACTTAGGAGCTCTTTTTATTTAACGTTTATTTTAGTTCAATGGCTTTTCGGTGCCCTCGAGCTGAGCTCTTCATCGGCTCCACCTTTATTATGCTTTTATTTTCTGCCTTTTCTTTATATAAATAATATCCCGACAAGATAAAATTATCGGTAAAATAATAGTCCCCTCCAGGGAAGAGTAGAAATAAACGAACCGGCCCCGAGAACAATACGACCTCGATATTCCACCCGGAATATCCTGTACTACACACGATAGGTGCACTTGCCTCCTTTCGTTAAAACTCGATTTAACCCGTTTTATATCCAAATAAATAAATACGCGCGCCCCGTTTTCTTAAATAAAAACCAAATCCGCTTTTCTACTTAAATAAAATTATCGGTAAAATAATAGTCCCCTCCAGGGAAGAGTAGAAATAAACGAACCGGCCCCGAGAACAATACGACCTCGATATTCCACCCGGAATATCCTGTACTACACACGATAGGTGCACTTGCCTCCTTTCGTTAAAACTCGATTTAACCCGTTTTATATCCAAATAAATAAATACGCGCGCCCCGTTTTCTTAAATAAAAACCAAATCCGCTTTTCTACTTAAATAAAATCGCCCGGGGCGCCGCGCTTCGTAAACCTTTTTGGAGTTTTAACCCGCATTAAGTTTTCGGACTTGATGCGAGAAAATATCAATCAAGTTTTTGGTTGCCGTTGCCGGGGAATTTTCGAGTCGTTATTTCGAACTCTGGATTACTATTAATTTTACCTATTATCTATATTTCAACAAAATAAAAAAATGGCCAACAAAAATAATAATAATAATAATCATCATATTATTACAAAATTATAAAAAAAAAAAAAATTTGACAAATTTATAAAACTAAAAAACTTTGAAAAATCTTAAAAAATAAAAATTTGAAAAAACTATAAAACAAGAAAATAAAACACAACAAGAAAAAAAACAAAAAAAAAATTTAAAAACTTACAAAAAAAAAACAAAAAAAAAAAAAAAAAAAACTTTGCTTTCATATAAACAAAAACAAAAAAAAAGGAAAAAAAACCACAAAACCAAAAACACTAAAACATCTCCTAAAAGACCACAAAAAAAAACAAAAACACTTTTTTCGCAACAATATGTTTTTTGAAAAATACCTAAAAATAATCAATACTTTAAATAAATAAAACATTTTTGGTCGCTTCGGCTCGTCACACTCTTGTGCGCACTAGGGGCTCGCTTATCTATCCCCTCAACAGCTAAGACGTTAGCTTACGCATCCCTTACACATTTGCCCCCTACCGCCCGCACCCTTTAGGCCGAGTTTATCTTTTTCATTTTATTTTTCTGTTATGTTTTGCTCCTTCTTCTCAAATAATGTAGGGTTTCCACCCGGGCCTCCCCGAACTCGTGTAAGGGTAGTTCCGACCCCCTCCCCTTTCTTTTGCCCATCTTATATTTTGTATATTAATCGTTCCGCATACTTAGATTGCAACATTGGGGACAATGTTGTGTTTAAGTATGGGGGTGTATTCTTAGTTCTCCTTTTTTTTTGCATCTGTTTTTTCTGCACCCCAAAAACAAAAAAAATTTTAAACCAAATATTTTTTAAACCAAAAAAATTTTTTTTCCTTGTTTTTATAATCTAAAAACTCAAAAAAACAATTTATAAAACAATAACTAAAAAAAATAATAAAACAAAAACTAAAAAAATTATAAAACAAAAACTCAAAAAAAAACTTTTCTATTTTTCTTTTCTTTGTAAATATGTTTTGTAAAAATAAATCTCTTTCTTCCCCGCCTCTTCTTATTTGTAAACCTCGCTTTTTAGCATGCCCGCGGCGTTCGACTCATCGAACCAACCACCCAAAGAGTCTGTTCGCGGGCCAATGACTAAAAATCAAAAATAAAAACAAAAAAAAAAAGAGAAAAACCCTAAAAATCAAAAACAAATGTATTGTTAATTATGTAACAAATAAATCGAATATCTCAATTCTTAACCCTTTTTCGCTCTCCAACAATCTAGTTGCGAGTTAATTTATAAGCGAATTATTTTAATTCTTTGCTTACTATTCGTTTATTAATTAGAGAACGATAGATTTAGATATCTGGGGTTAAGTTTTAAAAAATTTTCGTATGCTTTTTATTTTAAATAAGGTACCTGTTTTCAGCACCACTTCTAATCTATCTAAATAGTTGCATATTTATTTTGTTAAAAATAACAATCTTAGATTTCAATTTATGATAACTCCAAGCTTTTTTTTGAAATTTAGGAATGTTTCATTTATAAAGGTTGCTCTCAAAAGTTTTTTTATTAAACCTAGTTTTATTTTTGAAAAAACTCTATCACTTTTTTTTTTTCATGTCATACTTGACATGATTTCGATCCTTAAAAGATCCTATGTCAATGGGAATAAGATTTCGTTCCGTAAACATAGGCATCCAATATTTGAAAAGATTATATGTTATCGAGTAAGAGGATAAAATTCATTACTCCTACACATATACATTGGATTATGAAGATGTTAAAAAAAATTTGTTATGGAAAATAAGATTTCGTTTTCCTAACATCCATATTCGAAAAAAAATCATTAGAGGTTCGAGCGAAAAAAAAATATACCCTCGCCTCTAAAAATTCTAAACCTTCTTCATATCCCACGATATCTCCCTCCGCCAAATTCAAAAAATTCTAGATTTATTTTTAAAATCTTTTTGAGAGCATAATTTGTAAATTAAATTATTTCCTTTAATTTTTTCCAAGCTACAGTTTCATAAATCCAATCTATTTTTGTTAGCCTCACAAATAAAATTTTTGCTATCTATTTGCTTATAACGAGAAGTCTTTTGCTGAAACTCTTCCTTTATTTAAATTTTTGGCATAATTTACGATTTAACTCGTATACCCTGGATATTCATTTTGATCCTTCTTTCAATTAAGTCAAGCGGTAGATAAACTTAGGATTTCTTTAATTCATTATAAGTTCATCTCAACTTTTGCTCTGGAATAGCAAAAGCTTAAGTATGGGGGTATTTGATGAGTTGTAAATATACATGTTTTTATATATATTAAATAAGATGTATTCGTTTCTTTTTGTAATTTTTAGTTGTTTTTTCCTTAATAATTTGCTTCCTTTTTGTAAATATTTTCTAACTTAGAGTTATTTTTATTTTCTGAATTTTTCAGGAAAAATTGCCAAAAACTCAAAGTACACGCCCGTGTACTGTTGGTCACGCCCGTGACCAGGGCGTGATACGTCAAATTCCGAGAAATGACATATTATGAAGAAATAGCGTGACACGCCCGTGTCACGCCCGTGTCACCCAAGTCACGCCCGTGACCCATGCCCGTGACCATCCAGATCGACGGAATCGCGCTCAACGATCGTCGACCCAGCTGACACGCCCGTCGACACGCCCGTGTCACCTGACACGGGGCGTGACCCAAGCCGTGACCACTCCTTTCGATTGTTTTTCGCTCGACGTTCGTCGAGCCAACCCGACACGCCTAGAGTCACGCCCGTGACCTAGGGCGTGACTCCTCCACCTGGCCGACAAACTGCCGCCGGCAACCTCCCGAAGTCAACAACGCCATTAATCGCCGCACGACACGCCCACCGTCACGCCCGTGACAAGGGGCGTGACCGCCGTGTTTTCCGCCGCAACGTCAACTCGCCGTCAAGTCACCGAAATCTGCTGCTTAAAGTGTCGACACGCCCATAGTCACGCCCGTGACCCGGGGCGTGACCGCCGTGATTTCAGCCGCCAAGTCAAATCTCAAATCAAATCGGACGGCCGCCATACGTACAGTGTCGACACGCCCTCTGACACGCCCGTGTCAGAGGGCGTGTCCGATGAAAAATTTTTCTCTATAAATTGAACCCTTCTGTTTTGAGCTGCTGTTCCACTTTTTGAACCACTTTGCTTAGGTTAGGGCTGTTCTTGGGGGCTGTTTATGCATTGTAAGGGAACTTTCTTCCCCCCTCTTTTATGTATTTGTTTTTGCTTCATTGTAACCACTTTTTTTCTTAATAGAAATGTTTATTTTCTCCTCTATGTTGTATGAAAATCCGCCACAGCGCCCTACCTTAAGTAATTTTTCGTTCCCTTTTTTTGTGCTTTTTATTAGCTTTTGTAACTAGTTTAACTTAGGAATTTATCAATCTTCTAGCCGTTGTAATCGCAATTTTATTTTCATGCAATAAACTTGTTTAGGTTTAGTTTATTCTTTTTACTTTGTTTTCATTCCTTTGAGTTTATAAAAATGCTTGAAAAGCTGGTTTTCAAATTCTTTAACTTAGGCTCTTTAGGGTTGTAAAACGTTTCGTTCTTTTTTAGTTTTATTACCGCTTTTTATGCATTTCTATAAAATTATAAGAATGAAAACGTAATCATTTTAATTTTCCGAGCTTTCTCATTTTCCCTTTTATTTTCAAAACTTTTTGCCCGTTTAAATTTTATTTCTTCATTTTATGCATTTCTACCGCATTCCATCGGTAGAAATGTATTCATTTCAATTTTTCGAGCACTTGCAATTTTCGTTTATTTTGCAAAAACTTTTGCTCCTTTTAATTTTATTTTCCTTTTTATTCATTTCTACCGCATTCTAGCGGTAGAAATGTAGTAGTTTTAATTTTTCAGTCACTTAGTTTTTCTTAATTTTGTACGTGTGCGTGCGTGTATGAGTAGTTTTTATAGCTTTATTTCAATTCCTGTAGAGTGTGTGTGTGTGTGTTGTTTTTAATTTTCCGCCTACTCACTTGAGTTAAATGGCTGGATTTTATTCAAGCAAGTGTGTGTATTTTTATTTTTCCGCCTACTCGCTTGAGTTAAATGGCTGGATTTTATTTCAGTAGAGTGTGTTTACTTCTTGTAGAGTGGGTGTGTTTTAATTTTATGTTGAGTGCGTGAGTGTTAGCTTTTATTTACCGCCTACTCACTTGAGTTAAATGGCCGGTCTTTACTGTAATAATTTGGAATGCCCTTGTAAATGCATTTATTTTCTCCTACTCGTTTGAGTAGGACTTGCTTTCTTTTTCCCGCCCACGCATTTGCGCCGGGACTTGCAATTTTACTGCTTTCATTTCAGTCCTACTCGTTTGAGTAGGACTTGCAATTTACTGCTTTCCATTTACTGCTTTAATTTTCCTGCTTTATTTTTCTGCTTTAATTTTATTGCTTTCAATCGCTGCCGTCCCCATTCCGATGAGTGGCTAACGTTCTTAGCCCTCAGTATCGAAGAGCATTGGGACAAAAAAAAATTCCTTTAAATAATTAAAGGTCTTATTTTTCTATTTAATTAAAAATCACTTAAGGTTTGCCCGGGGTTTACGACGCGTAGGACCACATAATCGATGTGTGGGCCCTATTTTCTGTAGTCCATATGCTAGCTAGCCGAGAGGCCGTGCATATGGACCGATCACCCCTTGGTAAATGGAGTTCCGCACTAACCCTCGAGAGAGGAGGCGCGCCAACTCTACCGGATTGGGTTCCCCACCCAATAGCGGGGTTCTTAGCGTAATGCGGGCATTAAGAGGAATCCTTCATCGGACGAGAGCCCGATCGAATAGTCTTAATGTTCAGGTGAGCGATAGTCCTAGAGATAGGTGAGTTCATTTTAGTGGAGCCTCCACGGCCAAGTCTCCGCCCTAATTAATTAGAAACTTAGGAGCTCTTTTTATTTAACGTTTATTTTAGTTCAATGGCTTTTCGGTGCCCTCGAGCTGAGCTCTTCATCGGCTCCACCTTTATTATGCTTTTATTTTCTGCCTTTTCTTTATATAAATAATATCCCGACAAGATAAAATTATCGGTAAAATAATAGTCCCCTCCAGGGAAAAGTAGAAATAAACGAACCGGCCCCGAGAACAATACGACCTCGATATTCCACCCGGAATATCCTGTACTACACACGATAGGTGCACTTGCCTCCTTTCGTTAAAACTCGATTTAACCCGTTTTATATCCAAATAAATAAATACGCGCGCCCCGTTTTCTTAAATAAAAACCAAATCCGCTTTTCTACTTAAATAAAATTATCGGTAAAATAATAGTCCCCTCCAGGGAAGAGTAGAAATAAACGAACCGGCCCCGAGAACAATACGACCTCGATATTCCACCCGGAATATCCTGTACTACACACGATAGGTGCACTTGCCTCCTTTCGTTAAAACTCGATTTAACCCGTTTTATATCCAAATAAATAAATACGCGCGCCCCGTTTTCTTAAATAAAAACCAAATCCGCTTTTCTACTTAAATAAAATCGCCCGGGGCGCCGCGCTTCGTAAACCTTTTTGGAGTTTTAACCCGCATTAAGTTTTCGGACTTGATGCGAGAAAATATCAATCAAGTTTTTGGCGCCGTTGCCGGGGAATTTTCGAGTCGTTATTTCGAACTCTGGATTACTATTAATTTTACCTATTATCTATATTTCAACAAAATAAAAAAAATGGCCAACAAAAATAATAATAATAATAATCATCATATTATTACAAAATTATAAAAAAAAAAAAATTTTTGACAAATTTATAAAACTAAAAACTTTGAAAAATCTTAAAAAATAAAAATTTGAAAAAACTATAAAACAAGAAAATAAAACACAACAAGAAAAAAAAACAAAAAAAAAATTTAAAAACTTACAAAAAAAAAACAAAAAAAAAAAAAAAAAACTTTGCTTTCATATAAACAAAAACAAAAAAAAGGAAAAAAAAACAACAAAACCAAAAACACTAAAACATCTCCTAAAAGACCACAAAAAAAAACAAAAACACTTTTTTTCGCAACAATATGTTTTTTGAAAAATACCTAAAAATAATCAATACTTTAAATAAATAAAACATTTTTGGTCGCTTCGGCTCGTCACACTCTTGTGCGCACTAGGGGCTCGCTTATCTATCCCCCTCAACAGCTAAGACGTTAGCTTACGCATCCCTTACACATTTGCCCCCTACCGCCCGCACCCTTTAGGCCGAGTTTATCTTTTTCATTTTATTTTTCTGTTATGTTTTTGCTCCTTCTTCTCAAATAATGCAGGGTTTCCACCCGGGCCTCCCCGAACTCGTGTAAGGGTAGTTCCGACCCCCTCCCCTTTCTTTTGCCCATCTTATATTTTGTATATTAATCGTTCCGCATACTTAGATTGCAACATTGGGGACAATGTTGTGTTTAAGTATGGGGGTGTATTCTTAGTTTCCTTTTTTTTTTGCATCTGTTTTTTCTGCACCCCAAAAACAAAAAAAATTTTAAACCAAATATTTTTTAAAACCAAAAAAAATTTTTTTCCTTGTTTTTATAATCTAAAAACTCAAAAAAAAAATTTATAAAACAAAAACTAAAAAAAATAATAAAACAAAAACTAAAAAAATTATAAAACAAAAACTCAAAAAAAAACTTTTATTTTTCTTTTCCTTTGTAAATATGTTTTGTAAAAATAAATCTCTTTCTTCCCCGCCTCTTCTTATTTGTAAACCTCGCTTTTTAGCATGCCCGCGGCGTTCGACTCATCGAACCAACCACCCAAAGAGTCTGTTCGCGGGCCAATGACTAAAAATCCAAAAAAAAAAGAGAAAAACCCTAAAAATCAAAAACAAAATGTATTGTTAATTATGTAACAAATAAATCGAATATCTCAATTCTTAACCCTTTTTCGCTCTCCAACAATCTAGTTGCGAGTTAATTTATAAGCGAATTATTTTAATTCTTTGCTTACTATTCGTTTATTAATTAGAGAACGATAGATTTAGATATCTGGGTTAAGTTTTAAAAAATTTTCGTATGCTTTTTATTTTAAATAAGGTACCTGTTTTCAGCACCACTTCTAATCTATCTAAATAGTTGCATATTTATTTTGTTAAAAATAACAATCTTAGATTTCAATTTATGATAACTCCAAGCTTTTTTTTGAAATTTAGGAATGTTTCATTTATAAAGGTTGCTCTCAAAAGTTTTTTATTAAACCTAGTTTTATTTTTGAAAAAACTCTATCACTTTTTTTTTTCATGTCATACTTGACATGATTTCGATCCTTAAAAGATCCTATGTCAATGGGAATAAGATTTCGTTCCGTAAACATAGGCATCCAATATTTGAAAAGATTATATGTTATCGAGTAAGAGGATAAAATTCATTACTCCTACACATATACATTGGATTATGAAGATGTTAAAAAAAATTTGTTATGGAAAATAAGATTTCGTTTTCCTAACATCCATATTCGAAAAAAAATCATTAGAGGTTCGAGCGAAAAAAAATATACCCTCGCCTCTAAAAATTCTAAACCTTCTTCATATCCCACGATATCTCCCTCCGCCAAATTCAAAAAATTCTAGATTTATTTTTAAAATCTTTTTGAGAGCATAATTTGTAAATTAAATTATTTCCTTTAATTTTTTCCAAGCTACAGTTTCATAAATCCAATCTATTTTTGTTAGCCTCACAAATAAAATTTTTGCTATCTATTTGCTTATAACGAGAAGTCTTTTGCTGAAACTCTTCCTTTATTTAAATTTTTGGCATAATTTACGATTTAACTCGTATACCCTGGATATTCATTTTGATCCTTCTTTCAATTAAGTCAAGCGGTAGATAAACTTAGGATTTCTTTAATTCATTATAAGTTCATCTCCAACTTTTGCTCTGGAATAGCAAAAGCTTAAGTATGGGGGTATTTGATGAGTTGTAAATATACATGTTTTTTATATATATTAAATAAGATGTATTCGTTTCTTTTTGTAATTTTTAGTTGTTTTTCCTTAATAAATTGCTTCCTTTTTGTAAATATTTTCTAACTTAGAGTTATTTTTATTTTCTGAATTTTTCAGGAAAAATTGCCAAAAACTCAAAGTACACGCCCGTGTACTGTTGGTCACGCCCGTGACCAGGGCGTGATACGTCAAATTCCCGAGAAATGACATATTATTGAAGAAATAGCGTGACACGCCCGTGTCACGCCCGTGTCACCCAAGTCACGCCCGTGACCCATGCCCGTGACCATCCAGATCGACGGAATCGCGCTCAACGATCGTCGACCCAGCTGACACGCCCGTCGACACGCCCGTGTCACCTGACACGGGGCGTGACCCAAGCCGTGACCACTCCTTTCGATGTTTTTTCGCTCGACGTTCGTCGAGCCAACCCGACACGCCTAGAGTCACGCCCGTGACCTAGGGCGTGACTCCTCCACCTGGCCGACAAACTGCCGCCGGCAACCTCCCGAAGTCAACAACGCCATTAATCGCCGCACGACACGCCCACCGTCACGCCCGTGACAAGGGGCGTGACCGCCGTGTTTTCCGCCGCAACGTCAACTCGCCGTCAAGTCACCGAAATCTGCTGCTTAACAGTGTCGACACGCCCATAGTCACGCCCGTGACCCGGGGCGTGACAGCCGTGATTTCAGCCGCCAAGTCAAATCTCAAATCAAATCGGACGGCCGCCATACGTACAGTGTCGACACGACCTCTGACACGCCCGTGTCAGAGGGCGTGTCCGATGAAAAATTTTCTCTATAAATTGAACCCTTCTGTTTTGAGCTGTTGTTCCACTTTTTGAACCACTTTGCTTAGGTTAGGGCTGTTCTTGGGGGCTGTTTATGCATTGTAAGGGAACTTTCTTCCCCCCCTCTTTTATGTATTTGTTTTTGCTTCATTGTAACCACTTTTTTTTCTTAATAGAAATGTTTATTTTCTCCTCTATGTTGTATGAAAATCCGCCACAGCGCCCTACCTTAAGTAATTTTTCGTTCCCTTTTTTTGTGCTTTTATTAGCTTTTGTAACTAGTTTAACTTAGGAATTTATCAATCTTCTAGCCGTTGTAATCGCAATTTTATTTTCATGCAATAAACTTGTTTAGGTTTAGTTTATTCTTTTTACTTTGTTTTCATTCCTTTGAGTTTATAAAAATGCTTGAAAAGTTGGTTTTCAAATTCTTTAACTTAGGCTCTTTAGGGTTGTAAAACGTTTCGTTCTTTTTTAGTTTTATTACCGCTTTTTATGCATTTCTATAAAATTATAAGAATGAAAACGTAATCATTTTAATTTTCCGAGCTTTCTCATTTTCCCTTTTATTTTCAAAACTTTTTGCCCGTTTAATTTTATTTCTTCATTTTATGCATTTCTACCGCATTCCATCGGTAGAAATGTATTCATTTCATTTTTCGAGCACTTGCAATTTTTCGTTTATTTTGCAAAAACTTTTGCTCCTTTTAATTTTATTTTTCCTTTTTATTCATTTCTACCGCATTCTAGCGGTAGAAATGTAGTAGTTTTAATTTTTCAGTCACTTAGTTTTTCTTAATTTTGTACGTGTGCGTGCGTGTATGAGTAGTTTTTATAGCTTTATTTCAATTCCTGTAGAGTGTGTGTGTGTGTTGTTTTTAATTTTCCGCCTACTCACTTGAGTTAAATGGCTGGATTTTATTCAAGCAAGTGTGTGTATTTTTATTTTTCCGCCTACTCGCTTGAGTTAAATGGCTGGATTTTATTTCAGTAGAGTGTGTTTACTTCTTGTAGAGTGGGTGTGTTTTAATTTTATGTTGAGTGCGTGAGTGTTAGCTTTTATTTACCGTCTACTCACTTGAGTTAAATGGCCGGTCTTTACTGTAATAATTTGGAATGCCCTTGTAAATGCATTTATTTTCTCCTACTCGTTTGAGTAGGACTTGCTTTCTTTTTCCCGCCCACGCATTTGCGCCGGGACTTGCAATTTTACTGCTTTCATTTCAGTCCTACTCGTTTGAGTAGGACTTGCAATTTACTGCTTTCCATTTACTGCTTTAATTTTCCTGCTTTATTTTTCTGCTTTAATTTTATTGCTTTCAATCGCTGCCGTCCCCATTCCGATGAGTGGCTAACGTTCTTAGCCCTCAGTATCGAAGAGCATTGGGACAAAAAAAAATTCCTTTAAATAATTAAAGGTCTTATTTTTCTATTTAATTAAAAATCACTTAAGGTTTGCCCGGGGTTTACGACGCGTAGGACCACATAATCGATGTGTGGGCCCTATTTCTGTAGTCCATATGCTAGCTAGCCGAGAGGCCGTGCATATGGACCGATCACCCCTTGGTAAATGGAGTTCCGCACTAACCCTCGAGAGAGGAGGCGCGCCAACTCTACCGGATTGGGTTCCCCACCCAATAGCGGGGTTCTTAGCGTAATGCGGGCATTAAGAGGAATCCTTCATCGGACGAGAGCCCGATCGAATAGTCTTAATGTTCAGGTGAGCGATAGTCCTAGAGATAGGTGAGTTCATTTTAGTGGAGCCTCCACGGCCAAGTCTCCGCCCTAATTAATTAGAAACTTAGGAGCTCTTTTTATTTAACGTTTATTTTAGTTCAATGGCTTTTTGGTGCCCTCGAGCTGAGCTCTTCATCGGCTCCACCTTTATTATGCTTTTATTTTCTGCCTTTTCTTTATATAAATAATATCCCGACAAGATAAAATTATCGGTAAAATAATAGTCCCCTCCAGGGAAGAGTAGAAATAAACGAACCGGCCCCGAGAACAATACGACCTCGATATTCCACCCGGAATATCCTGTACTACACACGATAGGTGCACTTGCCTCCTTTCGTTAAAACTCGATTTAACCCGTTTTATATCCAAATAAATAAATACGCGCGCCCCGTTTTCTTAAATAAAAACCAAATCCGCTTTTCTACTTAAATAAAATCGCCCGGGGCGCCGCGCTTCGTAAACCTTTTTGGAGTTTTAACCCGCATTAAGTTTTCGGACTTGATGCGAGAAAATATCAATCAGGTACCCTGGGAATGGGGATTTTGAACTAACAGGTTATTCAGATGCAGACTTTGCAGGATGCAAAGAAGATAGAAAAAGCACTACAGGAACCTGTCAATTCCTAGGTGGGATACTAATTTCATGGAGTAGCAAGAAGCAAACCAGTGTGGCTATCTCCACAGCAGAGTCAGAGTATGTGGCTGCAGGAAGTTGCTGTGCTCAACTTCTGTGGATACAACATCAGCTAGAGGACTATGGATTTCAGGTAAGTAGAACTCCACTCTTCTGTGATTCTACAAGTGCTATTTCAATAGCTAATAACCCTGTATCTCATAGTAGAACAAAACATATTGAAATTAAATATCATTTTCTTAGGGAGCATGTAGAAAGAGAAGATATTTTATTAGAATATGTTAAAACTGATAATCAAGTAGCTGATATGTTTACTAAGCCCCTAGAAGAAGCTAAGTTCAATAGATTCAAAATTGAACTAGGAATGATAAACTTAGAGTAAGTTTACAGAATTGATATTGGCTAAGTAAAAAAGTGTCGACACAAAGACAAGTCTTTGTCGACACAGAATAGTGGTGTCGACACTTCAGGAAAAAGGTGTCGACACATCTAGGAAGTTGGTGTCGACACTTCAGAATATTAGTGTCGACACATGTCAAGTAGGTGTCGACACATCCATAGTGGTGTCGACACTTAAGTTTTACTCAGAATTTTTCTAAGTAAAGTCTCAACAATGTGTCGAGTTATGTTGTGTCGACACATAACAAAGTGTCGACACATAAAATCTGTTGACTAATCTTGTGTCGACACATGTGTGTCGAGACATTATAAGTCAGTGTCGACACTTATTGCCAGTGTCGACACATTTTAAGTTAGCTGTCCCGCCTGTTCATCTTCAAAATCAGAAAGGTATAAATAGGGTTCTGTCTTTGTTTGTCGACACGCTTTCAAAGTTTCGAGACTAAAACTTATGTGTCGATACCTCTCTTCTCTCAAGACAAATTCTACAAACCCTAATGGCACCTAAGCTTGAAGAGAACGTCAACGAAGGATATGAGCTGGTGCGCGACGCTTTTAATGATGCTGATGCAGAAATCCAGGCGGTCGTAACCCTAGTCGCAGATTCAGGGTTAGAGTATTTAGTTTCTGAACCTACAAAGATATGGAAGAAAGAGGTTCTTGAATTCCTAAATGGAGCTGAAGTGGATGAATCTGGATACAGAATCAAATCCAGAGTTCATGGAACTAAGGTTAAGATATCGCCAAAGAGCTTGAGAAAGGTGCTTCAATTGCCAAGAACTCAAGATGAAGATGAAGTTACTGCATCCAGGACCAGGGAAGCTCTAACCTGGTGTGGACTTGATCCTAAGATGAAGATAGGTTCTGTTTTCAAGAGGAACGGCATGAACAATCAAGGCAAATTCATGTCTGAAATAGTTGGTAAAGTATTACTCAGCAAGCCAGGAGGGCATGACAGAGTGTCTGCCTATATGTTTAGAATAATGACAAGGATAATCTTCACACTAAAAACAGACTGGTCTATAGTAGTCTTTGAAAAGATTAAGGAAAGCTTGAAGAAGCCCAATATGGGCAGAATCATTAGTCTATACCTAGCTGGTGCCATACCAGAGGTAATGCAACAAGCTGCAGGAAGCAAAATAAACCACATGAGGAAGATGGATCTGAGGATCTTTTCTAGATGGGACAGGGTGTTGTCAAAGGAAATGCCAACCCCTGAGAAACTAGTTCCTGAGAAAGAAATTCCACCTAAGAAGAAAAAAAAAACTGCTCCAGTGGCACAAGAGTCCACCAGTAGTTCTGACAGTGAAGAACAGGTTGTCTTCACTCCTGATGACCATGAGGAAGAGCCTGTAGTAAAGACTCCTGCTCCTCAAGAGGTTGCTGAGATCCAGGGGGAGCTACCTCAAGCAAGCCCAATCCACAAGGATCAAAGCCAGGGGGAGCCTCCAGTTGTAGAAGAACCCTCTACACTGGAAAGTGAACAAGCCACCACCATCATACTAGAGGTACTCACTGACCTAAATACTTTAGAATTTCTTATAGAAGATGCTGATTTGTCTGATGTTCATCAGCAAACTCAGCTGAATACTCAAGAACCAGATGTTGTTGGAGATGACACATCTGCTGTACTAGAAGTAATTCCTGATCCAGTGGTTGAAGAACAAAGAATTTCTCCTGCACTGTCTCCACAAGAATACACAATGGAAGACTTGTTCCTAAATCTGGATCAAGCAGATTTTGATAAGGAAACTGATGATGTTGTTGTTGAGGGGGAGAAGGTACAAGTTCTAGAAGAGCCTATAAGGCAAGAAACTGAGAAAGCTCCAGCTGTGCAAGCTGAAAAGCCTTCAAGCCCTAAGGAAAGGGTTGACATAGACAGCTCCTCAGAGTCTGAAGATGAGGAGGCTACTAGGGCAAAGAAAAAGAAACTTTATGTCTTCAGGAGAAGAAGCCAGAGTTACAAGAAGGCTCTCCAAACAGTTACACCACAGCCTATAATTCAACAGGCCCCAGCCATTGATTATAGTGCACTGATGGTGGCAATGCAAATCAAGTTGGATGAGCAAAGGCAGGTCATAGAGAAATATGTAGATGAAGGGAAAAAGTCACTCCAGTTTGATCTAGCCCAGGATATCAACTCTATAAGGTTTGAAATGAACCTTAACAAGAAAGAAATGACAGAATGCTTCCACAAGGGTGGCAATGCAGTGGTGTACTTGGCAACACACCAGGAAAAGATCAAGGCACAGGTGGATGACATAGCATTGAAGCAAGGGTATGTTCTTGAAAATCAGCTAAGGATGAATGACAATTTGACTGCTTCCCATAATGCTATTGTCACTGAGTTAAAGAACAAGGCTGCTGAACCCTCTACCTCTACTGCTGCTGTTAAAGCTGACTTTGACAAGGTATTTCAAGAAGAAATTACTGCTGTTAAGACTATTATCCAGGCCTCCCAGAAGGTCATATCTGAACAACTTCAAAAGCTCAAACCATTCTTTAAAGATGGAATCAGATACTTGGATAGTCAAATCAGATTTCAGAAGGATGATGTCAGAGATCATATGGCTAGAGAAGTCATAAAGGGGGAGAGAGTGTTAGTCAAGGCAAGCTCTGACCATGCTAAGTGGATATCAAATTCCATCAGAGCTACACTTGGATATCCTCCTCTGTGTGATGACAATGATGTTGCTGAATCTGGCATTAACTCTGCCTATCTTGGAGTTGAGCAACCAGAAGTAGCTCAGGTCATTTATCCACCTCCAGATTTTGAGATGATTCATGCTGAGGTACAGACCATGTACAGCCCATCTGGGGGCAAGGACAATGTCCATGTTGAAAAGGTTGTTCAGCCTATATCAGAAGCCATGCAAGAGGCATTGCAGAAAGAGGAAGAGACAAGGTTGTCTAAGAAGAGGTTAAGGGAACAAGCAGAATAAAGGCCAGACTTTGAACAGTGTAGTCCTACCTCTAGAAACATAATATTAACTGCCTGGAAAGCTGCCAAGGATAACACTCATGACAGGAACAAGTGGTTCTCTGAAGCTGAATGGAGAAAGCATGAATCTAGACAAGAGGCCATTGTTCAGTACAAAAGGAAGGCAAAATGGGAAAGCTACCTCCTACAGCCCAGGAGCCTAGCAAGTACTTTCCTAAGTCATACCACTATTTTGAGAGGCAGAAGATCAAAGCTGAAGAGCTTAAAAAGAAAGATTTGAAAGGCAAGAAGCCTGCTGATGCTGAAACTGCTGATGCTGCTGTCCATGCTAAAGTCCAAGCTGGCAAAGGAATAGTTATCAAGGAACCAGAACAGAAATAGATTAAGAATTTACTTGAAGATTATTTTGTAATCTTTTGAATGTAAAACATTTTTTATGAACTACTGAAAATGTATAAGACAAATGTTAGAACAATATATGATCAATATATTTCATGTTTGTTCTGTGAATATGTCTATTTCTTATTTGTTCTGTAATGATGAATTTGTATACATGTGAAATTGATACATGTTTATGTTTACCCTGCTGTACATTGTCCTGCTTTACATCATTTTGTAATTTTAAATTATGAATGGTGTATATCATTGACTAAGGGTTATGACTTCTCCAAATAGGGGGAGATTGTTGGGTACATTGGTTAAATGTACCTGATTTGAAGAAGCCTCACCCAACTCAATGATATACATCAAAATGTATTTGATGTGTTTTTGAGTTACTTGTGCAGGTTAAGTATTTGCAGGACTGAAGCAAAAATTTCTATGTCCATGTGTCGACACCCAGAGGGAAAGTGTCGACACTTAAGAAGACTTGTGTCGACACCCAGACAAGCAGTGTCGACACTTGGAGTCATTGTGTCGACACCTGGAATGCAGAGTCGACACCAGATAGTAAGTGTCGACACTTGGAGCTGTGTCGACACTCAGTGAAGAAAAGTGCAGAGAAGCTGTGTCGACACATGGAGCTGTGTCGACACCCAGTGAAGCTGTGTCTACACCAGAAAGTGTCGACACTTGGAGCTGTGTCGACACTCAGCAAAAGTCTGCAGAGACTAAGTTAAAGTGTCGACACCAAGAACAAAGTGTCGACACTCAGCAGAAGAGTCAACATTTGAAGTAAGTGTCGACACCCAGAACAATGTGTCGACACTCAGCTGAAGACTCTACACTTGAAGAAAGTGTCGACATATGGAGCAGTGTCGACACTTAGAAAAGAACAGCAAGATCGTCAAAATATTCTAAGTACAAGTGTCGACACTAAGGGAATGTGTCGACACTCAGCTGAAGTCTCAGCAGAAGAATCAAGCGTCGACACAAGGAGCTGTGTCGACACTCAGCAAGTATCAACATAGAAGACTATGTGTCGACACCAAGAAGCAGTGTCGACACTTAACAGATTCAACATATGAAGATGTGTCGACACAAAGGAGATGTGTCGACACTTAGAAGAATTCAGCAAAAGATAGAAGATCAAGTACTTGTGTCGACACTCAATTCTAGTGTCGACACCTGAAGAAGAATCTGTGTCGAGACATAGTATCTACAACATAAGGAGTTGTGTCGACACCTTGTAGACTTGTGTCGACACTTACACAACTTGTGTCGACACTTGGTCTATAAGTATCGACACTTAAAGACAGAAAGTCTCGACACTATCAGACAGTTAGAGAACTTTCAAGAATTGACTGGATGACTTGACATCTGCCGTTCCAGCCGGTCTACAGCACCTGTCAGAGATGTCAGAATTTAGTTATGGACCGGACCAGCCGGTTACCATGAAGAAGGCCTATAAATAGGCTCATACAGTCTACAGATAACGGTGGTTGTGGTTGTGAAGGTGGATCAGATTGTTGTTAAACAAGTGGTTCACAGAGTTATTGATCAAGTATCAAATCAAGAAGATCTAGCTGTGCAGATCTAAGAAGTTGGAGAGAGAGGGCTCCATCCAAGAAATCAGCCTTTGGAACTAGGCTGAGAAGAAGGGTTCAGATATTTTCTGAATCTTAAGAAGCAGAGATCAAGGATCAACTGCAGGAGGATTCATTCTGATTCAGTTCTACATTCAAGAAGCTTTGAAGAAAGCTAAGTCAGATTGAATCCAGCTGAGTTCTTCCAAGAACTCATCAAGAAACTCTCAACTCCCCTCTCTTGTTTCTGAGTTGTTGAGTTAACATTTGTAATTCTTTTTTAACTTGTAGGATCCTTTGGATTTGAGTGAATTGTAAGCCTGTAATTATAAAGGCTGAGGGTAGGGCTTGAGAGCCTGAGTGTAGGAGATTGAAATCTCTGAGTGTAGGCCTTGCTGGCTGAGTGTAGGCCTTGATTGGCTGAGTGTAGGCCTTTGTGGCTGAGTGTAGGCTTTGGGATAAAGCTGAGTTGTAGGGCCTTGGGCCTGAGGTGTAGGAACCAATTTGGGTTCTGAGACAGTGGTGGAGTTTGGACGAATCTAGTACACTGCTAGATAGGCAAAGGGGGAAAGTGGATGTACCCAAATCTTGGGGAACCACTATAAAACACTGTGTCTGTTGTGTTGTGATTGTGATTTGCTGTGTATGCTTTGTGATTGCTGTGAAAAAGTAAAGTAGATTCTGTGATATAATTGTTTGCTGCCATTAAGTTTAAAAAGGGATTAGGACACCTATTCACCCCCCCCCCCCTCTAGGTGTTTAGGTACTATATCTTTCAGACGGAGTCCTATGACTCAAGGCATCTGCGACCACGTTTTCCTTCCCGTGAGTGTAATGAATATCAAAGGTGTAGTCCCCGAGGAACTCCATACACCTTCATTGTCGCATATTATAATCCTTCAGATCCAATAAGTACTTTAAGCTCTTATGGTCTGTGAATATATTCACCTTCACACCATATAAATAATGTCGCCACAGTTTAAGTGCAAAAATCACCGCTGCCAACTCCAAATCGTGTACGAGATAGTTCCGCTCAAGCACTTTCAACTAACGTGAGACATAAGCGATCACCTTTCCAAATTAAAGAAGAACGCAGCCAAAGCCGCTCCCTGAAGCATTACTATAAATTTCAAAGCCGTCCAAACCATATGGCGACGTCAAAACGGGCATCGTGGTTAAACGACTCTTTAGCTCTTCAAAAGCTCGCGCACACTCCGGCGTCCAAACGAACTTCTTATCCTTCCTCGTTAATGTGGTAAGAGGCAAAGCGATCTGTGAGAAATTTTCTACAAAACGTCTGTAGTAGTCTGCCAGTCTAAGGAAACTCCTGACTTCGGCCACCGAAGACAACACTGGCCACTCCCGGATGGCTCTTATATATGCCGGATCCACTGCAATGCCCTCTCCACTCACCACATGGCCAATAAAAGCCACTGACGACAACCAAAACTCGCACTTTGAGAACTTGCGTAGAGCTTGTGTCCCCTCAGGGTATGCAACACCAACCGTAAATGGCTCGCATGATCTACTTCCGACCGAGAGTACACCAAGATATCATCAATGAAGACAATCACAAACAGATCCAAGTACTCTCAGAATGTTCGGTGCATTAGATCCATAAACACTGATGGCGCATTACATAGTCCAAACGGAATTACAGTGAACTCGTAATGACTGTAGCGTGTTCCAAACGCCGTCTTGGGAATGTCACCTTCCCTAATTCACAACTGGTAGTAGCCTGATTTTAAATCCAACTTTGAGTATACTTTTGATCCCGCCAATTGATCAAACAAATCATCTACCCGTGGAATTGGATATTTATTTTTCTCTGTCAGCTTGTTCAATTCACGATAATCAATACACAACCTCAGGCTACTGTCCTTCTTTTTCATAAAAAGAACAGGCGCACTCCAAGGTGACGTACTTGGGCATATATAACCTTGTCCCAACAATTCTTGCAATTGCACTTTTAGTTCGGCCATTTCCTTTGGTGCTACTCGATATGGCGAGCGGGCCACAGGTTTTGCAACTAGCACCAGATCAATCGAGAAATCGATCTCCCGCTGTGGTGGTAATCCCGAAAGCTCCTTAGAAAACACATCGGCAAACTCCGAAACAATCGGAACCTCACTCACACTGGCCTTTGGCTCCACGGCCTCAACAAGCAGGAAGAACAACTACGCACCTTTCTGAATTGCCTTAATCACTTGAAGAGCAGACATCAATGTCATGCTCGACCCTCGCATACCAGCGAACTTCGTTTCTTATTCGGTATTATGCTCCAGTGTGACTTCCTTTGACTTGCAATCTATATAGGCACGCTGCTCCGAGAGCCAGTTCATACCAAAGATCACATCAATCTCCGATATCGGCAGTACAGATGCTTCCAATCCGAAATCCCGACTTCCTATTCGTACCTCCACAAAACAAGACCTATCTGCATGCCTTGCACATCCATTTGGTAATAACACCTTCACACTAACTTCCACCATTCGAATCGGTACACCGATCTGTGACACGAAGTACACAGATAGAAATGAATGAGAAGCACCAGTAACAAACAGTGCTCTCGCCGGACAGTCTCGAATCAGTACAAAGCCTAATACAAACACATCATACACAAGCCAGAAACAAGGTATGAAATAGCAAAAACAGCAATCAAATATGTTACAGTGTACCTGTGACAATGTCACTTTGCTTGATGGACTTCTGCTGGCCAAGACTATATACTCGGGGTTGCGCCTGGGATGCGGTGGACTCCACCACTGCCTTTCCCTTATCCGCATATGACGCTCCTGTCTTCTTCTCACCCTTTGGTGTACCAACCCGATAATCATGAGCTATATGTCCCACTTTACCACATGTATAACAGGCCCGAGACTCCTGCATCGAAGTTACTCCTGATGCAACACTCGAGGGAGCCTGCGAAGAAGACTTGTATCTCTTACCCCATTTCCTTCGGTACTTTGATTTCCCCGGTTGCGGCTCATTGAACTCGTACCTTGTCACCGCCGAGTCCATCTTTTCCTGCACCCGCATCATGTCCTTTTCCAATGCACGAGTCGTATCTACCAACGCGTGAAACCCTTGGTTCACCACACTCGAGAACAGGAATCTCAGCTCATCCCGCAACCCTTCGTAGAACCGATTGGTTTTACGCTCGTCATCAGCAAAGATCGTTCTCGCATAACGTCACAACCGCGTAAACTCATGCAAGTAGGTATCCACACTACTTTTGCCCTGAGTTAGATGCTGAAATTCATTCTCCATGGCTATGCGCTGAGCCGAAGGCAAATGCTTTGCCAAAATAGTCTCGAAAACTCCTCAATCGAGACTTCTGTTAGTTGCCTGCCGGTTAAGTGGTGTCACGCGAACTCGTCCTACTATTGTCGAGCCTCTTCTTCCAACAAGAAAGTGGCCAAGGTGACCTTTTGATTTTCCTCCGTCCTTATCGCCGTCAATATTCGCTTGATGCGCGACAGCCAATCTTCTGCCTACGTTGGGGATCCCACACCCGTAAACGTAGATGGATTGAAGCTCATGAACTGCTTCAACTGTCGTTCAGCTGCCCGAGGATCAACAGCCTCAATAGGTTCTGGCTTTACACCAACCCGTTCTGGCCTCAATGTCGGTTGCGCCTGCCCAGTAGGTTGTGCATGAATCATTGCAAACAGCGCCTCAGCAACTAAACGTGTTGTTTCCGCAGAAGGCGGAGGTGTTGGCACCTCAGCTGGTGTGGCACTCTCATCAGAACGCTAGGGCTCAGACTGCCCAGCACCACTACGAGTCACCTATAGGTGGACAAGACACACATTAGCGACCTTTCACAAGCAATAACAACAAATTAGGAATGTGCATGTTCCTCAGACAGGTGTATTGGCATTCCTTGGTGGACATTCTTGAGTTCAGCCCGTGTCCAGCCCGTGTTCAAAGCACTGTCCAAGCACAGAGAAGGATACTGCCCTTGACACGCTCGTGTCATAGGCCGTGTCCCCACTTAGGGATCGTCGAGTGCATTTTGTCGAACTCACTCGAGAACTCGTCGAGCGCATAGCAGGATACATCCCTGGACATGCCCGTGTCACAGGGCGTGTACCCCACTCGAGGATCGTCGACCGCATTTCGTCGAGCTCACTCGAAACCACCC
Source organism: Platanthera guangdongensis (assembly GCA_039583875.1). NCBI lineage: Eukaryota > Viridiplantae > Streptophyta > Magnoliopsida > Asparagales > Orchidaceae > Platanthera > Platanthera guangdongensis. The sequence goes on along the minus strand of CM077163.1, from coordinate 152,093,514 downwards.
TGCAACACTCGAGTGCAGGACACGGCCATGGATATGCCCGTGTCCCCAGCTGTGTACCTCACATAGAGTAGGGCACGGCTTTGGGACACGCCCATGTCCTAGACCGTGTTGCCCACCCTACTCAGCACAAACATCCTCGAGCTTTGGGGCATTACAATCCTCCCCTCCTTACAAAAAATTCATCACGAAATTTACATACATTACTCAGGAAACAAATGTGTTACGACATTTTCTGTACAACACAAACTATTATACAAGTTTAAACAAACAACTCGGGAAACTCAGCAGCATGGACTGCTCCCGCTCCCATGTTAGCTCCTCACGGCCACAATTGTCCCATCGTACCTTGACCATCCCGATTTTCTTGTTCTGCAACTGCTTATCAGCTTTATTCTCTATCTGAATGGTCCTAACCTTCGTTTTTAGCGCAAATTCGATCGGTACCCGATCATTCGCAATCACTTGAGCTGGATCTTTTATGGCTTTTCGAAGCATGGAGATGTGGAACACATCAGGCAGTCCACTCAATTCATTAGATAGAGCTAGCCGATAAGCAACTTCCCCAACTGTTTCCACGACTTCAAATGGACCAAGATATCTCGGACTTAACTTTTTCAAGCGTCAAATCCTGGACACGCCTTTGAAGGGTTTGATTTTCAAATAGACCCAATCGCCAATCGGAAACTCAACATGTTGGTGCTTGGCGTTATAATATTTGGCTTGTCTATCTGTGGCTATCAATAATCTCTCCTGAATAGAGCGTATCGTCGAATTAGCTTCTTCGACTTCCTTACGCTTATAAAGTTCTGATTCGCCTGCTTCTGCCCAAGCCAATGGTGTACGACATTTTCGAACATACAAAGGCTCAAACGGTGTCATACCTATGCTTGCTTTGTAGTTATTATTGTAGGCAAATTCTACCATTTATAGATGATCTTCCCACCTCTTACCAAAATTCAAGGCGCACATTCTGAGCATGTCCTCCATCGTTCTGTTGGACCTCTCAGTTTGGCCATCGGTTTGGGGATGAAAGGTCGTACTTAACGTTAACTTTGTTCCCAACAGGTGATGGATTTGCCTCCAATCATTCGATGTGAATCGCCCGTCACGATCACTTATGATGCTACGGGGAACACCGTACAATCGTACAATTTGCTCAACATAGAGTTTCGCCAAGACGTCCACTAAATCAGCCCTCTTATTCGGAAGGAAGTGAGCCACTTTAGTCAACAGGCCTACGATCACCCAAATCGAATCATTACCGCGTTGAGACCTCGGCAAACCATGCACGAAGTCCATTGAAATATCATCAAACTTCCACTCCGGAATAGGAAACGACTTTAGGAGACCTCCAGGTTTCTGGCATTCAGCCTTCACTAAGGCACAAGTCTGACATTTAGCCACGTAATGTACTATGTCCTTCTTTATCCCGGGCCACCAAAATAACTTTTTCATGTCCTTGTACATTTTTGTGCTCCCTGGGTGAATTGAGTATTTCGTAAAGTGTGCTTCATACATCAATTCTTCTCTTAGCTTACCCATACTTGGAATGCACAAACGACCATCTTTCTGCAAAAGGCTGTCATTCCAGGAGAACTTGTCATTTGACCCATCCACTGCATAGCTTTGTAGTCTTTTATCAAGTTTTGTTGTCCGTCGAACCCTGTCCGCAAGGTCACATTATACCTCCGTTCAGTGCAAGCACGCAATTACCGTGGAATTCTTGTCAACACAAGAAATTTCTAACTCTTCCAACTCTTGGATCAGATGCTCACCATGCATCTGCAACCAATTTGCCTGTAATGAAGTCCTACGACTCAAGGCATCTGCGACCACGTTTCCCTTCTTGGGAGGAACTCCATCCACCTTCGTTGTCGCATATTGAGATCTTTCTGGTCCAATAAGTACTTTAGGCTCTTATGGTCCGTGAATATATCCACATTCATGCCATATAAAGAGTGACGCCGCAGTTTAAGTGCAAAAATCACCTCCGCCAATTCCAAATCATGGATGGGATAGTTTCACTCATGCACTTTCAACTGGCGTGAGTCATAAGCAATCACCTTTCTAAATTGAAGAAGAATGCGGCCTAAGCCGCTCCTTGAAGCATCACTATAAATCTCAAAGCTGTCGGTACCACATGGCGACGTCAAAATGGGCGTCGTGGTCAAACGACTCTTTAGCTCTTCACAAGCTCGCTCGCACTCCGGCATCCAAATGAACTTCTGATCCCTTCATGTCAACTTGGTAAGAGGCAAAGCAATCCATGAGAAGTTTTCTACAAAACGTCTGTAGTAGCCCGCCAGTCCAAGGAAACTCCTGACTTCGGCCACCGAAGACAACACTGGCCACTCCTGGATGGTTGTTATCATTGTCGGATCCACCGCAATGCCCTCACCACTCACCACATGGCCAAGAAAAGCCACTGACGACAGCCAAAACTCACACTTTGAGAACTTGGTCCAAGTACTCTCGAAACGTTCGGTGCATTAAATCCATAAACACTGATGGCGCATTATATAGTCCAAACGGCATTACAGTAAACTTGCAATGACCGTAGCGTGTTCCAAATGTCGTCTTGGGAATGTCACCTTCCCTAATTCGCAACTGGTAGTAGCTCAATTTCAAATCCAACTTTGAGTATACTTTCGATCCCACCAATTGATCAAACAAATCATCTACCCGTGGAATCGGATATTTATTTTTCTTCGTCAACTTGTTCAATTCACGATAATCAATACACAATCGCAGGCTACCATCTTGTTTTTCACAAAAAGCACAGGTGTGCTCCAAGGTGACATGCTTGGGCATATATATCCCTATTCTAACAACTCTTGCAGTTGAACTTTCAGTTCGGCCATTTCCCTTGGCGCTACTCGATATAGTGAGTGGGCCACAGGTTTTGCACCTGGCACCAGTGCAATTGAGAACTCAATCTCCCATTGTGGCGGTAATCCTGGAATCTCCTTTGGAAACACATCAGTAAACTCCGAGACAATCAGAACATCATTCACACTGGCCTTTTGCTCCACAGCCTCAACAAGCATGAAGAACAGCTCCGCGCCTTTCCGAACTTCCTTAATTACCTGAAGAGCAGACATAAATGTCAAGCTCGACCCTCGCATGCCTGCGAATTGTGTTTCTTATTCAGTATTCTGCTCCAGTGTGACTTCCTTTGACTTACAATCTATATAGGCATGTTGCGCCGAGAGCCAGTGCATGCCAAAGATCACATCAAATTACGATATCGGCAACACCGATGCTTCCAATCCGAAATCCCAACTTCCTATTCATACCTCCACAAAATAAGATCTATCTGCATGCATTACACATCCATTTGATAACAACACCTTCACACTATCTGCCACCATACGAATTGGTACACCGATCCGTGACATGAGGTCCACAGATAGAAATGAATGAGAAGCACCAGTATCAAACAGTGCTCTCGCCAGACAGTCTCGAATCAGGACAAAGCCTAATACAAACACAGCATACTCAATCTACAGACAAGGTATGAAATAGCAAAAGCAGCAATCAAATATGGTACTGCATGCCTCTGCTAACGTCACTTTGCGTTATGGCCTCCTGCTGGCTAAGATTATACACTCGGGGTTGTGCCTGTGATGCGGTGGAATCAACCACTGCCTTTCCCTTATCTGCATATGACGCTCCTGTCTTCTTTTCAACATTTGGTTGACCAACCTGACAGTTACGGGCGAAAATGCCCCACTTTACCCCATGTATGATAACATCAACTTTATATTCGTGTTCACGACTACCGTGCCAGCACGTTTATCCCAATCGTATATGTATTGTACCAATATAAGCCCAAAAGGAACATCTGAAGCTTCCATTCAAAGACTAACGACATGTTCGTACACACAAAACGTGCACAGTACAAGAGCACAATTATCGATGTACATAAACGCGAAATTCCCTTCTCGTTTGTTGTTATCTAAGGGCCACCTTGGCAATCTCGGGCTTTATGTCCTTCTTTGCCACACGAGTGACACATGTGTTGCTTCTTTGGTTTCTAGCCACCACCCCGACACTCGCGGGCAAGGTGTCCTTTCTTGCGATAAGTATAACACGCGCGCGAAGCTTGACTCTTCAATACTTTATTCTTGTTTTTCCGCCTCCTGCGGTGAGCAGACTTTCCAACCCTTGGAGAACTCAATTCCCTGATCTTAGGCATTTTGTGGGCTCTTGTCAAGTCCATCTCCAATAGTGTAGCTGACTCCACCAATGTTTGGAATCCTAGTAACTTAGGACCCATCAACAAAAAACGTAGTTCCTGACGTAGCCCATCATAAAACCGATTGATCTTAGTCTCCTCAATTTCAAACACATACTCTGGATGTTGTCTCAGCGCAATAAATGCATGAAAGTATTCCTCAACCATGTACACTCCTTGGCTCGAGCACATGTTCAACGATGAAGCTGATGCTCTTTCCCTTGTCGTCTGCTCAAGTACACCGACTGGTATGGGACGCACCACCGGAAAAGAGGGTTGAACCTGTCCCTCATGTTGGGCCTTGATCATTGTGAAGACCCCATCAGCGATCAATCGGAGCATCTCTACCGAAGGAGGAGGTGTTGGTACTATAGTTGGTGTCATTATTCCCATTGAATGCTGGGGTTCCTGCCGCCCCGCATTCACGCTAGTCGCCTACAGTCGTGAAACACACAATTAAGCAACGAAGATATTACCACAAGAAATACTAGGAACGCAAAGGCTCCCCAAATAGGTGTATCTTGTAACGCCCCCTATCCGTCACATAGCATATAGCATTAGGTCCGGCCGGTGCCCGACGTCATATACCACAGACAGACTGGGATGTTACTTGATGTGTGTAAATCGGCAAGCGCACCGGTCGCACAAGTAATAAAGTTTGGGAATAAATCCCCGAGTGTCGGTCTCTTGAGGAATGCAATTAGCATAGAGCGGCAACAGTTCAGAAAATATTGTTATGAGGGTTATACCTAGAAAAAGAGCAAAAAGGGGAACTGAGAGATTGTGGTTGTTTGATCTAAAAAACTAGGAAAAGCTATGCGGGTTGAAGGCACCGCTTCGCAAGGTGAGTGGGTGTTTTGGCCGCGATGTCGAACTTTGGTTGGGCGAGTGGACGGAAATCTAATGAATGGAAGTGTTCTTGTGTGGACTTCAATCGGGTGAGACACGGGTATGGAGTGGATGTGGAGTGAGCGAGGCACATTCACAGACACTACTCACAAGCATAAGAAAAATACTAACATCCCATTAGATATAGAATAAAACTTGATGTCCATTACAATGTTAAACCATTACATACTACAGAGGAAGGGGAAGAGGAGTAAACCAAAAGAGAGTGAAGATCCACCGCGGGTTGTGGTTGGAGTAGCGAGTTGTCAATCCGCTTCCGGGCTCAGTCCAAGGAGGCTTCCGGTACTGACGAGCTGTCACCTCGAATGCCTTTAAGTCCATTCTCTAGGTTGTCTACTTCACCAACTCTGGTGGAAAGCTTGGAGTTGAAGTCGTCAATGGCCGAGGGCTTCGCCGGAGAGTTTGAAAAGCTTCGGAGTAGCTGGCTATGGACTCCCGATGAAGGTGGAGGTGATGGAGCAGCTGGAGAAGTGAAATGGTGATTCCCGTGCACTCCCTGATCGCAGCAAATGACAGGCGTTGACCTAAATCGCGGAGCAGGGCATTAAATACGGAGGCAGCAAAAGCAGTGCACACGATCAATGGCGCACGACCAGTGGTCGTGCGCACTGTTGGTCGATGATCGTGCACCATTTCCAAATAGACATGCAACCTGGATAAGCAGCATCAGCATATACGCGCATGATCAGTGGCGCACGACCAGTGGTCATGTGCACTAAATCCACTAATCGTGCGATTGGCAGGGACAGATTTACAGAAAGCAAGGGGTAAACGCGCACGAGCAGTGGTGCACGACCAGTGGTCGTGCGCACTACGTCCAGTGCTCGTGCGATTACCCAGGCAGGATTAGGAAAATGAGAATGTAAAGTGCACGATCGGTGGCGCACGACCAGTGGTCGTGCGCAATAAGTCCAGTTGTCGTGCGCAGTATTCCTGCATCGTCGGGGTCTCCCGAGCGGTTTCGGAGCACGCACACGAACCCTGGACCAACAGAAGAGGTAGATAGGCCACCAAACGTGCACACCACATTCCCAAGACAGGGCTAAAGAACAACAAAAACACAGAAACACAAAAAAGCACACAGAAACAGGCCTATAGTGCACTTAATCGTGAAATATGCATGTTAGCAAATATAAGCAATAATGGCTCTCAAGTGTAGTGCTAAGATGATAAAATTAGCCCAGATGAGTCCAAAACTCGGTGTAAAATGTGGACTCATCACACCCCCAGACTTAACCATTTGCACATCCCGAGCAAATTATCACTCCGTGGACTAAAAAATAGCTAACTGGCTCAGAAATTTCAAAAAGAAGTAAGACGAGAAATCAAATACATCATGGGCATAGAAGATATAATAGAAAAACTTTTTAATTATACGACGTAGTTTAAACTATTCGACAGGCGTAAATAAATATTGTAATTGCTCAAAATTAGAATTCTGGAGAATCTTGTGATCATGTGTAGGAAGAAAGTGGGCAGGCCACTAAGGTGAGCATTGCCAAAGTTCGGGACTCAGGATCACCTCCAAAGGAATCCACCAATGTCGGGTACCATACGCTTGCACGTTCACACTCTCTCCACGGTGCAGGTTAGACTCAAGCGTGAATCAATAGGACTCGTAGGAGAAAATGGGGCTTAGGCGACGGCTTGGTAGTCAAAGATAAACATGAAGGCTACACGCAACCAAAGCGAGCGAATAAAAACCTAAACCAATACAGCCACTTAGAAATGTATGGGTAACACACCCCCAGACTAAGCTTGAAAACCGGGCGTGTACATGGCCTAACCCGACCAAAATCAATAAATAGGATGGGGGTAGAATTCTCAAAGCAATTATTTCAGATTTTTTTCTCTTCTTTTTTTTTCTTTTTTGCTTAGCTGCTTTTTATTTCTTTTCTGCGCTTGCAATCCCCAAACGTAGCAATCAACACGTGAAAGAATTCAGCACCACCTTAAACGATGTCCACAAATCACAACCTTGGCAAAATAATAAATACAAACAAGCTCAAGCATTTGATTGCGAGGGTGGGTTTAGCTTCAGGCCTTGGTGAATGTGAGTGGAGCTGGATCAAAGAAGGGGTAGGCACAAATTTGGCATGCAACGGTTAACGGGTAGGAAAGGCCAAACAAGGCTCAAACTAGCCAAAATGAGGGCCTACGTCATGCTCACGCTTGACTAACCGTGCACCAATGCTTCGAGAGTAGCTTAGGGCAAGTTCTTAGCCACCGAGAAAGATGATCCTTCCTCCCGACTCGAGAAATACGAGTCTAGTGGCGGCTACACACATTCCTACATTATCGTTCGATTACTCCAGATTCAGATTTTGAGTAGTACAAATAATATTTACGTCTGCAGAAAAATATAAACTACGAGCATAAAGAAAAATTAATTATATCCTAGTTCTACACAAACCATGAGTACTCGATTAGGAGCACTGCATGAGTTTTGAATTACGCAATCCTGAAATCCTAAGCCAACACCACTAATTTAAAGCTTACACAAAAACAATACATTGGACTCGAGCTGTGCGCGTGGATAAGAGCGCACTCGTGTGGGTGATTTAGTGTGTGCAACAGAGATCAAGAAATAATTAAACAAGAAACTGGTATGCAACAGAAAGTGTGGTGTAGTGACCACAGGCATGGTCTCCCCCCCCCCAGACTTAAAGTCGACAACTAGTAAAAATAAGCATTCCAAATATGATAAATAGCTAGGGTAAGAAGTACCTATGCTCAAAATTGAGCATACCAGTCTTGCAATGAGATGTCCAAGTGCGGCCAAGTTGTCGCACCTCAAATATTCCTGCACCTGCGATTGAAGTATGCACGGCAAACAAAATATGGACATATATATATATGAATAAATAAAAAGAACTCAAAACACAGCATAGGACCAAACGGTCCAACTTGGGTTGTCTCTCGAAAGCCCTTTTGTTTACCGTCCTTAAGGTGGACCAAATACCTGTATTAGCAGTTAAAATAGAGAGTTCTTGATAGTAGAAAAAGGGGAAAAAATTAAAAGTAGAGCAACCCAGCGTTCAAAAAGTAGCGAGAAAGAGGAGGGAAAGTGGAATGATGGTGGTGCAATCAGCTATAAGCAGATTTATGGTAAGTCTCTCCAGTGGGATGCGAGAGGATAGTAGATTGGCTTTTTGCATTGGGGGTAGGCGTTGTACCTTTACTTCGATTGCATTCTTTCTTGTGTCGGAAGGCAGCGTAGCGCTCTTCGCGTAAACGCTTTGCCTCTTTCAGTTTCTCCACCGTGGGAGACTTCCAATGGAGGTAGGCTGTGGGGTTTCCTGGTGTCATGTTTTGTGGCGTCCTGTCCAGCACCGTGACGGCAACCGGATCTGCCCAAGCTACAGAGCGCTTAACAGAGTTATATAAATTAGTGTCTAGGGATTTCTCCTGAATAAAACTTGGTTTGCCATGCTCAACAACATAGTTGGTTGGAAGTAGAAAGGAAGCTGTGGCTTTGGTACACTTGATCTCTTCTTTGACCAGTAGCTCTTGATTCACATCTACTTCCTGACAGAGTCCTTTCTTTGGCTTCTCTTCCAGATGTGCTTCCAATGTTGGGAGACCTGAATCTATCTTGGTATCTGTGACACTCAGAGAATTGTTATTTTGGATGGGAGAGGAATGTATGGATGTGTTATCGAGGGTGGAATCTTCTGTTGGCCAAGTGACACGGCCTTTGGAAAAGTCGAGGGATGCTTCACTGGCTGTCAGGAATGGGACTCCTAATATAGGAATGGAGTTATTTTAATTTGGTCCCAAAACCTGGAAGTCAGTGGTGATACTTTTGTCGTTAACCTCGATTTCAACTTCCCGAACACCTCCCTCAGTGTCAACCAAATTGCCATTCGCTAAGATAAGCGATTTCCGATTTTCAATGTCGACTTGTAGGTGCATCTTCGCAACATCTTGCAAAGTAAGGATGTTGCTGGACGCCCCGGAATCGCATAATGCTGAGGTTTCGATGTTATTAATTTTACAATTGATGACGAGTTCGTTGTGGTTTCCCAAATTTTCCTCCCCGAGGCACTTACATTGTTCATGGGGGTTCGTTTCGGTGTTACTAGGTAAGGTTCCTTGGGTGCGCTCGGAAACCACTTGGGCCAATTGGCCCAATTTTGCCTCCAGTTTGCGCATCGAGGCGGCCTGATTTGTCATGTTGGTTTGGGAAATTTCAACGAATTTCTCGAACATTTCTTCCAAAGAACTTTTTTTACAACAGGGGGCCCTTGGGAATAATTCAGTTGAGGCGGCCTCGGTTGGCTTCCAGAGGCATACACATTGTTTTGATGCTGCCCCAGTTGCCATCTTTGGCCAGATGCGTTAGGATTCCAAGAAAGGTTAGGGTGGTTTCTCACCCCCGGGTTGTATGTATTCCCGTAAGGCACTCCCCTGTTTTGATTGGCTACAAAATTAACTGACTCATTCATAAACGAAGATTTGTCTGGTACCTCAACTCCTAAGCATTCGAAGCTGTGGTGGTCGGTGCTTCCGCACCCTTGGCATGAGATTTCCATCACTGGGGCGGCGGGAGCAGGCTTGGGGATATCCACGGCAAATACTCCACTTGTGCTTCGTGGGAGGTTTCTTCCAGCGGTCCAGTAAGCACTGTGGGTGGCGATGTCTTGTAAGAATCTTAGAGCATCATCTGGAGCAAGATTCATGATTGTTCCTCCAGAGGCGGCATCGATCATGGCTTAGTGGTGGGGATCAATAGCGAAGTAGAAACTTTCGACGAGTTCCATGTTTGGAATCCATGATTAGGGAACTTCCTCAGCAGCTCGTTGAAACGCTCCCAAACTGTAACACCCCCTATCCGTCGCATAGCATATAGCAGTAGGTCCGGCCGGGGCCCGACGCCATATAGCACAGACAGACCGGGTGGTTACGTATGGAAACCATCCAACCAATCTCAACGTCCTACACAGAGCATTCTAGCGGAAGCAGTTTAAATAAGTTGTAAACAAGAACCCAGCATAAGAGCACGAATGTCCACTAACAAGATAATAGGAATGTTATTACAAAAATACCCAAATATTCGGCCTTAAGGCCTTACAGAATGTTTCTCTTGACTAATACATGATTTACAAACCTCGGCACGCAGGCCGGTCATACATGAGTAAAACAGAAAACATTTCCATTCGGGCCTTCGAGGGCCAGCTTCGCAAAAAGGGCTTTAGCCCGCTATTGACCGCTTGGTCCAGCTGCACCTGCAAGCAACAAACCACCGCACGGTGGCAAACAAAGCAACGGTCAGCAATGCTGACCAAATTATAACGATCTCGCCCCCAACTCGGGGCGGCGATGCTCCTTCCCTGCATTTCATTAGCACAAGCGAGCAATGCATATAACCATAGCCATTTCATCACAGACGTTGGCTCGTACGGCCACACGTCCCGTGCACTCAGGGCACATTCTCGGTGAACCGGTCGATGTTACGTCAATTAAAGCCATTAACATTCCGGACTCACCACCGCCACTTAGACGGCCATTCCTATGAGCAATTCGTCTTCTTGGTATTGGTCACGTCAATTTAAGCCATTGACCACCGAAGACCCCCATTTATGCCAACGGCGAGTGCCATGTAACTTTAGGTCTCTCTAACCCGAACGACATAAAGCGGGTACGGCTCCATCTAACCCGTGCTCACATCGCAACGACAATTTAAGCCATATGCGCGGGTCAAACTTTCACCGAGTCCCATTCTAACACAAGTCACATAACCCCGTTATGTTCAAGTTGGCTCTCAGGCCACCAAGTTGGCAAGACCTCGTGTCCGCCCAGTTTTCCGGGTGCACCTTTGGGTTAGTCCCCAAGGCTCCCTGCTGCAATCTACCGCGTAGAAAACCCGAAAAACACCCAATAGCACGGAGTCTTCTCCGGCCTTATGCAATGCAACATCACCGATCCGGACTAACATGTCCGGGTAGGCTTCAACCAAAATGCCTACGTCCGTTCTCGCATACGGACTCTAAACAACGGGGACTTTACATATCTACCCGAAGGAATGCCTCCAACTCTCCGCAAACTCGCGAGAGGGGGCTTCCTATGCTAAGAAAGAGAGCTATCATGCTCACAAATGAGGATCGTTACCCTTGGATTCCTCTTTGGCGCCATCGAAATGTAATCGGATGGAAATCAACGCACTAGCGTTGCCTCCGCGGATCCGGAGTCGGCTCGCGATTCGGAGCTCCGAAGCTCCTCCAATGGCGGGATCTAGTTCTTCTTCCTCCAATGGCTCTCCACTTTCTCCAAGGATTTGGAGAGAGGATAAGGCATGAAAAGTGAAGTTTTCCAAGTCAACTCACGGGTATATCCCTGCAGGAACATCCCCCAGCCGTCGGATCTCAACCTAAGGAAACGAACGGCTTTGATTCGGGGCTGAAATGCCCAATCTGGGCCGAACACGGCCTGGCACACGCCCGTGTCCAGGGCCGTGTGCCGCATTCGCCGTCAAAATCGAATCTTCTGAACACGCACACGGGTATCGAACAAGCCCGTGTTCGAGCTGACACGCCCGTGTTCCAGCTGACACGGCCGTGTAGCCGGCCGTGTACCCCATTATTTTCTCCCGTTTTCAACCCGAGCACTGCACGGGTTCTAGGACACGCCCGTGTCCTTGCCCGTGTCACATTGACACGCCTGGGCCCCCAGGCCGTGTACACGGGACATTTTGTCGAGGGGAGAACGACGACTCGATGACACGGCCTTGGACACGCCCGTGTCCTAGGCCGTGTGCCTTGTCTCGACGATCGTCGAGTGAATCTCGACGATTTCACCTTGACGATCGTCGACACGGGTCGACACGCCCTGCGACACGCCCGTGTCGCAGGCCGTGTGCCCATTCTCGACGAATCGTCGAGAATAACTCGACGATTTCACGGCTAAGTGTCGACACGGGTCGACACGCCCTGCGACACGCCCGTGTCGCAGGCCGTGTGCCCATTCTTCGACGAATCGTCGAGAATAACTCGACGACTTCGAGGCTAAGTGTCGACACACGCTTGACACGCCCTGGGACACGCCCGTGTCCCAGGCCGTGTGCCTTCAGCCAGAAACCAAAACTGGCCCAAAACGTCCCCCTTTGCTCCTTTGAGTTTCGGGGCGTTACAACTCTCTCCCTCTTAAAAGAATTTCGCCCACGAAATTACATAAAGGAAAGATATACAAAAACAACATTTGTACCTGAGCGGAACAACTCCGGATACTCGTCAAGCATAGTCTGCTCTCGCTCCCAAGAGAGCTCCTCACGACCGCAATTGTCCCACCGGACTTTGACCATCCTGATCTCTTTATTGCGTAGCCGCTTGACCTCCGAGTCCTCAATCCGCACGGGCTTGACCTTTGTCGTTAGCCCACTATCCACCGGCACTTGATCGACCGCGATCACTTGCGTAGGCTCTTGCACCGCCTTCCGAAGCACCGAAATGTGGAACACATCGTGTAAACCACTTAGCTCCACCGAAAGCTTCAACCTATAGGCCGCTTCTCCAACTCGCTCCAGAACCTCAAACGGTCCAAGGTATCTCGGGCTTAGCTTTTTCAACCGTCGCACCCGCGAGACACCCTTGAACGGCTTGATCTTTAGGTACACATAATCACCCACAGCGAACTCCACGTTCCTGTGCTTGGCATTATAGTACTTTGCTTGCCGATCCTGAGCGATAGCAACCTCTCCCGAATGGTTCTCACCAAAGAAGTAGCATCCTCCACTTCCGATCGCTTATACAACTTCGACTCGCCCGTTTCTAACCAAGACAATGGCGTGCGACATCTTCTACCATATAGGGACTCGAAAGGCGCCATCTGAATACTTGCTTGGTAGCTGTTGTTGTATGCGAACTCCACCAAATAAAGGTGGTCCTCCCATTGCTTTCCGAAGTCCAAGACACACATGCGAAGCATGTCTTCCATGGTTCTATTGACCCTCTCGGTCTGCCCATCCGTTTGCGGATGGAAGGCTGTGCTAAACTTCAGCTTTGTCCCCAACATTTGCTGCACCAGCCTCCAATCATTGGACGTAAACCGCCCATCCCGGTCACTCACGATGCTGCGGGGCACACCATGAAGCCGCACTATGTTATCCACATATAGCTTTGCCAGCTTCTCCACCGGATCATCCTTCCTATGCGGAATAAAATGCGACACCTTCATTAATCGATCGACCACCACCCAAATGGCGTCGTTCCCCTTTTGCGACCTTGGCAAACCATGCACAAAGTCCATAGAGATGTCGTCCAATTTCCACTCCGGAATAGGCAAGGACTTAAGAAATCCTCCCGGCTTTTGGCACTCCGCCTTTACTAAGGCGCAGGTTTGGCACTTCGCTACGTATAGCGCCACATCCTTTTTCAAACCTGGCCACCAAAACAGTTTCTTTATATCGCGGTACATCTTCGTGCTCCCCGGTGAATCGAGTACTTGGTATGGTGTGCCTCGTACAATAACTCCACCCGTAAATTGCCCACGCTTGGGACGCACAGACGACCGTCTTTCCACAGCAATCCATCCTCCACGACGAATTGGGAATTTGACCCATCCAGAGCCTCTATCATGAACTGCTTCATATGAGCATCCATATCCAAAGCCTGCCGAATCCGATCAGCCAGGTCATATTGGACTTCAGTCCAATTCAGAACTGCTTCAGCACTTGCTTGCTTATCCACACAAACAATCTCCAACGCCTCCAACTCCCGCACCAACCGCTCATCATGCACCGATAGCCAATTGGCTTGAGCTGGGGCTCGGCGACTCAACGCGTCCGCAACCGCATTCCCTTTGCCAGGCACGTAGTGGATCTTGAATGTATAGTCCCCCAGGAACTCCATCCACCTACGCTGCCGCATATTCAGATCTTTCTGATCAATCAGGTACTTTAGGCTCTTGTGATCGGTGTAGATGTCAATCTTCACACCGTACAAATAGTGTCTCCACAGCTTCAAGGCAAAAATCACGGCCGCTAACTCCAAGTCATGGACCGGATAATTCCTCTCGTGCACTTTTAGCTGTCTCGAGCCATAAGCTATCACGCTGCCGTGCTGCAATAGCACGCAACCCAAACCGCTGCCTGAAGCGTCGCTATATATCTCATAGCCTTCGGTCCCCACCGGCGAACTCAGCACAGGCGCCGTGGTCAACCGACACTTCAATTCCTCAAAAGCTCGCGCGCACTCCGGCGTCCAAACGAACTTATGCTCCTTCCTCGTCAAAGTAGTGAGAGGTAGCGCTATCCGCGAGAAGTTCTCTACGAAGCGCCTATAATAACCGGCAAGCCCCAAAAAGCTCCGGACTTCTGCTACCGTAGCAAGCTCAGGCCACTCCCGTATCGCAACAATCTTCGCCGGATCCACAGCAATACCCTCTCCACTCACTATATGCCCGAGGAACGCCACTGAGGATAGCCAAAACTCGCACTTCGAGAACTTGGCATACAACTGGTTTCTCCTGAGTGTCTCCAACACCAAATGGAGATGCTTGAAGTGATCCTCCTCACTTTGCGAGTACACCAAAATATCGTCGATGAAGACGATCACGAAATGGTCCAAGTACTCCCTGAACGTCCTGTTCATCAAATCCATGAATACTGACGGCGCATTAGTCAGCCCAAACGGCATGACCGTAAACTCATAATGCCCGTATCTCGTACTAAACGCTGTCTTCGGGATATCACTCTCCCTTATCCGCAGCTGATAGTACCCAGACTTGAGATCTAACTTCGAGTACACCGTCGATCCGACTAACTGATCAAAGAGATCATCAATCCTAGGGATCGGGTACTTATTCTTCTCAGTCAGCTTGTTTAGCTCCCGATAATCAATACATAATCTCAAGCTTCCGTCCTTCTTCTTAACAAAGAGGACCGGTGCGCTCCAAGGCGAAGAACTCGGGCGCACATACCCTTGCTCCAACAACTCTTGTTGGTTAACTTTCAGCTCCGCCATTTCCTTAGGCGCTAGCCGATACGGAGATCGTGACACAGGCTTTGCACCTAGCACTAGCTCGATCGTAAAATCTATCTCCCGTTGAGGCGGGGCTCCAGGAAGATCCGCGGGGAACACATCAGGGTATTCCGATACCACTGAAATACAATCCAAAGCGGGCTTCGGCTTTGCAACCTCCACAAGTGTAAAGAACAGTTCTGCTCCGGCACGAACCGCATTCACCACCTGAAGAGCAGACATCAACGTCTTGCTCGACCCCTTTAAGCCCGTAAAAGTCGTCTCACGACTTGCTCCCAGCTTGACTTCCTTGCTACCGCAATTATATGGGCCTGCTGCTCCGAGAGCCAGTCCATGCCAAATATGACGTCGAACTCCACTAACGGAAGTAAAGACGCCCGCAGGTCGAACTCCTGCTCCCCAATACGAATCTTAACATCGCAGATCCTAACCGCTCGCATCGAACACCCATTGGGCAACAACACATCCAACTTATCCTTCGCCATCGAAGAAGGGACTCCGATGCGTGATATAAATCCTTCGGACAAGAAGGAGTGTGAAGCTCCCGTATCGAAGAGTGCTCGTGCCTGATTTTCACAAATCAATACGAATCCTAAACAAGCAGTGGTAAGGTAACATGTGCATAACAAGCATATAAAGGAATTGACTTGCTATAAATTAAACCGTACCTGTCACCACGTCAGCTTGTTTAATGGCCTCCTATTGGCCAAGATTGTAGACCCTTGGTTGGGCCGGAGCATAGTGGGATGCGGTCGACTCCACCGCCTTTCCCTTCTCTTCATAAGTAGCTCCTGGCCTCCTCTCGGACTTAGGACGTCTGCTCCAACAATCACGGGCAAAGTGCCCCGTCTTTCCACACGTAAAGCACGCACCCGGGGTCCGACCCGTAGTCGCCCAAGAAGCGCCAGAAGGAGCTGGACCCGAAGTCCTATGCTTCTTAAAAGTCCTCTGATAGCCTGACTTTGAAGTAGTCGGCACTCTGAACTCAGATTTCTTTTCACCCAAGCTTTTCTTCGCTTGTACACTCTTC
The DNA here is from genome assembly GCA_039583875.1 of Platanthera guangdongensis. Classification (NCBI taxonomy): domain Eukaryota; kingdom Viridiplantae; phylum Streptophyta; class Magnoliopsida; order Asparagales; family Orchidaceae; genus Platanthera; species Platanthera guangdongensis. Next base: position 152,077,361 of record CM077163.1, on the reverse strand, counting down.
ATGTCCTTCTCCAAGGACCGGGCAGTATTGACCAAGGTTAAGAAACCTTGCGTCATCGGCCCCGACAGTAACAGTCTCAGCTCATCCCTCAAGCCTTCGTAGAAACGATTAGTCTTGCGCTCCTCATCCATGATGGTAGAGCTCGCATAACGACTCAACCGCATAAACTCGTGGAGATATTCATCCACGCTCCTCTCACCCTGCACCAACTTCAGGAATTCATTCTCCATTGAAATCCTCTGAGTCGAAGGGAGGTATCTTGCCAAGAACAATTCCGAGAACTCTTCCATCGGAATATCTATCAGTTGTCTACCTCGCAGATGATGCAGCTCCAAACCTTCCCACCACATCCTCGCTTCACCGTCCAGCAGGAACGTAGCGATGGTGGTCATCTGCCACTCCTCCGTCTCCGTCGCTGTCATGACTCTCTTCACCCTAGAGAGCCAGTCTTCAGCCTGAGATGGGGTTCCCAACCCCAAGAATAACGGAGTGTTAAAGCTCATTACATGCTTCAACTGCCTCTCAGTTGCCCTCCTTGGCACTATTGGTTCCGCAACCACTTGTTCCACCCTCCTCGGCTCCGCCTCTTGAAGAGGTACTTGCTCCATCACAGGAGCTGGCTGCTGCGCTTGCCTCCCAGGCTGCGCATTGATCACGGCCAACACCGCTTCAGCCACCAATCTTATATTTTCAGCCGACAAAGGTGTTGCGGGAGCAACTTCCGGTGCACTACTTGCCTCAGAAACTCGGCGTTCTGACGGCCCAACACCACTTCGGGTCACCTATAGTGGTACAAAACACCGTTAAGCGACCAAATAAATTGCAAACAGCAATTATAGGAACACGCAGGTTCCTCAAACACGAGTATTTTCATTCCTAAGTGGACATTCATGGGTTCTTTTTACTGTTATAACGATGACGCACACAATGTGCTCACCACCCCTTAAAAAGAATTTGCCCACGAATTCAATTCAAGCCCAACCAAAACCAGTAGTCTGATACCAAATTGTAACACCCCTTATCCGTCGCATAGCATATAGCAGTAGGTCCGGCCGGGGCCCGACGCCATATACCACAGACAGACCGGGTGGTTACGTATGGAAACCATCCAACCAATCTCAACGTCCTACACAGAGCATTCTAGCGGAAGCAGTTTAAATAAGTTGTAAACAAGAACCCAGCATAAGAGCACGAATGTCCACTAACAAGATAATAGGAATGTTATTACAAAAATACCCAAATATTTGGCCTTAAGGCCTTACAGAATGTTTCTCTTGACTAATACATGATTTACAAACCTCGGCACGCAGGCCGGTCATACATGAGTAAAACAGAAAACATTTCCATTCGGGCCTTCGAGGGCCAGCTTCGCAAAAAGGGCTTTAGCCCGCTATTGACCGCTTGGTCCAGCTGCACCTGCAAGCAACAAACCACCGCACGGTGGCAAACAAAGCAACGGTCAGCAATGCTGACCAAATTATAACGATCCCGCCCCCAACTCGGGGCGGCGATGCTCCTTCCCTGCATTTCATTAGCACAAGCGAGCAATGCATATAACCATAGCCATTTCATCACAGACGTTGGCTCGTACGGCCACACGTCCCGTGCACTCAGGGCACATTCTCGGTGAACCGGTCGATGTTACGTCAATTAAAGCCATTAACATTCCGGACTCACCACCGCCACTTAGACGGCCATTCCTATGAGCAATTCATCTTCTTGGTATTGGTCACGTCAATTTAAGCCATTGACCACCGAAGACCCCCATTTATGCCAACGGCGATTGCCATGTAACTTTAGGTCTCTCTAACCCGAACGACATAAAGCGGGTACGGCTCCATCTAACCCGTGCTCACATCGCAACGACAATTTAAGCCATATGCGCGGGTCAAACTTTCACCGAGTCCCATTCTAACACAAGTCACATAACCCCGTTATGTTCAAGTTGGCTCTCAGGCCACCAAGTTGGCAAGACCTCGTGTCCGCCCAGTTTTCCGGGTGCACCTTTGGGTTAGTCCCCAAGGCTCCCTGCTGCAATCTACCGCGTAGAAAACCCGAAAAACACCCAATAGCACGGAGTCTTCTCCGCCTTATGCAATGCAACATCACCGATCCGGACTAACATGTCCGGGTAGGCTTCAACCAAAATGCCTACGTCCGTTCTCGCATACGGACTCTAAACAACGGGGACTTTACATATCTACCCAAAGGAACGCCTCCAACTCTCCGCAAACTCGCGAGAGGGGGCTTCCTATGCTAAGAAAGAGAGCTATCATGCTCACAAATGAGGATCGTTACCCTTGGATTCCTCTTTGGCGCCATCAAAATGTAATCGGATGGAAATCACCGCACTAGCGTTGCCTCCGCGGATCCGGAGTCGGCTCGCGATTCGGAGCTCCGAAGCTCCTCCAATGGCGGGATCTAGTTCTTCTTCCTCCAATGGCTCTCCACTTTCTCCAAGGATTTGGAGAGAGGATAAGGCATGAAAAGTGAAGTTTTCCAAGTCAACTCACGGGTATATCCCTGCAGGAACATCCCCCAGCCGTCGGATCTCAACCTAAGGAAACGAACGGCTTTGATTCGGGGCTGAAATGCCCAATCTGGGCCGAACACGGCCTGGCACACGCCCGTGTCCAGGGCCGTGTGCCGCATTCGCCGTCAAAATCGAATCTTCTGAACACGCACACGGGTATCGAACACGCCCATGTTCGAGCTGACACGCCCGTGTTCCAGCTGACACGGCCGTGTAGCCGGCCGTGTACCCCATTATTTTCTCCCGTTTTCAACCCGAGCACTGCACGGGTTCTAGGACACGCCCGTATCCTTGCCCGTGTCACATTGACACGCCTGGGCCCCTAGGCCGTGTACACGGGACATTTCGTCGAGGGGAGAACGACGACTCGATGACACGGCCTTGGACACGCCCGTGTCCTAGGCCGTGTGCCTTGTCTCGACGATCGTCGAGTGAATCTCGACGATTTCACCTTGACGATCGTCGACACGGGTCGACACGCCCTGCGACACGCTCGTGTCGCAGGCCGTGTGCCCATTCTCGACGAATCGTCGAGAATAACTCGACGATTTCACGGATAAGTGTCGACACGGGTCGACACGCCCTGCGACACGCCCGTGTCGCAGGCCGTGTGCCCATTCTCGACGAATCGTCGAGAATAACTCGACGACTTCGCGGCTAAGTGTCGACACACGCTTGACACGCCCTGGGACACGCCCGTGTCCCAGGCCGTGTGCCTTCAGCCAGAAACCAAAACTGGCCCAAAACGTCCCCCTTTGCTCCTTTAAGTTTCAGGGCGTTATACAAACTTCGGCTAAACTTTCTTGATCGGCTTGCCGAAAGTTGGCTATTGTGCGCCTCATGCTCACGATCCAATCCACCGGATGGAACTTAGCTAGGAATTTTGCGGTCAAAGCCTCCCAGGTGGTGGCTGTTCCAGGTGGGAGGGAGTGAAGCCAAGTCTTGGCTTTGTCCCTTAATGAAAAAGGGAAGAGGCGGAGCTTGACTGTTTCGTCTGGAATTCCAGCATAGCGGAACGTGGCGCAGATTTCGGAGAATTCTGTAAGGTGAAGATGGGCGTCTTCAGTGGCCATTTCGGAGAACTGAGCATTGTTCCGAATGATATTCAGAATAGCTGGTTTAATCTCGAACTGTGGGTTGGTGATAGCAGGTCCGAAACCGGGGTATATGCTCCCAACAGTAGGTGTAGTATAATCCCTCATTGTGCGGACCTGGGGAGGGTTCACTTCATTTTTGTCGCCATGAGGTATCCCTCCAACTCGGTTGCCTGCATCAATATTCAGCTGGTCTCCCATTGGGGCTAAAGTGATGGCTGCGGCGCGCCTTCGCGCTAGGATAGTACGTTCGATCTCTGGGTCGTAGGAGACAAAATCTCTTATAGCTCGGCCATGCATTCACTGCGGTAAACACAATAGAAGGAAATAGCAGTCAAAAAACACTAACTCTTATAACAATATTTTCAGTTATCCTGAGTCGCTCTACAGTTGCATTCCCCGGCAACGATGCCAAAAACTTGAAGCGTGTAAATCGGCAAGCGTATCAATCGGACAAGTAATAAAGTTTGGGAATAAATCCCCGAGTGTCGGTCTCTTGAGGAATGCAATTAGCATAGAGCGGCAACAGTTCAGAAAATATTATTATGAGGGTTATACCTAGAAAAAGAGCAAAAAGGGGAACTGAGAGATTGTGGTTGTTTGATCTAAAAAACTAGGAAAAGCTATGTGGGTTGAAGGCACCGCTTCGCAAGGTGAGTGGGTGTTTCGGCCGCGATGTCGAACTTCGGTTGGGCGAGTGGACGGAAATCTAATGAATGGAAGTGTTCTTGTGTGAAGTGCAATCGGGTGAGACACGGGTATGGAGTGGATGTGGAGTGAGCGAGGCACATTCACAGACACTACTCACAAGCATAAGAAAAATACTAACATCCCATTAGATATAGAATAAAACTTGATGTTCATTACAATGTTAAACCATTCCATACTACAGAGGAAGGGGAAGAGGAGTAAACCAAAAGAGAGTGAAGATCCACCGCGGGTTGTGGTTGGAGTAGCGAGTTGTCAATCCGCTTCCGGGCTCAGTCCAAGGAGGCTTCCGGTACCGACGAGCTGTCACCTCGAAGGCCTTTAAGTCCATTCTTTAGGTTGTCTACTTCACCAACTCTGGTGGTAAGCTTGGAGTTGAAGTCGTCAATGGCCGAGGGCTTCGCTGGAGAGTTTGAAAAGCTTCGGAGTAGCTGGCTATGGACTCCCGATGAAGGTGGAGGTGATGGAGCAGTTGGAGAAGTGAAATGGTGATTCCCGTGCACTCCCTAATCGCAGCAAATGACAGGCGTTGACCTAAATCGCGGAGCAGGGCATTAAATACGGAGGCAGCAAAAGCAGTGCACACGATCAGTGGCGCACGACCAGTGGTCGTGCGCACTGTTGGTCGATGATCGTGCGTCATTTCCAAATAGACCTGCAACCTAGATAAGCAGCATCAACATATACGCGCACGATCAGTGGCGCACGACGAGTGGTCGTGCGCACTAAATCCACTGATCGTGCGATTGGCAGGGACAGATTTACAGAAAGCAAGGTGTAAACACGCACGAGCAGTGGCGCACGACCAGTGGTAGTGCGCACTACGGCCAGTGCTCGTGCGATTACCCAGGCAGGATTAGGAAAATGAGAATGTAAAGCGCATGATCGGTGGCGCACGACCAGTGGTCGTGCGCAATAAGTCCAGTTGTCGTGCGCAGTATTCCTGCATCGTCGGGGTCTCCCGAGCGGTTTCGGAGCACGCACACGAACCCTGGACCAACAGAAGAGGCAGATAGGCCACCAAACGTGCACACCACATTCCCAAGATAGGGCTAAAGAACAACAAAAACACAGAAACACAAAAAAGCACACAGAAACGGGCATATAGTGCACTTAATCGTGAAATAGGCATGTAAGCAAATATAAGCAATAATGGCTCTCAAGTGTAGTGCTAAGATGATAAAATTAGCCCAGATGAGTCCAAAACTCGGTGTAAAATGTGGACTCATCATTACTCAATGGAAACCATCCAACTAATATCAACGTCCTACACAGAGCATTCTAGCGGAAGCAATTAAAAGTTGCATTAATAAATAACACAACACTAGCATGAATGTCCACTAATAAGCCACGGAATGAACGTACAAATACACAAGTACAATGACCTTAAGGCCTTACATTTGTTTACTCAAATAGAAGTGTTTTCCAAACCTCGGCACGCAGGCCGGCCATACATGAATAAAAGAAAACACTAAGCATTAGGCCTTCAAGGGCCAGCACAGCAACTTGGGCTTTAGCCCGCTATTTACCGCTCAGCTGCGCAGCACCTGCAAGCACAATCCACCGCAACGGTGGCAAACAAAAGTAACGGTCAGCAATGCTGACCAAATTATAACGATCCCACCCCAACTGGGGGCGGCGATGCTCCTTCCCTACACTTTATTAGCATAACCAAGCAGTATATATATACATTGCATCACAGGCATTGGCACGCACGGCCACACACCTCATGCACTCAGGGCACAATCTTGGTGAACCCGATCAAAACCGCGGTCCCACCAACGCCACTTGGACGGCACAACTCGTGAGCATTTGAGTCTTTTAGGCAGACGTTATGACACTTAAAATCTTCAACAGCCTATAGGCAGAAGTCATGACACTTAAAATCATCGACAGCCAAAGACCCGACCTCTATGCCCTCGGTAAGCCTCAAAAACCGAACAACATAGAGCAGGAACTGTTCCACTCAACCCGTTGCTCACTTGCCATGACATTTAAAATCATCAGCACGGGTTAAGCTTCCTCGAAGCCCGTGAATCGAACGCACAATATTACATAACCCAGTTATGTACAAGTTGGCTCCCAGGCCACCAAGATGGCAGAATCATGCATCTGCCCAGTTTTCCGGGTGCACCTCGAGGTTAGCCCCCAAGGCTCCCTGCTGCAATCTATGGCGTAGAAAACCCGAAAAACAAACATTTGCACGGAGTCTTCTCTGGCCATTTATACAATTCAACATCACCGATCCAGACCAACTTTTCTGGGTAGGCTTCACACATCATGCCTATATCCGTTCTCGATTATGGACTCTACATGTACACGACGGGGACTATTCATGTCTACTCGAAGGAACGCCTCAACTCACCGCAAACTCGCGAGAGCGGGCTTCCTATGCAAAGGAAAAGAGATCTTCACTTGCTCAAGTAGAGAATCGTTACCCTAGCATTCTTCCTTAGTTCCATGGAAATGTACACGGATGAAAAGCACCGCAATCTCCTTGCCTCCGTAGATCTGAAGTCGGCTCGCGATTTGGAGCTCCGAAGCTCCGCCGGTGACCGGATCTAGGCTTCTTCTTCCTCATTTGCTCTCCCCTCTCTCTAGACTTAGAAAGAGAACCACTCAAGTGAAATGAGGGTTTCAAAGGCCCAATCTCGGGTATATCCCAATAGGAACAACCCCCAGCCGTCGGATCCCAAAATAAGGAACCGAACGGCTACGATCCGTTGCTGAAATGTAAAACCTGGGCCGAACACTGCCTGCGACACACCCGTGTCCAGGGCTGTGTCCCTCATTCGCCATCAAAATCAACGCGTCTCGAAAAACACACGGGCTCCCGACACGCCCGTGTTCGACCTGACATGCCCGTGTCAGCCAGTACATGCCCATATTCCTGGGCGTGTTCCTCCATCAACACAGGACCAACACCAACCCGAGACTCACACGGGTCTTGGACATGCCCGTGTCCTATTTGACATGCCCGTGTCATACCCGAACACGCCTGGGCTCCAGGCCGTGTTCACAGTCTCGATATTTCGTCGAGCACAGTTCGTCGACCACCCAATACGGCCTTAGACACGCTCGTGTTCAATTCCGTGTTCCGTGTCTTGACATGTCGTCGAGCGAAAATCGTCGACTTCCCTGGCAGATCGTCGATACGAGCTCGACACGCCCTGAGACATACCCGTGTCTCAGGCCGTGTTCGCTACTCGACGATCGTCGACTCCAGAATTCGTCGAACTCTCGGCCAAATCGTCAGCCCAAACACGACATGCCTTGGGACACGCCCGTGTCCCAGGCCGTGTGCCCCCTGCCAAATTCCAAATTTGGCCCAGAACTCCTCCCGTCGCTCTTTTGATTTTCGGGGCGTTACAACTCTCTCCCTCTTAAAATAATTTCGTCCACGAAATTACATAAAGGAAAGATAAGCATAAAACTTAAACAGTACTTGAGCAAAACAACTCCGGGTACTCCTCAAGCATCGTCTGCTCTCGCTCCCAAGAGAGCTCCTCCAGACCGCAATTGTCCCAACAGACCTTGACCATCCTGATCTCTTTATTGCATAGCCGCTTGACTTCCGAGTCCTCAATACGTACGGGCTTGACCTTCGTCGTCAACCCACTATCGACCGGTACTTGATCGACCGCGATCACTTGTGTAGGCCCTTGCACCGCCTTCCATAGTACCGATATATGGAATACATCATGTAGGCCACTAAGCTCCACTGACAACTTCAATCGGTACGCTGCTTCACCAATCCGCTCCAGAACCTCAAACGGTCCAAGGTACCTCGGGCTTAGCTTCTTCAAGCGCCGAACCCGCGAGACACCATTGAACGGCTTGATCTTCAAGTACACCCAATCACCAACAGCGAACTTCATGTTCCTGTGCTTGGCATTATAATAGTTAGCCTGGCGGTCCTGAGTGATTAGCAATCTCTCCCGAATGGTTCTCACCAAAGAAGTAGCATCCTCCACCTCTTGTCGCTTGTACAATTTTGACTCGCCCGTTTCTAACCAAGACAACGGCGTGCGACATCTTCTACCATAAAGGGCCTCGAAGGGCGCCATTTGTATGCTTGCCTGGTAGTTATTGTTGTAACGCCCCGAAACTCAAAGGAGCAAAGGGGGACATTTTGGGCCAGTTTGAGTTCTGGCTGCAGGCACACGGCCTGGGACACGGGCGTATCCCAGGGTGTGTCAAGCCTGTGTCGACACTAAGGCGCGAAGTCGACACTTTGGTCTCGACATTTTGTCGAGACTGGGCACACGGCCTGCGACACGGGCGTGTCGCAGGGCGTGTCGACCCGTGTCGACACTTAGCCGCGAAGTCGACACTGTGCTGTGTTATTGTATCGATACATGGCACACGGCCTGCGATACGGGCATGTCGCAGGGCGTGTCAGCTTGTGTCGACACTCGTCCCGCGAAGTCGACACTTTGGTGTCGACAATGTGTCGAGACATGGCACACGGCCTGCGACATGGGCGTGTCGCAGGGCGTGTCGACCCGTGTCGACACTTAGCCGCGAAGTGTCGAGACCGTGTACACGGCCTGGAGCCCAGGCGTGTCAAGGTGACACGGGTATGGACACGGGCGTGTCCTAGAACCCGTGCAGTGCTCGGGTTGAAAATGGGGAAAAATCATGGGGTACACGGCCGGCTACACGGCCGTGTCAGGTGGAACACGGGCGTGTCAGCTCGAACACGGGCGTGTTCGATACCCGTGTGAGGTTCCAGGTGATCCGATTTTGATGACGAATGAGGCACACGGCCCTGGACACGGGCGTGTGCCAGGCCGTGTTCGGTCCATATTGGGCATTTCAGTCCCGAATCAAAGCCGTTCATTTCTTTGACTGAAGATCCAACGGCTGGGGGTTGTTCCTGAAGGGATATACACGGGTTTTGACTTAGAAAACCCTCACTTTTTCTTAAGTGATCTCTTTCTAAAGTCTTAGAGAGAGAGGAGAGCTAAGTGAAGAAGAAGGAGCTAGATCCGCCATTGGAGGAGCTTCGGAGCTCCGAATCGCAAGCTGACTCCGGATCCGCGGAGGTAACGCTAGTGCGGTCATTTCCATCCGATTACTTTCCGATGGCGCCAAAGAGGAACGCAAGGGTAACTATCCTCATCTTGAGCATGAATCGCTCTCTTTCTTAGCATAGGAAGCCCGCTCTCGCGAGTTTGCGGAGAGTTGGAGGCGTTCCTTCGGGTAGATATGTAAAGTCCCCGTTGTTTAGAGTCCGTATGCGAGAACGGACATAGGCATGATGTGTGAAGCCTACCCGGACATGTTAGTCTGGATCGGTGATGTTGCATTGCATAAGGCCGGAGAAGACTCCGTGCTATTGGTTGTTTTTCGGGTTTTCTACGCGGTAGATTGCAGCAGGGAGCCTTGGGGACTAACCCAAAGGTGCACCCGGAAAACTGGGCGGATACGAGATCTTGCCAACTTGGTGGCTTGAAAGCCAACTTGAACATAACCGGGTTATGTGACATGTGATGGAAATGGGACTCGGTGAAGTTTGACCTGCGCATATGGTTTAAATTACCGTTGCGGGCGCATATGGTTTAAATTACCGTTGCGTTATGAGCACGGGTTAGATGGAACCGTACCCACTCTATGTCGTTCGGATTAGGGCCATTGGCATAGATGAGGGTCTTCGACGGTCTATGGTTTTAATTACCGTGACTCATGCCAGGAAGACAAACTGCTCATTGTTTGGCCGTCCAAGAGGGGATGGTGGTGAGTCGGCAGACTTAGACTGCGTTCACCAAGAATGTGCCCTGAGTGCACGGGGTGTGTGGCCGTTGAGCCTCCGCCTGTGATGAAATGGCTATATTTACATTGCTCGCTTATGCTAATGAAATGCAGGGAAGGAGCATCGTCGCCCCGAGTTGGGGGCGGGATCGTTATAATTTGGTCAGCATTGCTGACTGTTGCCTTGTTTTGCCACCGTGCGGTGGTTTGTTGCTTGCAGGTGCAGCTGGACCAAGCGGTCAATAGCGGGCTAAAGCCCTTTTTGCGAAGCCGGCCCTCGAAGGCCCGAATGGAAATGTTTAATGCTTTATTCATGTATGACCGGCCTGCGTGCCGTGGTTTGTAAATCATGTAACAGTCAAGTGGAACATTTTTTTTGTAAGGCCTTAAGGCTTGTTTTGAGTATTTTGTAATAACATTCCTATTTTCGTATTAGTGGACATTCATGCTTGTTGCTGGGTTCTTGTTTACAACCATTATAAACTGCTTCCGCTAGAATGCTCTGTGTAGGACGTTGAGATTGGTTGAATGGTTTCCATAAGTAACCGCCCGGTCTGTCTGTGGTATATGGCGTCGGGCCCCGGCCGGACCTACTGCTATATGCCATGCGACGGATAGGGGGTGTTACAATTTGGTATCAGACTACTGGTTTTGGTTGGGCTTAAACTGAATTCGTGGGCGATTTCTTTTTAAGGGGTGGTGAGCACATTGTGTGCGTCATCGTAATAACAGTAAAAAGAACCCATGAATGTCCACTTAGGAATGAAAATACTCGTGTTTGAGGAACCTGCGTGTTCCTATAATTGCTGTTTGCAATTTATTTGGTCGCTTAACGGTGTTTTGTACCACTATAGGTGACCCGAAGTGGTGTTGGGCCGTCAGAATGCCGAGTTTCTGAGGCAAGTAGTGCACCAGATGTTGCTCCTGCAACACCTCTATCGGCTGAGAATATTCGATTGGTGGCTGAAGCGGTGTTGGTCGTGATTAATGCGCAACCTGGAAGGCAAACGCAGTAGCCCGCTCCTGTGATGGAGCAAGTACCTCTGCAAGAGGCTGAGCCGAGGAGAGTGGAGCAAGTGGTTGTTGAACCAATAGTGCCAAGGAGGGCAACTGAGAGGCAGCTAAAGCATGTAATGAGCTTTAACCCTCCGCTATTCTCGGGGTTGGGAACCCCATCTCAGGCTGAAGACTGGCTCTCCAGGGTAAAGAGAGTCATGACAGCGACGGAGACGGAGGAGTGGCAAATGACCACCATCGCTACGTTCCTTCTTGACGGTGAAGCAAGGATGTGGTGGGAAGGATTGGAGCTGCACTTACTGAGGGGTAGACAAATTGGTGATGTCTCGATGGAGGAGTTCTCGAGATTATTTTTGGCTAGATACCTCCCTTCGACGCAGAAGATAGCGTTGGAGAATGAGTTCCTGAAGCTGGTACAGGGTGAGAGGAGCGTGGATGAATATCTCCACGAGTTTACTCGTCTAAGTCGTTATGCTAGCGCCACCATCATGGATGAGGAGCGCAAGACTAATCGCTTCTATGAAGGCTTGAGAGATGAGTTGAGATTATTACTCTCGGGGCCGATGACGCAGGGTTTCTTAACCTTGGTCAATACTGCCCGGTCCTTGGAGAAGGATATGAAGAATGTGCAGGCAAAGAAAAGCTTGGGCGAGAAGAAATTTGGGTTCAAAGTGCCGACAACTTCAAAGTCTGGCTATCAAAGATTCTTTAAGAAGCATAGGACTTCGGGTCCAGCTCCTTCTGTTGCTTTTGGGGCGACTACGAGTCGGACCCCGGGCGCGTGCTTTACATGTGGAAAGATGGGGCATTTCGCCCGTGACTGTTGGAGCGGACGTCCTAAGTCCGAGAGGAAGCCGGGAGCTACTTATGAAGAGAAGGGCAAGGCGGTGGAGTCGACCGCATCCCATTATGCTCCGGCCCAACCAAGGGTCTACAATCTTGGCCAACAGGAGGCCATTAAACAAGCTGATGTGGTGACAGGTACGGTTTAATTTATAGCAAGTCAATTTATTTAAATACTTGTTATGCACATGTTACCTTACCACTACTTGTTTAGGATTTATATTGATTTGTGAAAATCCGGCACGAGCACTCTTCGATACGGGAGCCTCATACTCCTTCTTGTCCGAAGGATTTATATCACGCATCGGAGTCCCTTCTTCGATGGCGAAGGATAAGTTGGATGAGTTGTTGCCCAATGGGTGTTCGATGCGAGCGGATAGGATCTGCGACGTTAAAGTTCGTATTGAGGAGCAGGAGTTCGACCTGCAGGCGTCTTTACTTCCGTTGGCGGAGTTCGACGTCATTTTTGGCATGGACTGGCTCTCGGAGCAGCAGGCCCATATAAATTGTGGTAGCAAGGAAGTCAAGCTGGGAGCAAGTCGTGAGACGACTTTTATGGGCTTAAAGGGGTCGAGCAAGACATTGATGTCTGCTCTTCAGGTGGTGAAGGCGGTTCGTGCTGGAGCAGAACTGTTCTTTACACTAGTGGAGGTTGCAAAGCCGAAGCCCGCGTTGGATTGTATTTCAGTGGTATCGGAATACCCTGACGTGTTCCCCGCAGATCTTCCTGGAGCCCCGCCTCAGCAGGAGATAGATTTTACGATCGAGCTAGTGCCAGGTGCAAAGCCTGTGTCACGATCTCCGTATCGGTTAGCGCCTAAGGAAATGGCGGAGCTGAAAGTTCAACTGCAAGAGTTGTTGGAGCAAGGGTATGTGCGCCCGAGTTCTTCGCCTTGGAGCGCACCGGTCCTCTTTGTTAAGAAGAAGGACGGAAGCTTGAGGTTATGTATTGATTATCGAGAGCTAAACAAGCTGACTGAGAAGAACAAGTACCCGATCCCCCGGATTGATGATCTCTTTGATCAGTTAGTCGGGTCGACGGTGTACTCGAAGCTGGATCTCAAGGCTGGGTACTATCAGTTGCGGATAAGGGAGAGTGATATCCCGAAGACAGCGTTTAGTACGAGGTACGGGCATTATGAGTTTACGGTCATGCCGTTTGGGCTGACTAATGCGCCGTCGGTATTCATGGATTTGATGAACAGGACGTTCAGGGAGTACTTGGACCATTTTGTGATCGTCTTCATCGACGATATTTTGGTGTACTCGCAAAGTGAGGAAGATCACTTCAAGCATCTTCATTTGGTGTTGGAGACGCTAAAGAGAAATCAGTTGTATGCCAAGTTCTCGAAGTGCGAGTTTTGGCTATCCTCAGTGGCGTTCCTCGGGCATATAGTGAGTGGAGAGGGTATTGCTGTGGATCCGGCGAAGATTGTTGCGATACGGGAGTGGCCTGAGCTTGCTACGGTAGCAGAAGTCCGGAGCTTTTTGGGGTTTGCCGGTTATTATAGGCGCTTCGTAGAGTACTTCTCGCGGATAGCGTTACCTCTCACTACTTTGACGAGGAAGGATCATAAGTTCGTTTGGACGCCGGAGTGCGCGCGAGCTTTTGAGGAATTGAAGTGTCAGTTGACCACGGTGCCTGTGCTGAGTTCGCCATGTGGAACCGAAGGCTATGAAATATATAGCGATGCTTCAGGCAGCGGTTTGGGTTGCGTGCTACTACAGCACGGAAGCGTGATAGCTTATGGCTCGAGACAGCTAAAAGTGCACGAGAGGAATTATCCGGTCCATGACTTGGAGTTGGCGGCCGTGATTTTTGCCTTGAAGCTGTGGAGACACTATTTGTACGGTGTGAAGATTGATATCTACACCGATCACAAGAGCCTAAAGTATCTTATTGATCAGAAGGATCTGAATATGTGGCAGCGTAGGTGGATGGAGTTCCTGGGGGACTATACATTCAAGATCCACTACGTGCCTGGCAAAGGGAATGCGGTTGCGGACGCGTTGAGTCGCCGAGCCCCAGCTCAAGCCAATTGGCTATCGGTGCATGATGAGCGGTTGGTGCGGGAGTTGGAGGCGTTGGAGATTGTTTGTGTAGATAGACAATCAAGTGTTGAAGCAGTTCTGAATTGGACTGAAGTCCAATATGACCTGGCTGATCGGATTCGGCAGGCTTTGGATATGGATGCTCATATGAAGCAGTTCATGATAGAGGCTCTGGATGGGTCAAATTCCCAATTCGTCTTGGAGGACGGATTGCTTTGGAAAGACGGTCGTCTATGCGTCCCAAGCGTGGGCAACTTACGGGTGGAGTTGTTGTACGAGGCGCACCATACCAAGTACTCGATTCACCCGGGGAGCACGAAGATGTACCGCGATATAAAGAAACTGTTTTGGTGGCCGGGTTTGAAGAAGGATGTTGCGCTATACGTAGCGAAGTGCCAAACCTGCGCCTTAGTAAAGGCGGAGTGCCAAAAGCCGGGAGCATTTCTTAAGTCCTTGCCTATTCCGGAGTGGAAATTCGACGACATCTCTATGGACTTTGTGCACGGTTTGCCAAGGTCGCAGAAGGGAAACAACGCCATTTGGGTGGTTGTTGATCGATTAACGAAGGTGTCGCATTTTATTCCCCATAGGAAGGATGATCCGGTGGAGAAGTTGGCAAAGCTCTATGTGGATAACATAGTACGGCTTCATGGTGTGCCCCGCAGCATCGTGAGTGACCGAGATGGGCGGTTCACGTCCAACGATTGGAGGCTTGTGCAGCAAATGTTGGGAACAAAGCTGAAGTTTAGCACAGCCATCCATCCGCAAACGGATGGGCAGACCGAGAGGGTCAATAGAACCATGGAAGACATGCTTCGTATGTGTGTCTTGGATTTCGGAAAGCAATGGGAAGACCACCTTTATTTGGTGGAGTTCGCATACAACAACAGCTACCAAGCGAGTATTCAGATGGCGCCTTTCGAGGCCCTATACGGTAGAAGATGTCGCACGCCATTGTCTTGGTTAGAAACGGGTGAGTCAAAGTTGTATAAGCGATCGGAAGTGGAGGATGCTACTTCTTTGGTGAGAACCATTCGGGAGAGGTTGCTTATCGCTCAGGACCGGCAAGCAAAGTACTATAATGCCAAGCACAGGAACGTGGAGTTCGCTGTGGGCGATTATGTATACTTAAAGATCAAGCCGTTCAAGGGTGTCTCGCGGGTGCGGCGGTTGAAAAAGCTAAGCCCAAGATACCTTGGACCGTTGAGGTTCTGGAGCGAGTTGGAGAAGCGGCCTATAGGTTGAAGCTTTCAGTGGAGCTTAGTGGTTTACACGATGTATTCCATATTTCGGTGCTTCGGAAGGCGGTGCAGGAGCCTACGCAAGTGATCGCGGTCGATCAAGTGCCGGTGGATAGTGGGCTAACAACAAAGGTCAAGCCCGTGCGGATTGAAGACTCGGAGGTCAAGCGGCTACGCAATAAAGAGATCAGGATGGTCAAGGTCCGGTGGGACAATTGCGGTCGTGAGGAGCTCTCTTGGGAGCGAGAGCAGACTATGCTTGACGAATATCCGGAGTTGTTCCGCTCAGGTACAAATTTTGGTTTTGTACATGTCTTTCCTTTATGTAATTTCGTGGGCGAAATTCTTTTATGAGGGGTAGAGTTGTAACGCCCCGAAACTCAAAGGAGCAAAGGGGGACATTTTGGGCCAGTTTGAGTTCTGGCTGCAGGCACACGGCCTGGGACACGGGCGTGTCCCAGGGCGTGTCAAGCCTGTGTCGACACTAAGGTGCGAAGACGACACTTTGGTCTCGACATTTTGTCGAGATTGGGCACACGGCCTGCGACATGGGCGTGTCGCAGGGCGTGTCGACCCGTGTTGACACTTAGCCGCGAAGTCGACACTGTGCTGTGTTATTGTATCGAGACATGGCACACGGCCTGCGACACGGGCGTGTCGCAAGGCGTGTCAGCTTGTGTCGACACTCGTCCCGCGAAGTCGACACTTTGGTGTCGACAATGTGTCGAGACATGGCACACGGCCTGCGACACGGGCGTGTCGCAGGGCGTGTCGACCCGTGTCGACACTTAGCCGCGAAGTGTCGAGGCCGTGTACACGGCCTGGAGCCCAGGCGTGTCAAGGTGACACGGGTATGGACACGGGCGTGTCCTAGAACCCGTGCAGTGCTCGGGTTGAAAATGGGGAAAAATCATGGGGTACACGGCCGGCTACACGGCCGTGTCAGGTGGAACACGGGCGTGTCAGCTCGAACACGGGCGTGTTCGATACCCGTGTGAGGTTCCAGGTGATCCGATTTTGACGGCGAATGAGGCACACGGCCCTGGACACGGGCGTGTGCCAGGCCGTGTTCGGTCCAGATTGGGCATTTCAGTCCCGAATCAAAGTCGTTCATTTCTTTGACTGAAGATCCAACGGCTGGGGGTTGTTCCTGAAGGGATATACCCGGGTTTTGACTTAGAAAACCCTCACTTTTTCTTAAGTGATCTCTTTCTAAAGTCTTAGAGAGAGAGGAGAGCTAAGTGAAGAAGAAGGAGCTAGATCCGCCATTGGAGGAGCTTCGGAGCTCCGAATCGCAAGCCGACTCCAGATCCGCGGAGGTAACGCTAGTGCGGTCATTTCCATCTGATTACTTTCCGATGACGCCAAAGAGGAACGCAAGGGTAATGATCCTCATCTTGAGAATGAATCGCTCTCTTTCTTAGCATAGGAAGCCCGCTCTCGCGAGTTTGCGGAGAGTTGGAGGCGTTCCTTCGGGTAGATATGTAAAGTCCCCGTTGTTTAGAGTCCGTATGCGAGAACGGACATAGGCATGATGTGTGAAGCCTACCCGGACATGTTAGTCTGGATCGGTGATGTTGCATTGCATAAGGCCGGAGAAGACTCCGTGCTATTGGTTGTTTTTTGGGTTTTCTACGCGGTAGATTGCAGCAGGGAGCCTTGGGGACTAACCCAAAGGTGCACCCGGAAAACTGGGCGGATATGAGATCTTGCCAACTTGGTGGCTTGAAAGCCAACTTGAACATAACCGGGTTATGTGACATGTGATGGAAATGGGACTCGGGAGAAGTTTGACCTGCGCATATGGTTTAAATTACTGTTGCGGGCGCATATGGTTTAAATTACCGTTGCGTTGTGAGCACGGGTTAGATGGAACCGTACCCACTCTATGTCATTCGGATTAGGGCCGTTGGCATAGATGAGGGTCTTCGGCGGTCTATGGTTTTAATTACCGTGACCCATGCCAGGAAGACAAACTGCTCATTGTTTGGCCGTCCAAGAGGGGATGGTGGTGAGTCGGCAGACTTAGACTGCGTTCACCAAGAATGTGCCCTGAGTGCACGGGGTGTGTGGCCGTTGAGCCTCCGCCTGTGATGAAATGGCTATATTTACATTGCTCGCTTATGCTAATGAAATGCAGGGAAGGAGCATCGCCGCCCCGAGTTGGGGGCGGGATAGTTATAATTTGGTCAGCATTGCTGACTGTTGGCTTGTTTTGCCACCGTGCGGTGGTTTGTTGCTTGCAGGTGCAGCTGGACCAAGCGGTCAATAGCGGGCTAAAGCCCTTTTTGCGAAGCCGGCCCTCGAAGGCCCGAATGGAAATGTTTAATGCTTTATTCATGTATGACCGGCCTGCGTGCCGTGGTTTGTAAATCATGTAACAGTCAAGTGGAACATTTTTTTTGTAAGGCCTTAAGGCTTGTTTTGAGTATTTTGTAATAACATTCTTATTTTCGTATTAGTGGACATTCATGCTTGTTGCTGGGTTCTTGTTTACAACCATTATAAACTGCTTCCGCTAGAATGCTCTGTGTAGGACATTGAGATTGGTTGAATGGTTTCCATAAGTAACCGCCCGGTCTGTCTGTGGTATATGGAGTCGGGCCCCGGCCGGACCTACTGCTATATGCCATGCGACGGATAGGGGGTATTACAATTGTTGTACGCGAACTCCACCAAGTATAGGTGGTCTTCCCACTGCTTTCCAAAGTTCAGGACACACATGCGAAGCATGTCTTCCATCGTCCTATTGACCCTCTCGGTCTGCCCATCCGTTTGCGGATGAAAGGTTGTGCTAAAACTCAGCTTTATCCCCAACATCTGCTGCACCAGCCTCCAATCATTGGACGTGAACCGCCCATCTCGGTCACTCACGATGCTGCGGGGCACACCATGAAGCCGCACAATATTATCCACATACAACTTTGCCAATTTCTCAATCGGAACATCCTTCCTATGCGGAATGAAGTACGACACCTTCGTTAGATGATCTACAACCACCCAAATGGCATTGTTCCCCTTTTGCGACCTTGGCAACCCGTGCACAAAGTCCATAGTAATGTCATCGAACTTCCACTCCGGAATAGGCAAGGATTTCAAGAATTCTCCCGGCTTTTGGCACCCCGCTTTCACCAAGGTGCAAGTTTGACACTTCGCCACGTAGAGCGCCACATCCTTTTTCAGTCCTGGCCACCAGAACAATTTCTTAACATCGCAGTACATCTTCGTGCTCCCCGGGTGAATTGAGTACTTGGTATGATGCGCCTCGTACAATAATTCCACCCGCAAATTGCCCACGTTTGGGACGCACAGACGACCGTCTTTCCAAAGTAATCCATCCTCAACAATGAATTGGGAATTTGACCCATCCAGAGCTTCAAACATGATCTGCTTCATGTGGCCATCCAAATCCAAAGCCTACTGAATCTGATCAGCCAGGTCATACTGGACTTCAGTCCAATTCAATAATGCTTCAGCACTTGACAGCTTATCCATGCTAAAGATCTTCAATGCCTCCAACTCCCGAACCAACCGCTCGTCATGGAGCGACAGCCAATTGGCTTGAGCTGGGGCCCGGGGACTCAATGCGTCCACAGCCGCATTGCCTTTACCAGGCACGTAGTGGATTTTGAATGTATAGTCCCCCAGGAACTCCATCCACCTACGCTGTCGCATGTTCAGATCTTTTTGATCCAACAAATATTTCAGGTTCTTGTGATCGGTGTAGATATCAATCTTCACACCGTACAAATAATGTCTCCACAGCTTCAAGGCAAAAATCACGGACGCTAACTCCAAATCGTGGACCAGATAATTCCTCTCATGTACTTTCAGCTGTCTCGAGTCATACGCTATAACACTTCCATGCTGCAGTAGCACGCAACCCAAACCACTGCCCGAAGCATCGCTATAAATCTCAAAGCCTTCGGTCCCACTCGGCGAACTCAGCACAGGCACCGTGGTCAACCGACACTTCAACTCCTCAAAAGCTCGTGCGCACTCCGGCGTCCAAACAAACTTCTGCTCCTTCCTCATCAAAGTAGTGAGAGGTAATGCTATCCGCAAGAAGTTCTCCACGAAGTGCCTGTAATAGCCGGCAAGCCCCAAAAAACTTCGGACTTCCGCTACCGTAGCAAGCACAGGCCACTCTCGTATCGCAACAATATTCGTCGGATCCAATGCAATACCCTCTCCACTCACTATATGACCGAGTAATGCCACTGAGGACAACCAAAACTCACATTTAGAGAACTTGGCGTACAACTGATTCTTCCTCAACGTCGCCAAAACTAAATGTAGATGCCTGAAGTGATCCTCCTCACTCTGTAAGTACACCAAAATATCGTCGATGAAGACGATCACAAAATGGTCTAAATACTCCTTGAAAGTCATGTTCATCAAATCCATGAACACTGACGATGCATTCGTTAGCCCAAACGGCATGACTGTAAACTCATAATGCCTATATCTCGTACTAAAAGCTATTTTGGGGATATCACTCTCCCTTATCCTCAGCTGATAATATCCAGACTTGAGATCCAACTTTGAGTACACCGTCGACCCGACCACTGATCAACCAGTTCATCAATCCTCGGGATCGGGTACCTGTTCTTCTCTGTTAGCTTGTCCAGCTTTTCGATAATCAATATAAAGTCTCAATATTCCGTCCTTCTTCTTCACAAAAGGACCGGTGCGCTCCAAGGCGACGAACTTGGACGCACATAACCTTGCTCCAGCAACTCTTGAAGTTGCACCTTCAGCTCCGCCATCTCCGTAGGCGCTAACCTATACGAAGAGCGTATGACCGGTTTATCATCACACCAAATAGCCTTAACTATCTAAAGAGCAGACACCAACGTCATGCTCGACCCCTTTCAAGCCCACAAATGTCATCTCACGACCAGTTCCCAACTTGAATTTCTTGCGATTTCGATCAATGTATGCTTGCTGCTCCGAGAGCCAGTCCATACCAAAGATTACGTCGAGCTCCCCTAATGGTAGTAACGACGCTTATAAGTCAAAGTCTTGACTCCCTATCCGCACCTAAATGCAACAGATTCTACTCGCGCGTAATGAGCATCATTAGACAACAACGCATCCAATCTGTCTTTTGCCATCGAAAGAGGTACTCTGACGCACAATACAAATCCTTTGGTCAAAAGGGAACGTGAAGCTCCCTAAGCGAACGGTGCTCTCGCCGAATTAATCGAAAATCAGAACAAAGCTTAGCACAAACAGTTCTAAGCTAACATGCACAAGGGAAACAAGTATTTAAAGCTAAACTACTATAACTTTAAGCTGTACCTGTCATCACGACAGCGTGCTTCTTCTCGGACTTGGGACGTCTGTTCCAGCAATCTCGGGCAAAGTGCCCTGGCTTTCCACAATTAAAGCATGCGCCCGGGGTTCGACCCGTAGTCATCCCAGAAGCACCAGAAGAAGGAGCTGGACCCGAAGTCCTAGCCTTCTTATACCACCTACGGTACGCAGACTTTGAGGAGTTCGGCATTTTGAACTCTATTTTCTGCATATCCAAGTCTTTGCTTTCTTGGATTAGATTCAGATCTCTGGCACTTTGTCCTATACTTGCTCCTGACATAGCTTTCTTTAACTTCTGAGCACCATTCTGACAATCTCGGGCAAAGTGCCCTTCCTTACCACACTTAAAACAACCATATGGAGTCTGACCAGTAACATTTTGGACTTCTTGTTTCTCCTCCTTCGGTATTCAGATTTTTCAGAATCTGGAGAGTCTAGTACCCAGATCTCCAATGTCCGATTGACTTTTGTGAAATCTAATTCCAAAGATCTAGCCGATTCCACCAAGGCTCGGAATCCCAATAATTTTGGTCCTAGCAGCAGAACTCGTAATTCGCCGTGCAGGCCATTATAAAACCTATCGACCATCGACTGCTCGCTCTCCACTTCAGAGCCCGGGTATCGTCTTATCATCAGAAACGCTTTCAAATATTCCTCAACTGAGTGCGTACCCTGCACTAAAAGCATGTTCAACTGCAGACCCAACGGTCCTATAAATGTCATTTGCTCCATCACACCACTCGGCGTTGGAATTACCTCAAAATAGGGGACTGCACACGTCTTTCATTTTGTGCACCAATCGCACTGAACACTACTTCCACCACCATTCTTATGGTTTCAACGGAGGGAAGGGGTGCAGGCACGTCACCAGGTGTACTATAATCCTCAAAAACCGGATGTTCTGACGGCCCAGCACCTCTTCTGATCAACTATAGTCGTACAAAACATTGTTACGCGACCATACAAAATTGCAAAAAGCAATTATAGGAACATGCAGGTTCCTCAAACGCCTGTTGAAAGTTCACCTAGTGTCAACTATCTTCACCTATGGGGGCGGAATAGGTGACGTGCAGCGTTTTTGCGGAATTTAAATTGTACCTGCACACGAAAATAAAACAACACAGCACAAAAGAGTACACAAGCTATTTATAGTGGTTCCCCGATTTGGGTACATCCACTTTCCCCCTTCGACCTATCTCCCAACAAGGGACGACTCGGTCACTTCTCCAACAGGATTGAAATCTAATCCTTGCACTATCGGAAGAAACCCTTCCACACGTAGGAGTTAACACTCCCACAACACGGGTTGCACCCAACCCTTACAACTAGGAACCAACGTTCCTTTACAACAAAAGTAAAACTAGAATGTACAAGAGATACAAACTACGTTTGGAGACTAAAGTGTCCCTCTTCGTTGACGACGTGTTCTTGAAGTCCACGAAAAGTCCACAACCCTAGATCTCTCTTGGAGAGAATCTCCCCGGAACCGGCGGCGGCAAAATGGGCGGCGGCTAGGTTCACGGGATCGGCGGCGACAACGATGTGCGGCTGATATACTCTGGAGATCCAAACTTCGTAGCGAAGCTAGCTAGGTCTACCAACGGTCACACTAGGATCAATCGTCTCGATCGATTCGGATGGGGAAGATTTTCCCGATCAACAAATCAAGAGACAAGAGATCTCCGGTTAGACACGTGAGACGCTATGTTTGGCTAAGCTTCTGTCGATGGGAGATCTGGAAGAAACCACGATCAAGACCGACGATCAACTTGCTCGAGCGGCGGCGGCGGTGGCGGCGGAGCGGAACTCGCGATCTAGGTCACGTCGCGGCTCGTCTTTTTCAATTCTTCTTCGCTGCATTACTGTTCAAAAATACGCGTGTATTTATACAGTGAAATAATCTTTTATGACTGTTATGGGTCCCACCAGAAGAAACCCTAGATCCGGTTCAAAACAGTGCCAGCGGCAGAATCCGGTCCAGCTTTTTCCAGAAAAATGCCCAAGTCAAAATCGGCGAGAATCGAAAGTGAATCTCGTCGAATCGTCGAGAATCAAAGGTGATTCTCGACGATTCGGCGAGAATCAAAGATGATTCTCGTCGAATTTGACTTGGTTGCACGCACTGATTCAGCCGGGTCGAGACGGCGAGAATCAGCCAGTGATTCTCGACGATTCGGCGAGAATCACTAGTGATTCTCGCCGAATCGGCGAGAATCACTTGGTGATTCTCGTCGATTCTTACTTAGAATCAGAGTTGCTTGCTTTGAAGTAGCTGGATCGAGTCGGCGGGAATCAGCCACTGATTCTCGACGATTCGGCGAGAATCACTTGGCGATTCTCGTCGATTTACACTTAGACGAATTTTCGTCTTTCCACCCATGATGTGCTCCATGACCCATCCTTGCTCCTTGTCTGCTCTTGCAAGATCACAGCCCTGTACTTGAAAGTAAGTGCACTCCAATAGAGAGAGTACATGTAGGCCAACACACTGATCTGCTCAACGAGGGATTACGTCGTGCAGACCCGTGTATATTGACCTACTGCACCCTGACATTGGTGTGCACTTAGCGTGGAATAACTGCAAGCACAACTTAAGAGGTTTCATCAAATACATTGTGAATTCATCTTAGCTTGACAGGTGGCTTCCTCAAATCCAGGTAATTGTGGATACAATATCCAACAATCTCTCCCTATTTGACGAAGCCAAAATCCTACTAACTAAGATGAATAACACCAACCAGATAATATAAACAACATTCAGAATTTAAATATGCAGCACAAGAGAATATAGGCAAACAGATCAAGACTTGAGTCATTCATAAATTAAAATACATATATATATATATAAATATATAGAATCTCAAGATTGTTCATATACTAACAATAAACGTTAATTATTCTTAAGAGAGAATGACAGGCTATAAATTTTTGACTATTTTTCTTTAGCTAAGTCATCCTTGAGTTTTTGAGCCAAATACTTCTTTATTTGCCTCTCCATATACTCTTTGGGCTTCGGATAATATCTGGGAGGAGGAGCTTTATCTGCCGCAGTATTGGTCCTGAAAAAGATGTTCCGTTTAGCTTCATACGTCTTGTGCAGCTCCCACTCATGCTGGCTGTATACGTCGTTTCGATTGATTTCTCCTTTTTCTTGTAGCCAGAATGTGTCCAAGATGATACTCTTTGAAACCGGACTCCACTTTTCGTTTCTTACTTCCTCCTCCTTCAGTCTGATTCCCTTTTCAGCTTGTGTTTCCTTAGATGTCCCTTCTTGCGATTTCCTCTTGTCCCTGGCTTTTGCTAGGGCTCCTTGATCAAACATTGCCATCAGTTTTGCCTTGGAGGAGGCCCTAGCAGCCCTATGAACATCAGCTTCACTTACAGGAACTTCTTCAACACTGGCGCCCTCATCAGCCACAGTATTATCTTCAGGAGCAGGAGCACCCTGGGGATTTTCAGGGATATTAACGCCTAATGCTTGTTGGAGAATCCACCAGCAACTGTCATAGACATATTTGTTTGACTGCTCAAAGTTGTTGATCATGACTTCCCGAAGCTCAGCCATCTTAGCTATATATTCTTTCTCCCCCTTTTTGGCTTCGACTGCAATGGAGTTTGCATAAGAATGCAGTGACTCATCAATATGCTTTGTAGTCCTGGAGAATTCAGTGACCAAGGCTTGTTGATTTGTGTTGAGAGTTACCATATTGCCATCAAACTTTTGAATGTTATTTGCTACGACATGAGCATTCTGATTTAAGATTGTGAGAGTATCAGTGTTCTTTTTCAATCCGTCCATAAGAAGAGTGACAACTTGGCCGGCCGCTGTATACTTATCTTCAAACTTCTTTTCCATCATGTCCAGTTTGTGATTGATCTCTACCATGTTCTTGAGCATGAGATTCTCTGATTTCTTAATTCTTTTCAACATCTTATTTTGAGCTTTCTCAAAAGATGCTTTAAGCTCATCCACTATACCCTGAATGACATTCATGGTGTGATTGGCTAGATCATCTCGTAGTGGAAGAGCCTGAGGCACTCCTTGGCCTTGCTCTTCATCAGATGCACCTGTAGAGCTGGACACGAGCACAGTCTCTAATGGGGGAATGCTTGCGGCCTCTGTAGATTTCTCGGACTCCCCCTCCACTGTTGCACCAATAATCTTAGGGACGATCTCAGGAGCGTGCTTGTCAGATGGAACTTCAGTGATATCCTGAGTCTCCAAAGCTTCCTGTCCCTCATTGCCTTCTTCCTCACCTTCATCATCCATGAGATCATTCTCATCAGCATCATCCTCCAACCTTTCATCAGCAGTCTCCTCTACAGCTTCACTTTCTTCTTGTATATCCGCCACAGCATCTCTGGCTATCTGGGAGATGTCAGATACGATATTAGCATCAGTGGGTAGAGGCTCCCCCTCAATTCCTGCAGTCAAAGCATCAGGAATTTCACTGGGGATAACTAAGGAATCAGCCACAGTTCCATCCTCGGCTGGAGATACTTCCTGTTGTTCTACCACGGCAGCCTGCCCAATGCGCCTCCCCCATCTGTCAAAAACACTCGAGTCCATTTTCTTCAAGTAATGTAGAGGAACACCTTTACTCATGTCGTACTTATCTCCGTTCAACTGATTGAGATACAGACTGATGATTCGGCCAAAGCTAGGAGATCTGAGGGTGTCATTTATCTTCTCAAAAAGCAATGCCCCCCAGTTGAATCTTTTTCTGCAGACAATTGTCACCAGGATCTTGAACATATCCGCAGAGATGTGGTCATGAGAACCTGTTTTGCATATGAGTACCTTCCCAATGATGTCTGACAGAAGTTTCCCTTCTTCATTCATATCCTTTCGCTTTATCGACCGAGTTCCTCGAGCGAGTCCACAGAATAATAAGGTCCTGGTTTTGTCCTGTTCATCCAGATAATCCTCGTGCGCCGAGCTAGTGAGCTGCAAGAAGTGGGTCAGCTTGCTGCCAGACATCTTGATCTTTGCCCCTGCAACCTTGCTCTTGATGAGAGAGTCGTCATTCCGGAGTTTTGCGGTTGCAAAGAACTCCAGCACTTCCTTATCCAGGATTTTACAGGGGTGCTCCAGTACGAATGAGAGTCCAGCCTCTTCAAGCATAAGGATGATGTTTCTGAATTCATCTGAGGCATGAGAGAACCCTGTTCGAACCAGCTCGCTTCCAGTGACCAGCCCAGCGGTTGTCCTTGGAGCCATTGCAAACCTAGGGAGAGAATCCCTACTCTACGCTTAATCAAACGTAAAAAGGGAAGCGACACTAGTGATAAAGTCCAAGTAAGGGTGAGGATGGGGTTACCTATAAGCGTAGACGGTGAGTTAGTTAGACGAAGACGATGGACACCCGGTAGGTCCCCGCGACTGTGATTGATCGAAACCGTGGAGAAATCCCTGGACGAGAGAGAGGAGAGATCCACGGAAGGCAGTCGGCGAGAGTCCTGCTGTTGTCGATTCCTGCTGTTGTCGACGAAAGTAGCGATCGGCGAGAGTCCTGCTGTTGTCGACGAAAGAGGCGATCGGCGAGTTTAAAAAGGATTTCCTGCGGAAGATGAAGGGTCGGCGGGAGACTGGCAAGATTTCGACGGGTTTAAAAAGGGATTTTAAAGGGTTTCCGTTTGTCTAAGTCGAAATTGAAGGAATTCTTTAACAGGAATCTACGGGTTAAGAGACATGTCGGATTTTCGAAGTCTTCCAATGTCAAGTCAATTTAAAAATCTTCTAAATATATAAATACTTCTTAAAGCCAATCTATTTAGGGTTTGAACCGGGCTTTTCCATACATTTCGTGATGGCAAGATTTCCAATGACGTATCTTCGTTGTCGAGATTTCCAAAGACGTATCTTCGTTAGTTTTCAGTGAACTAATTTACGCATGTAGATGTTAGTTCTCGAATCTGCCAGTGGAATTTCCGATAAATCTTCATTGATGTGTTAAGGTTTATGTTTACCGCGTTAACCTATCCTTAGGTGTACACATATATGTGTATATATATATATATATATATATATATATATATATATATATATATATATATATATATATATATAAAGATATATATATATATATATGTAAATGTCGATAGAAAATGACTCAAGTCTTGGAACTGTTGAAAAATGCCTGGGATTATGAGAGTTATCATTTAGCCTCTCTGACTAAAACATACCAGGTGCTCGATGTGAGTATGCTCATATAGATATCACTGCTGTTATTCCAGATGCATGTTCCAATTCAGTCTTGAAACATCTACTGTCTAGTTCCCATTATATTTACGGGAACCTAGACTATCCTGCAAAAGAGAGTTACTTTACCTTAGGAACCCAATACATATTGGGTCCTAGGTTCCTGTTAGCATAAACACTCGACTGCCTTCCTTCAGAAATCCTGACAGGAAGACTACCTCTGCCCTGGAGATGTGGATAGGCCCTTGCCCTTGACACAGAGGGGTTGTGCCAACAGTCTATGGCAAAGTGTCCCACCTTGCCACAGCACCAACACTCGTGAATGTTGTATCTCCGTTTCTGACCTGATCTAGTGACTAAGGTAGTCATGAGCCTAGGTCCAAACGGGATAAATCTGGATCTGCTCCCAGAACTGCCTCTTCCACCGTGACACGTGGAAGGGTGGAATGAATGCATGCAGCGAGCGTCACGAGGCCTGGGAGGTGGTGCCTTCCTTTCAGACAGCACCCTTCCTGAGGCCCCATAAGAACTTACAGCATGACTTCTAACCCCCCTTTCCTATGTCCTTGGGTGGAGAGAAGAGTTCTGAGAGCTGATACCAGCCGATTCATACCGAGTATGGGCAGTGGCCGAGAATACAAAGTGCTCAGAAGGAGCCTTAGGTATTCTCTCATGGGTGGCCATGACGGCCCTTGCACTATGGGTGTCTCCACATGAGGACAGATCACCCTTGCAGTGATCACGATTATAACTATGATCATACCTGAAGGCATGATGAGTAGCCTTCCTGCTTGGAGTGGGGGGTCGGAACACCGTTTCCACATTTCTCCACGAATTGATAATTCGGGAGATCCACTCATTTTCTACCTTTCTCTTCATAGCATCAACCTTGGAAAAGTTTGATACTATCCTTTTCTCAATCTCTAGACTACTCTCTAGATCAGAGATTTTAGAGTCCTTGACCTTGTTGGACGCCAATTGGAGAACCAACAAGATCTTCAGCCGTGCAATCTCCTGAGCTTGTTCTTCAACAAGCAGGTTGCTTTTCTGAAGGGCTCTCTTCAGGGAATCAGAATTTTCTGAAGGGACACAGTTCATGTCTTCAGAAACTTCAAGAGAGACGGGGCAGGATGAAAAGGTTACCTGCTCTTCAGTGTTATTGTCATTAGAGCCAGTGACCGTTGTGTCATCCTCATCAGAGCTGCTTTCCTCACTAGCCTCTTCAGTCTCTGACACGGACACTAGAGCTCTGATGCTGTCCGATTGATCCTTGCCTTCATCTTCAGAGGCGAGGACCCCCACATAGGCTTCATCCTCTAGTTGACAGCAGATTCCAGCTTTCTCTGATCCCCCCATCAGCTTTGAGATCATCACCCACATAGATTTGGCAGTCTCACATTTTTCCAATCTAGAGCAAGAAGGTCCAGACCAGATATCCATGATAATCTGACGAATCCTCTTGTCCAGATTAAATAAAGAAAGTTTCGTCTCTGACATCTCCGCAATACACTTGGGCACTTGGATATTCTTTCCAGAGTCGGAGGTCTTCATAGGAATAAAAGGACCCTCTTCCAGGATGAAAGATGCTCGAGGATCGATAGCCTCCAAGTGATATGACACTCTCATCTTCCAGACTGGATAATACTCCTTTGTGCATGTGGGAAGTCTTAGTGGAGAAATCTCATGATCCAGCTCCATGCTTCTGACACTGGTGGCAGGATTCTACTCAAGGTGTTAACCTTTTTGATGAGTAACCTCCCTCTGATACCACTTGAAAGTTCACCTAGTGTCAACTATCTTCACCTATGGGGGGGAATAGGTGACGTGCAGTGTTTTTGCGGAATTTAAATTGTACCTGCACACGAAAATAAAACAACACAGCACAAAAGAGTACAGAAGCTATTTATAGTGGTTCCCCGATTTGGGTACATCCACTTTCCCCCTTCGACCTATCTCCCAACAAGGGACGACTCGGTCACTTCTCCAACAGGATTGAAATCCAATCCTTGTACTATCGGAAGGAACCCTTCCACACGTAGGAGTCAACACTCCCACAACACGGGTTGCACCCAACCCTTACAACTAGGAACCAACATTCCTTTACAACAAAAGTAAAACTAGAATGTACAAGAGATACAAACTACGTTTGGAGACTAAGGTGTCCCTCTTCGTTGACGACGTGTTCTTGAAGTCCACGAAGAGTCCACAACCCTAGATCTCTCTTGGAGAGAATCTCTCCGGAACCGGCGGCGGCAAAATGGGCGGCGGCTAGGTTCACGGGATCGGCGGTGACAACGATGTGCGGCTGCTGTACTCTGGAGATCCAAACTTTGTAGCGAAGCCAGCTAGGTCTACCAACGGTCACACTAGGATCAATCGTCTCGATCGATTCGGATGGGGAAGATTTTCCCGATCAACAAATCAAGAGACAAGAGATCTCCGGTTAGACACGTGAGACGCTATGCTTGGCTAAGCTTCTGTCGATGGGAGATCTGGAAGAAACCACGATCATGACCGACGATCAACTTGCTCGAGCGGCGACGGCGGCGACGGCGGAGCGGAACTCGCGATCTAGGTCACGTCGCGGCTCATCTTTTTCAATTCTTCTTCGTTGCATTACTGTTCAAAAATACGCGTGTATTTATACAGTGAAATAATCTTTTATGACTGTTATGGGTCCCACCAGAAGAAACCCTAGATCCGGTTCAAAACAGTGCCAGCGGCAGAATCCGGTCCAGCTTTTTCCAGAAAAATGCCCAAGTCAAAATCGCCGAGATTCGAAAGTGAATCTCGTCGAATCGTCGAGAATCAAAGGTGATTCTCGACGATTCTGCGAGAATCAAAGATGATTCTCGTCGAAGTTGACTTGGTTGCACGCACTGATTCAGCCAGGTCGAGACGGCGAGAATCAGCCAGTGATTCTCAACGATTCGGCGAGAATCACTTGGTGATTCTCGTCGATTCTTACTTAGAATCAGAGTTGCTTGCTTTGAAGTAGTTGGATCGAGTCGGTGGGAATCAGCCACTGATTCTCGACGATTCGGCGAGAATCACTAGTGATTCTCGCCGAATCGGCGAGAATCACTTGGCGATTCTCGTCGATTTACACTTAGACGAATTTTCGTCTTTCCACCCATGATGTGCTCCTTGACCCATCCTTGCTCCTTGTCTGCTCTTGTAAGATCACAGCCATGTACTTGAAAGTAAGTGCACTCCAATAGAGAGAGTACACGTAGGCCAACACACTGATCTGCTCAACGAGGGATTACGTCGTGCAGACCCGTGTATATTGACCTACTGCACCCTGACATTGGTGCGCACTTAGTGTGGAATAACTGCAAGCACAACTTAAGAGGATTCATCAAATACATTGTGAATTCATCTTAGCTTGACAGGTGGCTTCCTCAAATCCAGGTAATTGTGGATACAATACCCAACACCTATATTTTCATTCCTAAGTGGGCATTCATGGGTTATTTTGATGTTATAGCGATGACGCACATACATGTGCTCACCACCCCTTAAAAAGAATTCGTCCACGAATTCAGTTAAGTCTGACTGAAACCAGTAGTCTGATACCAAATTGTAACACCCCCTATCCGTCACATAGCATATAGTAGTAGGTCAGGCCGCGGCCCGACGCCATATACCACAGACAGACCGGAAGGTTACTCAATGGAAACCATCCAACAAATAACAACGTCCTACACAGAGCATTCTAGCGGAAGTAATTTTAATGGTTACAATAATAAAGAACCCAACACTAGCATAAATGTCCACTAACAAGCCATGGAATGAACGTACAAATACATAAGTACAATGGCCTTAAGGCCTTACAATTGTTTACTTAAATAGAAGTGTTTTCCAAGCCTCGGCACGCAGGCCGGCCATACATGAGTAAAAGAAAACACTAAGCATTAGGCCTTCGAGGGCCGGCACTACAACTTGGGTTTTAGTCCGCTATTTACCGCTCGGTTCCGCAGCACCTGCAAGCACAATCCACCGCAACGGTGGCAAACCAAAGCAACGGTCAGCAATACTGACCAAATTATAACGATTCCGCCCCCAACTCGGGGCGGCGATGCTCCTTCCCTGCACTTTATTACCATAACCAAGCAGTATAAAAATACACTACACCACAGGCATGGGCACGCACGGCCACGCACCCCATGCACTCAGGGCACATTCTCGATTAACCGGTCAATGTCACGTCAATTTAGGCCATAGACACCCTGGTCTCACCACCGCCACTTTGACGGCCAAACTATGAGCATTTTGTCTTCCCAGCATGGGTCATGTCAATTTAAGTCATCGACCTCTGAAGACCCTCATCTATGCCAACGGCTCACACCGAACGACATAGAACGGGTACGGTTCCGCCTAACCCGTGCTCACATCGCAACAACAATTTAAGCCATATGCGCGGGTCAAACTTCTCCGAGTCTCGTTTCCGTACAAACTTCACATAACCCGGTTATGTTCAAGTTGGCTCCCAGGCCACCATGTTGGCAGCATCACGCATCTGCCCAGTTTTTCGGGTGCACCTTGGAGTTAATCCCTAAGTCTCCATGTTGCAATCTACCACGTAGAAAACCCGAAAAACAACCATTCGCACGGAGTCTTCTCCGGCCCTTATGCAATGCAACATCACCAATCCAGACTAACTTGTCCGGGTAGGCTTCACACATCATGCCTATGTCCATTCTCATTTACGGACTCTACATGTACACAATAGGGACTATTCATGTCTACCTGAAGGAATGCCTCAAACTCACCGCAAACTCACGAGAGCGGGCTTCCCTATGCAAAAGAAGTAGAGCTTCATATGCTCAAGTAGAGAATCGTTACCCTAGCGTTCTTCCTTGGCGCCATGGAAATGTATATGGATGAAAAGCACCGCAATCTCCTTGCCTCCGTAGATCCGAAGTCGGCTCGCGATTTGGAGCTCTGAAGCTCCACCGGTGACCGGATCTAGGCTTCTTCTTTCTCCTTTGCTCTCCCCTCTCTCTAGACTTAGAAAGAGAACCACTCAAGTGGAATTAGGGTTTCAAAGGCCCAAACATGGGTATATCCAAGCACTAGTAGCCCCCAGCCGTCGGATCAAAAATTAAAGAAACGAACGGCCATGATTCATGCCTAAAATGAAAAATCTGGGATGAACACGGCCTGCGACACGCCCATGTCCAGGGTCGTGTCCCCCATTCGCCGTCGAAATCGACGCGCCTCAAAAAACACACGGGCACCCGACACGCCCGTGTTCGACCTGACACACCCGTGTCAGCCAGTACACGCCCGTGTTCCCGGGTGTGTTCCTCCATCAACACAGGACCAACACCAACCAGAGACTCACATGGGTCTTGGACATGCCCATGTCCTATTTGACACGCCCGTGTCATACCCGAACATGCCTGGGCTCCAGGCCATGTTTACATTCTCGACATTTCGTCGAGCACAAATCGTCGACCACCCGACACGGCCTTGGACACGCCCGTGTCCTAGGCCGTGTTTTGTGTCTTGACATGTCGTCGAGCGAAAATCGTCGACTTCCCTGGTAGATCGTCGATACGAGCTCGACACGCCCTGAGACATACCCGTGTCTCAGGTCATGTTCGCTGCTCGACGATCATCAACACTAGCATGAATGTCCACTAACAAGCTACGGAATGAACGTACAAATACACAAGTACAATGGCCTTAAGGCCTTACATTTGCTTACTCAAATAGAAGTGTTTTCCAAACCTCGGCACGCAGGTCGGCCATACATGAATAAAAGAAAACACTAAGCATTAGGACTTCGAGGGCCAGCATAGCAACTTGGGCTTTAGCCCGCTATTTACCGCTCGGCTCCGCAGCACCTGCAAGCACAATCCACCGCAACGGTGGCAAACCAAAGCAACGGTCAGCAATGTTGAACAAATTATAATGATCCCCCCCAACTCAGGGTGGCAATGCTCCTTCCCTGCACTTTATTAGCAAAACCAAGCAGTATATATATATATTGCATCGCATACGTTGCCACGCACGGCCAAACGCCCCGTGCACTCAGGGCACATTCTCGGTGAACCCGGTCAAAACCGCGGTTCCATCACCGCCACTTGGACGGCATCCCTCGTGATCATTTTAGTCTTTTAGGCAGACATTATGACACTTAAAATCATCAACAGCCTATAGGCAGAAGTCATGACACTTAAAATCATCGACAGCCAAAGACCCGACCTCTATGCCCTCGGTAGGCCTCAAAAACCGAACAACATAGAGCAGGAACAGTTCCACTCAACCCGTTGCTCACTTGCCACGACATTTAAAATCATCGGCACGGGTTAAGCTTCCCCGAAGCCCGTGAATCGGACGCACAATATTACATAACCCATTTATGTACAAGTTGGCTCCCAGGCCACCAAGACGGCAGAATCACGCATCTGCCCAGTTTTTCGGGTGCATCTCGAGGTTAGCCCCCAAGGCTCCCTGCTGCAATCTACCACGTAGAAAACCCGAAAAACAAACATTTGCACGGAGTCTTCTCCGGCCATTTATGCAATGCAACATCACAGATCCAGACCAACTTATCCGGGCAGGCTTCACGCATCATGCATATATCTGTTCTCGATTAAGGACTCTACATGTACACAACGGGGACTATTCATGTCTACCCGAAGGAACGCCTCAACTCACCGCAAACTTGCGAGAGCGGGCTTTCTATGTAAAGGAAAAGAGATCTTCACATGCTCAAGTAGAGAATCGTTACCCGAGCGTTCTTCCTTAGTGCCATGGAAATGTATGCGGATGAAAAGCACCGCAATATCCTTGCCTACGTAGATCCGAAGTTGGCTCGCAATTTGGAGCTCTGAAGCTCCGCCGGTGACCGGATCTAGGCTTCTTCTTCCTCCTTTGCTCTCCCCTCTATCTAGACTTAGAAAGAGAACCACTCAAGTGAAATGAGGGTTTCAAAGGCCCAATCCTGGGTATATCCCAATAGGAACAACCCCCAACCGTCGGATCCCAAAATAAGGAAACGAACGGCTATGATCCGTAGCTGAAATGTAAAACCTAGGCCGAACACGGCCTGCGACACGCCCGTGTCCAGGGCCGTGTCCCTCATTCGCCGTCAAAATCGACGCGTCTCGAAAAACAAACGAGCACCTGACACGCTCGTGTTCGACCTGACACGCCCGTGTCAGCCAGTACACGCCCGTGTTCCCGGGCATGTTCCTCCATCAACACAGGACCAACACCAACCCGAGACTCACATGGGTCTTGGACACGCCCGTGTCCTATTTGACACGCTCGTGTCATGCCCGAACAGGCCTGTGCTTTAGGCCTTGTTCACAGTCTCGACATTTCGTCGAGCGCAGTTCGTCGACCACCCGACACGGCCTTGGACACGCCCGTGTCCTAGGCCGTGTTCCGTGTCTCGACATTTTGTCGAGTGAAAATTATCGACTTCCCTGGCAGATCGTCGACACGAGCTCGACACGCCCTGAGACACGCCAGTGTCTCAGGCCGTGTTCGCTGCTCGACGATCGTCGACTCCAGAATTCATCGAACTCTCGGTCAAATCGTCGACCCAAACACAACACGCCCTAGGACACGCCCGTGTCCCAGGCCGTGTGCCCCCTGCCAAATTCCAAATTTGGCCCAAAAATGCCTCCCGTCGCTCTTTTGAGTTTCGGGGCATTACATATTTGCATTCCTTAGTGGAAATTCTTGAGTTCATTAATGTTATAGTGGGTCGCACTTACACGTGCTCACTACCCCATAAAAG
Organism: Platanthera guangdongensis; assembly: GCA_039583875.1. Lineage (NCBI taxonomy): Eukaryota > Viridiplantae > Streptophyta > Magnoliopsida > Asparagales > Orchidaceae > Platanthera > Platanthera guangdongensis. The sequence continues at coordinate 152,042,836 of CM077163.1, read as the reverse complement.
AATACGACCACGAATTTGAAAGGGAAGACCGAGACAAGCTGATACAAAAATTGAACTCCATAAACCCACAGGTCCAAAACCCACAGGTCGGATACCAAAATTGTAACACCACCATCCATTACACAACATATAATAGAAGGTCAGCCCGGGGCCCCACACCATATGCCACAAACATGCGGCAAAGTTACGGGTTAATATTAGAGTTGCGCATCATAACTCAGAGCATTCTAGCGGAATCTTTTAAGCTGTTTGAACTCAACTCATCAGAATGTCCACAATATATAAACCAGCATTTATATATATACAACACGAAGGAATGTTCACTAAATACACAGCAAGTCTAGCCTTATGGCCTTATAGTTAAGCTTGATACATATGATTTCCATGCATCGGCACGCAGGCCGGCCACACATGAAAATACTATCATATGAAGTTATTTGGCCATCAAGGGCCAGCATAGTAGCAGCGTCAGCAACAGCAACAACAAGGGCTTCAACCCCCTATTTTTCGCTCGGCTCTCCTACACTTGCATGGGACAATCCACCGCAAGGGTGGAAAATAAGGCAACGGTCAGCATTCAGCTGACCAATTTATAACGACTCTACCCCTTACCCGGGGCAGTGGCATTTTTTCCCTGCAGGCATGGCATTTCACAAGCAGATATCTCACACAATGCTCATTCACGCACAATCAATATATCACAAACGTCTCCCACATGGCCCGACGCTCCGTGCACTCCGGGCACATTCATGGTGTACCGGATAAACCAGTCACCCACTGCCATTCAAGGCCCAAAGCCAACGGCAAACTTGAGCATTTTGCTCCACGGCCTTCAGTCGGAGACTTTAGTCTTAGTGTAACGACCCGGGATTGGCCCGTAGCCCCCCATGGCATCGTGGCGTGCAGGACTAAGCCTCTCGTAATCTTGTAACAACCCGGGATTTGGCCCGCAGCCCCCCATAGCATCGCTACCGAGTGGCGCACAGGTCTAAGACTCTCATTATGCGTTTCTGTCGAATGTCAGGCGCCCAGGTACTCATGGCAGACAATCATAATGCGGATACAATTCGGTCATTGCCCATTGCTCAAATCATCATTTCACTAACGTGGGTCGGCATCCCCTTATCCGTTCAGCACGAGCTCACAAAGCTCACAAATAGCCACACTGTCCCCGAAGGACTGGCATCACAATCACAAGTTAACTAGGATCCATCGCCAGTGACACTCACTCTCGTCTGGCGTTGGGACCGAACTCACTTTCCATACCTAGACCTACCCTTATCTGAATCAAGCAATCCCTGCAGTCATCTACAGTGCCAGGAACTCTGGTCTTTCATAGCATACATCACAAGCACTTGCGGGTATTTTCCTGGACTTTTACTCCAGTACTTCCTACTACTATCCTTCACAGGCAAAACCCACTGAAGTCACACGCATATTCATTTATATGTGGAGTCTTCTCCGGTGTGCAAAATAAAATATCATCAACCCAGACCAACTTGTCCAGATGGGCTTCACACAGTATGCTTATTCGTACTTCACATTTTCGGATCTACATGCAAGACATCTTGGGGATCTCCAGAATCAACCCAAGGGAAATCCCTCAGTTATTGACCTTTTAGTATGGGAAACCCATGCATATGCCAAAATAAGAACTTCACATGTCCAAGGAAGAAAGATCGTTACCCTTGACGATCGCTTTGGAGCCATGGAAAACTAGCCAGCTGAAATGCACCACAACGGCTATGCCTCCACAAATCTGGCCTCGGCACGCAATTCGGGGCTCTGAAGCTCCAACGGCAGCCGGATTCCTCCTCCTTCTCCCTTGCTCTCCCCACTCTCTAACACTTGAAGAAAGAGAAAGGCCTTGAGAAAATGAGGGAGTTTATCCTCCACTCTTGGCCTTATCAATAGCAGGAAGAATTCAAGGCCGTTGGATCCTAGTTCAAAGGAATGGATGGCCACGAAAAGCCCTGAAAATCATTTTCCCAGGCTGAACACGGCGCGTGACATGCCCATGTCACAGGTCGTGTACCTTAAGCGGCAGAGAAACTGACTTAACCAGACCAGGATACGGTCGTGTGATATGCCCGTGTCAAAGGCCATGTGCCAGACACGGCTTCGGACACACCCGTGTCCAGTCCAAGTTCAACGCACTGTCCAAGCACAGATAAGAACATGGCCCTTGATACACCCATGTCACAGGCCGTGTGCCCCACTCGAGGATTGTCGAGTGCATTACGTCGAACTCACTCAAGAACTCGTCGAGCGCATAGCAGGACACGGCACTGAACACGCCTGTGTCGCAGGGCGTGTACCCCACTTGAGGATCGTCGACCGTATTTCATCGAGCTCACTCGAGACCACCCTGCAGCACTCGAGTGAAGGACACGGCCATGGACACGCCGTGTCCCCGGCCGTGTACCTCACATAGAGTAGGACACAGCTTGGGGACACGCCTGTGTCCTAGACCATGTTGCCCACCCTACTCAGCCCAAAAATCCTCGAGCTTTGGGGCATTCCAGGAACACGGCCTATGACACTGGCATGTCACAAGCCATGTTCAGCCCAGGAAAGAGTTTTTCAGGGCTTTTCGTGGTCGTCCATTCCTTTCAAATTGGATCCAACGGTCCAGAATTCTCCCTGCTGCAGATAAGGCCAAGAGTTGAGGATAAACTCTCTCATTTTCTTAAGGCCTTTCTCTTTCTTCAAGCGTTAGAGAGTAGGGAGAATAAGGGAGAAGGAGGAGGAATCCGGCTGCCGGTGGAGTTTCAGATCCCCGAATCGAGTGTTGAGTCCAGATTCGTGGAGGCAACGTCGTTGTGGTGCTTTTCATCCGGCTAGATTCCCATGGCTCCAAAGCGATCGTCAAGGGTAACGATCATTCTTCCTTGGACATGTGAAGTCCTTGATTTGGCATATGCATATGTTTCCCCCACCAAAAGGTCGCTTATTAAGGGATTTCCTTGGGTTGATTTTGGATATCCCCAAGATGTCTTACATGTAGATCCGGAAATGTGTGGTACGGAATAGGCATACTGTATGAAGCCCACCTATACAGGTTGGTCTGGATTGGTGATGTTTTATTTTGCACACCGGTGAAGACTCCACATATAATTGAGTATGGTTGCGGATTCGGTGAGTTGTGCATGTGAAGGGTAGTAGCAGGAAGTACTGGAGTGAACTTCCAGGAAAAATACTCACAAAGTGCTTGTATTGTATGCTATGAACGATAAGGTTAGGGCTGGGGATGGAAAGTGAGTTTTGTCGCTAACGTCGGGCAATAGAGAGTGTCGATGGCAATAGCTCCTAGCTAACCTGTGATTGTGAAGCCAGTCCTTTGGGGACAGTATGGCTATTTGTGAGCTTTGTGAGTTCTTGGAAAGGCTACATGCCGAACGGACAAGGGGATGCCGACCCACGTTAGTCTTAGCATTGAACTAATGATTTGAGCAACAGACAAAGGCTGAACTTGAAAGAGCAGCTAGATCTGATATACTCTAGAGGGGGGTGAATAGAGTATATGGTGCTTGAAAACTTTTTACAACAATTGTTATAATGTGAGTGAGCAGGGAAGCAGTTAATAAATCTAATCACAGAACTAAACTAATCATAAGCTAATCACAGAACAATCACAGCCAGAAACAAAATAAAGACAACCAAAACCAGATGACACAAGCAAATATAGTGGTTCCCCTAAACTTGGGTACATCCACTCTTCTACCACCCTAGGTAGGAATCCACTGTAGGATGAGTTGATCAGGTGTCCTGGGCACTAATGAGCTTTTGATAAGGTGCTCAAAAACCAAACCAGATTTTTTGATCAGGTGTCTTGCCACCAATGAGCTTTTGACAAGGTGCTCAAAAACCAAACTCAAACTTTTGAAGGGAGTTTGAGAAACCCTTTACAGAGATGGGGGTGAGAGAGTAATGGAAGTCTTCTCTTTCTCAAACAGCTGAGAAGACTATGTGGATTGATGGTGTCAAAGCTCCCCCTGAGTCCTTGAGATCTTCAGGAAAATAAGCTTTGTTGTAGGGTGATAGGCCTTCAGAAGTTGAGCTCCAGCAAGAGATGATTTCAGCAACAGCTAAAATGTTAGGGGTCTGGAGTCTTGAAATATGTTGGCCTTGAACACTTGAGACAAGGGAGATCTGAAGATTTCAGAAAATTTGATCTCCTTGGATGTGTGTTCTTGAGAATTCTTTGAGACAGAGAATATTTTTTGTTCTTGTTCTGAAGATTACTGATCTGTTTTTTTTTGTCTGTCTGTATATCTGTATATGAGATTCAAAAATTCTTGGCTTTTATTCTCTAGTACTGAATAGAAAAACATCCTCTGTCAAGAATAGTCGTTGGCCTGCATTAATTGCATCCTTAATTGCAAAATGTCTTCTGGAGGAAAGTACATAGAAATATTCCTTGAAAATCCCTTGAAACTTGGTCCAGAAATAAATGAAAACGGCTAGAAAATCTTCTGAATTAATTGCAGAATAACTCCTTAACTGATCTGAATTTGAATCTTGAAAAATCCTTAAAGTTATCTGAAAACGTCGAACTGAGCTCTGCTATCGTCGAACTGAGCTCAGCGATATGAACTTATACTGCAACAAAATATCATCGATCTGAGCTCAAAGATCGTCGAACTGAGCTCAGAGATAGAGATCCAATACTGAGTCAAAGATCGTCGAACTGAGCTCACCGATCGTCGAATGGAGTTCGACGATATGTGGAAGTTGAGCTCAGCGATCGTCGAATGGAGTTCGACGATCTGTCGAAGTTGAGCTAGACGATCGTCGATCGGAGTTCGACGAATCGTCGTGCTGAGCTCGACGATATGACTTGGTCTCAAACTAAAAAAGTCTTGGTCTTGAGGGCAGCTTCCAAACTTATACTTCTAACCCTTAGACTCAATTCTAATTGACTTTTAGGACTATACAGGAGGTCAAACATTGGTTTCCTAGAGACATAGTGATCCTGACCCAAATTAGTAATAGGGTGTTCCAACAGAACTGTATCCACGTTATGGCTGTCCGCCATGAGTGCCTGGGCTATTGGCATTCGGCAGAACCCATAGCGAGAGTCTTAGTCCTGCGCTCCAATAAGACTAAAGTCTCCAGTTGAAAGCCATGGAGCAAAATGCTCAAGTTTGTCGTGGGGCTTCGGGCCTTGAATGGCGGTGGGCGACTAGTATATCTGGTACACCAATAATGTGCCCTGAGTGCACGGAACATCGGGCCGCGTGGGCGACGTTTGTGATATGTGGATTGTGCGTGAGTGCACATTGTGTGATATATCTGCTTGTGAAACGATATGCCTTCATGGAAGGAATGTCACTGCCCCGGGTAAGGGGTAGGGTCATTATAAATTGGTCAGCTGAATGTTGACCGTTGTCTTATTTGCCACCCTTGCGATGGATTGTCCCGTGCAGGTGTAGGAGAGCCGAGCGGAAAATAGGGGGCTGAAGCCCTTGTTGTTGTTATTGCTGCTGCTATGCTGGCCCTCAAAGGCCAAAGAAGTTACTATGATAGCCTTTTCATGTGTGGTCGGCCTGCATGTCGATGTATGAAAGTCACATGTATAAAGCTTAACTGTATGGTCTTAAGGCTAGACTTGTTGTGTATTTGGAATACATTCCTTCATGATGTATATATAAATGCTAATTTATATCTTGTGGACATTCTGATGAGCTGAGTTCAATAAACTTAAAAGCTTCCACTAGAATTCTCTGAGTTAGGATGCGCAACTCTGATATTAACCTGTAACTTCACCGGCTGTTTTTGCCATATGGTGTGGAGCACCGGCCGAACCTTCTATTATATGTCATGCAACTGATGGAGGTGTTACAATTTTTGTATCAGCTTGTCTCGATCTTCCCTTTCAAATTCCTGGTCGAATTCTTTTGTGGGGTCACGAGCACATGTCAGTACGACCCACTATAACATTAATGAACTCAAGAATGTCCACCAAGGAATGCCAATACACTTATTTGAGGAACTTGCGCGTTCCTACTTTGTTGTTATTGCTCATGTAAGGTCACTAATGTGTTTCTTATCCACTTATAGGTAACTCGCAGTGGTGCTGCGCAGTCTGAGCCCCAGCATTCTGATGAGAGTGTGGCACCAGCTAAGGTGCCTACACCTCCACCTTCTACGGAAACAGTACGTTTAGTTGCTGAGGCACTATTTGCAATGATTCTTGCACAGCCTACTGGGTAGGCACAGCCAGCATTGAGGCCAGAACGGGTTGGTGTAAAGCCAGAACCTGTTGAGGTTGTTGATCCTCGGGTAGTTGAAGTAGTTCATGAGCTTCAATCCACCTACGTTTACGGGTGTGGGATCCCCAACACAGGCAGAAGATTGGTTGTCGCACGTCAAGTGAATATTGATGGCGATAAGGATGGAGGAAAATCAGAAGGTCACCTTGGCCACTTTCTTGTTGGAAGGCGATGCTCGGCTATGGTGGGACGAGATCGAGTTACACCACTTAACGGGCAGGCAACTAACAGAAGTCTCATTTGAGTAGTTTTCGAGACTATTTTTGGCAAAGCATTTGCCTTCGGCTCAGCGCATAGCCATGGAGAATGAATTTCAGCATCTAACTCAGGGCGAAAGTAGTGTGGATACCTACTTGCATGAGTTTACGCAGTTGGGACGTTATACGGGAACGATCTTTGTTGATGACGAGCGTAAAACCAATCGGTTCTACGAATGGTTGCGGGATGAGCTGAGATTCCTGCTCTCGAGTATAGTGAACCAAGGGTTTCAGGCATTGGTAGATACGGCTCATGCATTGGAAAAGGACATGATGCAGGTGCAGGGAAAGAGGGACTCGGCGGTGACAAGGTCCGAGTTCAACGTGCCACACTTGGGGAAATCAAAGTACCGAAGGAAGTGGGGTAAGAGATTCAAGTCTTCTTCGCAGGCTCCCTCGAGTCTTGCATTTGGAGCAACTTCAAGGGAGGTGTCTCGGGCCTTCTATACATGTGTTAAAGTGGGACATATGGCCCGTGATTGTCGGGTTGGTCCACCAAAGGTTGAGAAGAAGACAGGAGCGTCATATGCGGATATGGGAAAGGCAGTGGTGGAGTCCACCGCATTCCAGGCGCAACCCCGAGTATATAGTCTTGGCCAGCAGGAGGCCATCAAGCAAAGTGACGTTGTCACAGGTATGTGGTAACATATTTGCTATTTCATACCTTGTTTGTGGCTTGTGTATGATGTGTTTGTATTAGGCTTTGTACTGATTCGAGACTGTCCGGCGAGAGCACTGCTTGATACTGGTGCTTATCATTTATTTCTATCTGTGGACTTTGTGTCACGGATCGGTGTACCGATTCGTATGGTGGCAGATAGTGTTGTGGTGTTATTATCAAATGGATGTGTAATGCATGCAGATAGGTCTTGTTTTGTGAGGTACGAATAGGAAGTCGCGATTTCGGATTATAAGCATCGGTACTGCCGATATCGGAGTTTGATGTGATCTTTGGTATGGACTTGCTCTCGGAGCAGCGTGCTTATATAGATTGCAAGTCAAAGGAAGTCACACTGGAGCAGGGTACCGAAAGAGAAACGAAGTTCGCTGGTATGCGAGGGTCGAGCATGACATTGATATCTGCTCTTCAAGTGATTAAGGCAGTTCAGAAAGGTGCGGAGTTGTTCTTCACGCTTGTTGAGGTTGTGGAGCCAAAGGCTAGTGTGAGTGAGGTTCTGATTGTTTCGGAGTTTGCCGATGTGTTTTCGAAGGAGCTTCCGGGATTACCACCACAGCGGGAGATTGATTTCTCGATTGAGCTAGTGCCAGGTGCAAAACCTGTGGCCCGCTCGCCATATCGAGTAGAACCAAAGGAAATGGCCAAACTAAAAGTGCAATTGCAAGAATTGTTGGAACATGGTTATAAATGCCCAAGCATGTCACCTTGGAGCGCGCCTATTCTTTTTGTGAAAAAGAAGGACGGTAGCCTGAAGTTGTATATTGATTGTCGTGAATTGAACAAGCTGACGGAGAAAAATAAATATATGCTTCCATGGGTAGATTATTTGTTTGATCAATTGGAGAGATCGAAAGTATACTCAAAGTTTGATTTAAAATCGGGCTACTACCAGTTGCGAATTAGGGAAGGTGTGTAACGCCCCAAAATTCGAAAGAGGGACGAGCAGCGTCGAGAGCCAAGTTTGGGTCTTGGTAAGGGTCACACGGCCTAGGACTCAGGCGTGTCCATGGCCGTATCGTGCTCTCATTCGTCGAGAGCCTGGGAAGTCGACGATTTTCGCTCGACGAAGTGTCGAGACAGGGAACACGGCCTATGACACGGGCGTGTCCATGGCCGTATCGTGCGGTCGACGAACTGTGCTCGACGAATTGTCGAGACAGTGAACACGGCTTGGGACACGGGTGTGTCCAAGGCAGTGTCGTGCGTGTTCGACAAATTTTCCGCGAAGTCGACGAAGAGGCAGTTGACGATCGTCGAGACTTCGAACACGGCCTGAGACACGGGTGTGTCCCAGGCCGTGTCCTTCGTGGGATGTGAGCCAGGCCGTATAAGGGGGATTGAACACGGCCTAGAGCCCAGGCGTGTTCGTGTTGGACACGGGCGTGTCAACTTTGACACGGACGTGTCAAGCACACGTGTCCTCCTCGGGTTGAGTTTGGTCCTGTGTCGATGGAAGAACACGCCCAGGCATACGGGCGTGTACTTTATCACACAGGCGTGTCAGCTTTGACACGGGCATGTTCCGAGCCCGTGTCCTGCTTTGGGTGCGACAGTTTCGGTAACGATTGGGGTACACGGCCTTGGACACGGGCATGTCACAAGCCGTGTTCGGCCCAGTTGTTTTGATTTTCTGGTCGGATCGTGGCCGTTCGTTTCCTTCTTTTAGGATCTGATGGTCCAGGGTTGTCCTTGCTGGGTTAAGTCCGAGAATAGGGTTTGGGAACCCTCATTCTTCATCACGTACTCTCTTTCTAAGATCTAGAGAGAAGGGAGAGCAAGGAAGGAGGTGAAGGAGAAATCCAGCTTAATTTCCATGGCTAGGAAGAGGGGTCGGAAGGTAACGACACTTCTTCTCTTGGTTTTAGGATGCATGTTTAGCATCTTTCCTTTCAAGCTTTTGGGCACCAAATCTCTCAAATGAGAGGGGTTTGTGTCGCCATGGTTCAAGAGGAACCTCCGGGTAGATTAAGTCCGTCCCCGGCATGATTTTGCATTAGAAATCCGCTCCGTTAGTGGATTAGGCATGGTGGGTGAATCCGTAGTCGCGACCATTAGTCCGACTCGGTTATGTTACATACGAGCTTTAAGGATTTGTAGAGATCCATTGCGGCAAGATGTCATTTGTGATGTTTGTGATGTTTGTGTTGTTCCCCTTTTCTCGAGTGAGTACATTTAGCCAGAACCGGACAAGGTTAGCTCCGTAATGGCAGTAAATGGTTTCGTTGGTGGACAAGGTTAGCTTTGCATTGGCGGTAGATGGTTTCCTTAGTGTGCGGGGACGTTGCAGTACAAATGAGGGATTAGGGCGGAAATGATTGGATTGTGATGTGCTAAGGCGTGGCTTTGTCTCCGTGGTCGGCTGGCTATCCCGTGACGTGCAAGTCATGTGTGGAGAGTGTCCCAGCGAGACTAGTCCCCTTCTGTGAGACTGACGAGAATGCCAAGCATTGGGCAAGCTCGGGCAATGAGGTCATGAGCGGGTGGGGTCTAGCAAGGCTTCTTAGAATCGGTCAGTGTGTTAGACGAAATTCTGACACGAGAAGTCAGAGCTTGCAGGCAAGCCCAAGTCTAAGACCATGAGCGGGTGGGGCCTTGGCGAGAGTTCCGTGTGGTGGCTTGTATACCATTTGGGGGGAATCGCATAACCCTTTGTTTGCGGCTTAATGCCAATGGGGAAATGGTGAGTACCTAGATGTTTGATGATGTGCTAGATGCATATGCGATAGGGTGCCTTGGGTGAAGCCCGAGTTTTGCATACATGTTGCATAGTAGGTCCCCTTTTCTTTATATGCTCAATATTAGAGAACGTGCATGTTGTTTGAGACATCCAAGCCTGTTCATTAGTACTATACTTGTTTATATATATTATATATGAAGTGCTGACTTGCAGGTTGGAGGGATACCCCGGGGTCCGTTAGGGGCGGCTGGGAGGAGATATGTTTGTTACACAGTTTGAGGTCAGCCTTTGCTGACCCACATTACAACCAAATTTTTACAGTGCAAGGATCGCAAGCACGAGCTAGCTCACCGGCTAGAAAGGCCTAAGCCACATGAAGTGTTACCATCTTTGCAATGGCTTTACTTTTGTGATTTTGTATGTTTGATGTTATTGTCTTTCGGCTTGCATGCTGAGGTAGCTTAGGAGTGCCTATGCACTTTGATGTGTTATGTATTGATGGAGTTTTGGACTCTCTTTTGTTGTAAGGCCATAAGGCCGTTTCGAGACTCTTGTGGATGTGGATAACTTCTAGTCTTGGTTGATGTTTCTGATGTGTTTTGCTTATAAGTTTTGAGATTCGGTAGATATATCATCTTATAATACTAAAGCTGTGACGTCTGTATGTTGTGGGGCCCCGGCCGGACCCATATTATATGGTCATTACAGGGGACGTGTTACAGTTTGGTATCAAAGCGAGGTTAGATTCAAGGTCAGTGCGTATAGGAGTTATCCACATAAGAGTAATGCAGGACCGTGAGTGTCCTTATGTTTGAGTCTTGCAATTAGAGACCGATTCCTTGTTTTCTTGCTTTTCTTAAGAGTGCAAGCAACGAGCCGAGTACGTTGGGACCAAGAGAAGAGCTTTCTGCGAGCAGTGTCACTTCTCAGGGTCCTTTGGGCATGGGTGTAAACCCGACCGACTTCTATCGTATGCTTGTAGAAGCAATGGTGGCAGCCCAAGCTGCAGCGATAGCTCAAGTAGCACCCCTGCTACACCAGATACGGCAACGGCCGTGCCGGGCGGAGAAGCCAGGCGAGTAGAGCCGTTGGCCGAAAGAGTGGTGGTCGGACATGGATACCGACAGATGAAGTATTTTCTGAGCTTTCATCCTCCCACGTTCAAGGGAGTTGGCACTCCGACTGATGAGGATGATTGGTGGGCACAGATTCAAGAGCTCCTGAGGGCGGCAGAGACGCCAGAAGAGAAGATATCTGAGTTTGCGGCTTTCATGTTGGAGGGAGACGCAAAGTTGTGGTGGGTAAGCCATAGCGGCAGCCAATTTCCTGGATGCACCCCGTCCATGGAAGAATTTGGGGATGATTTCCTAAAGAAGTGCATCCCTGTTTCAACAAGGTTGGCCCTTCAGAGTCAATTTCTACACTTGATGCAGTGAGATAAGATGGTGGACAAGTATGTGCAGGAGTTCACTCGTTTGAGTCGTTACGCGGGGACGACAATGGCGGACGATGAGGAGAAGGATAACCTCTTCTACCATGGCCTGAGGGAGAATCTAAGACAACCCCTCATCGTCATGAAGAGAGTTGGTTTCAATGAGCTAGTTGAGGCTACCAGGACGTTGGATAGTGATCTAAAGCGAAGCCAACGTCGTAAGGGTTTTGCGCCCAAGCAAGGAGAAGGGAAGATTTCTCAATCCCAAGGAAAGTTTGAAGGGAATAGATGGAGGAAGAAGCCTCACCCATACAAGTCCGATGAGAAAAGCAAGTGGATGTCCGAAGGGTCCCACTCTAAGGGGCCACCGACGTGCTTCAACTGTGGTAAGGTGGGGCACATCGCTCATTTTTGTAACCAAGGAGGTGCGGAGCAGGAGGCAAGGCAGGAGCAAACTGTGCGCTCCGGCCCCAGTGCCGCAGAGAAATGGAAGATGGCGGAGTCTAGCGCTTCTCGGTTCCAACCGGTGTAACCAAGGGCCTACAACCTTGGATAGCAGGAAGCAATCTGCCAACCCGATGTGGTGACAGGTATGAGGAAGTTTAAGTTTAACCTTGTGCTTCATAACTTTAGACCGTTATGATTGATGTCTGTGTTTTAGGATTTGTGTTAGTTTCTCGATACCCTGCTAGGGTATTGTTTGATACGGGAGCGTCACAATCCTTTCTTGCGGAAAGCTTCATCCGTAGTATTGGAGTTAAATCATTTTCGGTGGACGCGGAGCTGAAGGTGCGCATGCCTAATGGGTCATTCATGACCACCGGGAAGAAAGGGCGCATTTGTTGGGAGCTAAGCGGAGTTGACTTCATATTGATAGCAGCGGTCTTACCATTGGTCGAGTTTGATGTGATTTTGGGAATGGACTGGCTAGCGGAGCAGCATGCTAGCATTGCTTACCTATCCAAGGTGGTGACCCTAAGAAGCGAAGGACAGGCGAAAGTTAAGTTTGAAGGCCTTAATGGAGTGGCCTGTTCTCTGATTTCAGTGTTGCAGTTAGCGCGGGCAGTTAACTAGGGTGGAGTAGCACCTGTAGCGTTATTGGAGGTTCGCCTTTACAAGTTATCACTTTGGGAAGTGCCAGTAGTGGCAGAGTTCGAGGATGTGTTCCTGAAGATCTTCCTGGGGCACCTCCGCTGCGGGAGGTTGATTTCTCAATTGAGTTAGTGCCAGAGGCACAACCGGTGTCACATCCTCCATTTAGGATGGTACCGAAAGAGTTGGGTGAGCTCAAGGTATAGTTGTATTTACTGTTGGAGCAAGGGTATATCAGACCTAGTTCTTCACCGTGGAGCATGCCGGTGTTGTTCGTAAAGAAGAAAGATGGTAGTATGTGGTTGTGCATAGACTACCGAGAGTTGAATAAACTGACTGTCAAGAATAAGTATCTGATTTCTCGGATTTACGACCTGTTTGACTAGTTGGTGGGGTCGGTGGTGTATTCAAAGTTAGACTTAAAGTCAGGATACTATCAGTTGCGAATTCGAGACGAGGACATACCCAAGACAGCGTTTGGTACGAGGTATGGTCATTTTGAGTTCTCGGCGATTCCGTTCGGGCTTACGAACGCACTATCTGTATTCATGGATTTGATGAATCGAGTATTTCGGAAATACTTGGACTCTTTTGTAGTTGTCTTTATTGACGACATCTTGGTATACTCCAAGTAGGAGGTGGAGCATGAGACTCACTTAAGAGTAGTCTTGCAAGTGTTGAGGGAGAACCAGCTTTATGCAAAGTTCTCAAAGTGCAAGTTCTGGTTCGAGAAGGTGGCATTTTTAGGCCATGTGATTAGTGGGGATGGGATGGTGGTAGATCCAACAAAAGTGGAGGCCATCAGAGATTGGTTGGTTTTGAGAACCGTGGCGGAAGTCCGAAGTTTTCTTGGACTAGCCGGGTACTATAGAAGATTCGTGGAAAACTTTTCGCGGATAGCTCTACCCCTCACATCACTAACTCGTAAGGATCGGAAGTTTGTGTGGACTCAGGAGTGCAGTCAGGCATTCGAGACACTGAAGGAAAGATTGATGACGGCCCCAATCCTAAGTCTACCGAAGGGGACTGAAGGATTTCAAATTTTCAGTGACGCATCAGGATGCGGTTTGGGTTGCGTTTTGGTACAACATGTCAGTGTAATAGACTTTGGGTCTATGCAGCTGAAGCCTCATGAAAGGAATTACCCCATCCATGACTTGGAGTTGGCGGTGGTAATTTTCGCGTTGAAATTATGGCGACACTATATTTATGGTGCGAAGGTGGAGATCTTCACGGATCACAAAAGCCTGAAGTATCTCCTAGACCAAAAGGACTTGAATATGCGGCAGCGCAGGTGGGTCGAGTTCCTTGGAGACTACGAAGTGGCGATTTAGTATACGCCAGGCAAAGCCAATATGGTGGCAGATGCCTTGAGTAGGAAATACTCGGTGCAAGGGAATTGGATTGACGCTCATGATGAGCAGTTTGTGCGGGACTGGGAGACCCTCGGCTTGGAGTGCATAGCAAGGGGCGAGTCTGGCATGGCTCGGTTGAACTGGATTGAAATACAGAACGACTTGTCTGATCATATTCAGGAAGCGACTCGTTTGGATGTGGAGTTTCAGCCATTCGTAGTGGAAGCTCAAAAAGGCGAGAGCAGCGCCTGGGAGAGGATCGACGGGATTCTGAGGAAGGACGGAAGGATTTGTGTACTGTAGTTTGGCAAGCTCCGTGAGGAGTTGATGTTTGAGGCTCACTTCACAAAGTACTCCATTCATCCGGGTAGTACAAAGATGTACTTGGATATGAAGAAATCCTTTTGGTGTCCTGGACTGAAGCGGGACGTAGCTTTGTACATGAATCGATGTCAAACTTGTGCCTTGGTGAAGGCCGAGTGTCAAAAGCCGGGCGGGTTCCTGAAGCCTCTTCCAATCCCCGAGTGGAAATTCGATGACATCTCCATGGATTTTGTGCATGGGTTACCTAGATCGCAGCAGGGTAACGATGCGATATGGGTGATTGTGGATCGCTTAACCAAAGTGGCTCACTTCATCCCAAACCGGGAGGAGGACGGCATGGAGAAGCTGGTGGATTTGTATGTTCGTAACATTATGCGACTACATGGGATTTCTAAAAGTATAGTCAGCGATCGTGACGGACGTTTCACGTCCAAGGACTGGAGGTTTGTTCAGAAGAGTCTGGGCACGAAGCTAAAGTTCAGTACGGCTTTCCATCCTCAAACTGACGAGCAAACCGAAAGAACGAACTGTACTATGGAGGATATGCTGAGGATGTGTGTTCTTGACTTCCGCAAGAAATGGAAGGACCACCTCTTCAAGGTGGAGTTCGCATATAATAATAGTCACCAAGCAAGTATAAAGATGGCGCCATACGAAGCTTTGTATGGGAGGCGGTGTCGAACACCGATGTCGTAGACAGAGGCGGGAGACACCAAACTATTGGGAAAATAAGTGGTAGCTGATGCTTGTGAGTTGGTATGGACCATTCAAGAGCGCATGAAGGTGCTTCAAGATCAACAAGAAAAATATTTTAATGCTCGCCATAGGAAGTTGGAGTTTGCAGTAGGCGATTGGGTCTATTTAAAGATCAAGCCGTTCAAAGGCGTTTCGCGGATTTGTCGACTCAAGAAGTTGAGTCCAAGGTTTTTGGGACCTTTCGAGGTGGTTGAATGGGTGGGAGAAGCAGCGTACCGATTGGTGTTGTCTGCAGAGCTGAGAGGATTACACGATGTCTTCCATGTCTCCGTCTTGAGGAAAGCCTTGGTAGAGGATAGTGTGGTGATCGAATCAGCGTCGGTGCCGATAGAGAAATACTTGAGGACGTGAGTTCGTCCAATTACTATCGAGGATTCAAAAATTCGGCAGTTGTGGAACAAAGAGGTCAAACTCGTAAAAGTTCGATGGGACAACTGCGGCCGAGAGGAGCTCTCTTGGGAGCGAGAACAAACCATGCTGGAGCAGTATCCAGAGTTTTTCCGTTCAGGTACCATTTACGTTTTGTGTACCCATTTTTTTTGCTTGTTGTAATTTCGAGACAAAATTATTTTAAGGGGGAGAGAGTTGTAACGCCCCAAAATTCGAAAGAGGGACGAGCAACGTCAAGAGCCAAGTTTGGGTCTTGGTAAGGGTCGCATGGCCTAGGACACGGGCGTATGCATGGCCGTGTCATGCTCTCGTTCGTCGATAGCCTGGGAAGTCTACGATTTTCACTCGACGAAGTGTGGAGACAGGGAACACGGCCTAGGATACGGGTGTGTCCATGGCCGTGTCATGCGGTCGACGAACTGTGCTCGATGAATTATCGAGACAGTTAACACGGCTTGGGATATGGGCATGTCCAAGGCCGTGTCATGCGTGTTCAACGAATTTTTCGTGAAGTCGACGAAGAGGCAGTCGACGATCGTCGAGACTTCGAACACGGCCTGAGACACGGGCGTGTCCCAGGTCGTGTCCTTCTTGGGTTGTGAGCCGGGCCGTGTAAGGGGGATTGAACACGGCCTAGAGCCCAGGCGTGTTCATGTTGGACACGGGCGTGTCAACTTTGACACGGGCGTGTCAACTTTGACGCGGGCGTGTCTAGCACCCTTTTCCTCCTCGGGTTGAGTTTGGTCCTATGTCGATGGAAGAACACGCCCAGGCACACGGGCGTGTACTGCATGACACGGGCGTGTCAGCTTCGACACGGGCGTGTTACGAGCCCGTGTCCTGCTTTAGGTGTGACGGTTTTGGCGACGATTAGGGCACATGACCTTGGACACGGGCGTGTCACAAGCCATGTTCGGCCCAGGTGTTTTGATTTTCTGGTCGGATCATGGCCGTTCATTTCCTTCTTTTGGGATCTGATGGTCCAGGGTTGTCCTTGCTGGGTTAAGTCCGAGAATAGGGTTTGGGAACCCTCATTCTTCATCAAGTACTCTCTTTCTAAGATCTTGAGAGAAGGGATAGCAAGGAAGGGGGTGAAGGAGAAATCTGGCTT
This sequence comes from Platanthera guangdongensis, assembly GCA_039583875.1. NCBI lineage: Eukaryota > Viridiplantae > Streptophyta > Magnoliopsida > Asparagales > Orchidaceae > Platanthera > Platanthera guangdongensis. Next base: position 152,026,488 of record CM077163.1, on the reverse strand, counting down.
AGTTTCTATGGCAAGGAAGAGGGGTCGGAAGGTAACGACACTTCTTCGCTTGGTTTTAGGATGCATGTTTAGCATCTTTCCTTTCAAGCCTTTGGGCACCAAATCTCTCAAATGAGAAGGGTTTGTGTCGCCATGGTTCAAGAGGAACCTCCGGGTTGATTGAGTCCGTCCCCGGTATGATTTTGCATTAGAAATCCGCTCCGTTAGTAGATTAGGCATGGTGGGTGAAGCCATAGTCGTGACCGTTAGTCCGACTCGGTGACGTTGCATACGAGCTTTAAGGATTTGTAGAGATCCGTTGTGGCAAGATGTTGTTTGTGACGTTTATGATGTTTGTGTTTTTCCCCTTTTCTCGAGTGAGTACGTGTAGCCGGAACCGGACAAGGTTAGCTCCGCAATGGCGGTAGATGATTTCCTTGGTGGACAAGGTTAGTTCCGCATTAGCGGTAGATGGTTTCCTTGGTGCGCGGGGACGTTGCAGTACAAATGAGGGATTAGGGTGGAAATGATTGGATTGTGATGTGCTAAGGCGTGGCTTTGTCTCTGTGGTCGGCTGGCTATCTCGTGACGTGCAAGTCATGTATGGAGAGTGTCCCGGCGAGACTAGTCCCCTTCTATGAGACTGGCGAGAATGCCAAGCATGGGGCAAGCCCGGGCAATGAGGTCATGAGCGGGTGGGGTCTAGCAAGGCTTCTTAGAATAAGTCAGTGTGTTAGACGGAATCCGGACACGAGAAGTCTGAGCTTGCAGGCAAGCCCGGGTCTGAGACCATGAGCGGGTGGGACCTTAGCGAGAGTTCTGTGTGGCGTCTTGCATGCCGTTTGGGGGGAATCGCATACCCCTTTGTTTGCGGCTTAATGCCAATGGGGAAATGGTGAGTACCCAGATGCTTGATGATGTGCTAGATGCATACGTGATAGGGTTCCTTGGGGGAAGCCCGGGTTTTGCATACATGTTGCATAGTAGGCCCCCTTTTCTTTATGTGCTCACCAGTAGAGAACGTGCATGTTGTTTGAGACATCCAAGCCTGTTCATTAATACTATACTTATTTATGTATATTATATACGAAGTGCTGACTTGCAGGTTAGAGGGGTACCCCGGGGTCCGTTAGGGGCAGCCGGGAGGAGATGTGTTTATTACACAGTTTAAGGTCAGCCTTTACTGACCCACATTACAACCAAATTTTTACAGGGCAAGGATCGCAAGCAGGAGATAGCTCACCGACCAGAAAGGCCTAAGCCTCATGAAGTGTTACCATCTTTGCAATGGCTTCACTTTTGTGATTTTGTATGTTTGATGTTATTGTCTTCCGGCTTGCATGCCGAGGTATCTTAGGAGTGCCTATGCACTTTTATGTGTTATGTATTGTTGGAGTTTTGGACTCTCTTTTGTTGTAAGGCCATAAGGTTGTTTCGAGACTCTTGTGGATGTGGATAACTTCTAGTCTTGGTTGATGTTTCCGTTGTGTTTTGCTTATGAGTTTTGAGAATCGGTAGATATATCATCTTATAATACTAAAGCTGTGATGTTTGTATGTTGTGGGGCCCCGGCCGGACCCATATTATACGGTCATTACAGGGGAGGTGTTACAAGGTGACATTCCCAAGACGACATTTGGAACACGCTACGGTCATTATGAGTTCACCGTAATATTGTTTAGACTATGTAATGTGCCATCGGTGTTTATGGATCTAATGCACTGAACGTTCCGAGAGTACTTGGATCTGTTTGTGATTGTCTTCATTGATGATATATTGGTGTACTCTCGGTCGGAAGAAGATCATGCGAGCCATTTACGGTTGGTGTTGCATACCCTGAGGAGACATAAGCTATACGCCAAGTTCTCAAAGTGTGAGTTTTGGCTATCGTCAGTGGCTTTTCTTGGCCATGTGGTGAGTGGAGAGGGCATTGTGGTGGATCCAGCAAAGATAAGAGCCATCCAGGAGTGGCCAGTGTTGTCTTCGGTGGCCGAAATCATGAGTTTCATTGGACTGGCAGGCTACTACAGATGTTTTGTAGAAAATTTCTCACGGATCGCTTTGCCTCTTACCACATTAACGTGAAAGCATCAGAAGTTGGTTTCGACACCGGAGTGCGTGCGAGCTTTTGAAGAGCTAAAGAGTCGTTTAACCACGGCGCCCATTTTGACGTCGCCATGTGGTACAGACGGCTTTGAAATTTATAGTGATGCTTCAGGGAGCGGCTTAGGTTGCGTTCTTCTTCAATTTGGAAAGGTGATTTCTTATGGCTCATGTCAGTTGAAAGTGCATGAACGAAACTATCCCATCCACGATTTGGAGTTGGCAGCGGTGATTTTTGCACTTAAACTGTGGCATCACTATTTATATGGCGTGAAGGTGGATATATTCACGGACCATAAGAGCCTAAAGTACTTATTGGATCAGTAGGATTTCAATATGCGACAACGAAGGTGGATGGAGTTCCTCGGGGACTACACCTTTGATATTCATTACACTCCCTGGAAGGGAAATGTGGTCGCAGATGCCTTGAGTCATAGGACTCCGTTAAAAGAAATTTGGTTGCAGATGCATGATGAGCGTCTGATCCAGGAATTGGAAGCTTTAGAGATTTCTTGTGTTGATAAGAATTCCACAGCAAATGCGTGCTTGCACTGGACAGAGGTACAGTGTGACCTTGCGGACAGGATTCGGCGGGCAACGGAACTTGATGAAAGCCTGCAATGCTATGTAGTGGATGGGTCGAATGACAAATTCTCCAGGGGTGATGGCCTTTTGCGGAAAGAGAGTCGTTTGTGAGTTCCAAGTATGGGTAAACTAAGAACAGAATTGATGTATGAGGCCCATTTTACGAAATACTCAATTCACCCAGGGAGCACAAAGATGTATAAAGATATGAAAAAGCTATTCTGGTGACCAGGCATGAAGAAAGACATAGCACTTTATGTGGCTAAGTGTCAGACTTATGCCTTAGTGAATGCTGAATGCCAGAAACCTGGTGGTTTCCTGAAGTCACTACCTGTTCTGGAGTGGAAGTTTGATGATATTTCAATAGATTTCGTGCATGGTTTGCCGAGGTCTCAACGCGGTAATCTTTCGATTTGGGTGATCGTAGACCGGTTGACAAAAGTGGCTCACTTCCTTCCGAACAAGAGGGACGACTCAGTGGAAGTCTTGGCGAAACTCTATGTTGAGCAGATCATACGGTTGCACGGTATTCCCCGTAGCATCGTAAGTGATCGTGACGGGTGATTCACATCGAATGATTGGCGGCTAATCCATCAACTGTTGGGAACAAATTTAACGTTCAGTACGGCCTTTCAACCCCAAACTGATGGCCAGACTGAGAGGACCAACAGAATGATGGAGGACATGCTCAGACTGTACGCCTTGGATTTTGGCAAGAGGTGGGAAGATCATCTCTATGCGGTCGAGTTTGCCTACAACAATAGCTACCAAGCGAGCATAGGTATGGCGCCGTTTGAAGCGTTGTATAGTCGAAAATGTCATACACAATTAGCTTGGGCGGAAGCAGGAGAATCGAAACTTTATAAGCGTAAGGAGTTCGAAGAAGATAATTCAACGATACGCTCTATTCGGGAGAGACTACTGACAGCCCAAGATAGATAAGCCAAATATTACAACGCCAAGCATCGAAATGTTGAGTTTGCGGTTGGCGATTGGGTCTATTTGAAAATCAAACCCTTCAAAGGCATGTCCAGGATTCGGCGCTTGAAAAAGTTAACACAGCGATATCTTGGTCCATTTCAAGTGGTGGAAAGAGTTGGCGAAGCTGCCTATCGACTAGCTCTTTTAGATGAATTGAGTGGATTGCATGATGTGTTCCACATTTCAGTGCTTCGAAAAGCCATAAAAGATCCAGATCAAGTGATTACGAATGATCATGTACCGATTGAATTTTGGCTAACAATGAAGGTTAGTCCCATTCAGATCGAGGATAAGGCCGAGAAGCAGTTGCGAAACAAGATAATCGGGATGGTCAAGGTCCGATGGGACAATTGTGTCCGTGAGGAGCTAACATGGGAGCGGGAGGTGACTATGTGTGCTGAGTTTCCCGAATTGTTTGTTTAAGCTTGTATAATAGTTTGTGTACCGAAAATGTTATAATACATTTTGTTGAAGAGTTGACCGAGTACTGTAAGCAAATTTTGGGATGAAATATCTTGTAAGGAGGGGAGGATTATAACGCCCCAAGTCTCGAGGATGACTGGGCTGAGGAGAGTGGGTAACACGGCCTGGGACACGGGCATGTCCCCAAGCCGTGTCCTACTCTGTGTGAGGTACACGGCCGGGGACACGGGTATGTCCATGGCAGTGTTTAACACTCGAGTGCTACATGGTGGTCTCGAGTGAGCTCGATGAAATGCGGTTGACGATCCTCGAGTGGGGTACACGGCCTGTGACACGGGCATGTCCAGGGTCGTGTCCTGCTATGCACTCGACGAGTTCTCGAGTGAGTTCAACGAAATGCACTCGACGATCCTCGAGTGGGGCACATGGCTTGTTACACGGGCGTGTCAAGGGTTGTGTCCTTCTCTATGCTTGGGCAGACTGATGTACATGGGCTGTACACGGGCATGTCTGACACCGTATCTGGCACACGGCTTGTGACACGGGTGTGTCACAAGGCCGTGTCCTGGTCTGGTTAAGGCGTGTATAGGGTCGTGTTCTGCTATACACTCGACGAGTTCTCGAGTGAGTTCGACGAAATGCACTCGACGATCCTCGAGTGGGGCACACGGCCTGTGACACGGGCATGTCAAGGGTCATGTCCTTCTCTGTGCTTGGGCAAACTGATGTACACGGGCGGGACACGGGCATGTCTGACGCCCTGTCAAGCACACGGCCAATGACACGGGCGTGTCACACAGACGTGTCCTGGACTGGTTAAGGAGGTTTCTTTGCCACTTAAGGAACATGGCCTATGCCACGGGCGTGTCACAAGCCGTGTTCAGCCAGGAAAGAGTTTTTCAGGGCTTTTCGTGGCCATCCATTTCTTTCAAAGGGGATCCAACGGTCCACAATTCTCCTTGCTAGTGATAAGGCCAAGAGTTGAGGATAAACTCTCTCATTTTCTTAAGTCCTTTCTCTTTCTTCAAGTGTTAGAGAGTGTGGAGACCAAGGGAGAAGGAGGAGGAATCCGGCTGTCGGTGGAGTTTTAGAGCCCCGAATCGTGTGCCGAGTCCAGATTCGTGGAGGCAAGGCCTTTGTGGTGCTTTTCATCCGGCTAGATTCCCTTGGCTCTAAAGCGATCGTCAAGGGTAACGATCTTTCTTCCTTGGACATGTGAAGTCCTTGATTTAGCATATGCATATGTTTCCCCCACCAAAAGGTGGCTTATTAAGGGATTTCCTTGGGTTGATTTTGGATATCCCCAAGATGTCTTTCATGTAGATCCGAAAATGTGAAGTACGGAAGAGGCATATTGTGTGAAGCCCATCTGGACAGGTTGGTCTGGATTGGTGATGTTTTATTTTGCACACTGGAGAAGACTTCGCGTATAATTGAGTATGGTTGCGCATTACGGGTTAATATCAGAGCTGCGCATCCTAACTCAGAGCATTCTAGCATAAGCTTTTAAGTTGTTTGAACTCAACTCATCGGAATGTCCATAATATATAAACTAGCATTTATATATATATAACACGAAGGAAAGTTCGCCAAATACACAGCAAGTCTGGCCTTATGGCCTTACAGTTAAGCTTGATACATATGATTTCCATACATCGGCACGCAGGCCGGACACACATGAAAATACTATCATATGAAGTTCTTTGGCCTTCAAGAGCCAGCATAGCAGCAGCGGCAGCAGTAGCAACAACAAGGGCTTCAGCCCCCTATTTATCGCTCGCCTCTCCTGCACCTGCACGGGACAATCCACCACAAGGGTGGCAAATAAGGCAACGGTCAGCGTTCAGCTGACCAATTTATAATGACCCTACCCCTTACCTGGGGCAGTGGCATTCCTTCCCTACAGGCATAGCATTTCACAAACAGATATATCACACAATATACACTCACGCACAATCTACATATAACAAATGTCGCCCACACGGCCCGACGTTCCGTGCACTCAGGGCACATTATTGGTGCACCGGATATACCAGTCGCCCACTGCCATTCAAGGCCCGAAGCTCAATGGCAAACTTGAGCATTTTGCTCCATGGCTTTCAGTTGGAAACTTTAGTCTTAATGGCGCGCAGGCCTAAGACTCTCTCTATGGGTTTTGCCGAATGCCAATAGCCTAGGCACTCATGGCAGACAGCCATAACACGGGTACAGTTCAGCCTTTGTTAGTTGCTCAAATCGTTAGCTCAATGCTAATACTAACGCGGGTCGGCATCCCCTTGTCTGTTTGGCATGTAGCCTTTTCAAGAGCTCATAAAGCTCACAAATAGCCATACTGTCCCCGAAGGACTGGCATCATAATCACAGGTTAGCTAGGAGCTATTGCCAGCGACACTCACTATCGCCCGGCGTTAGCGACAGAACTCACTTTCCATCCTCAGCCCTGACCTTATCGTTCATAACATACAATACAAGCACTTTTCGGGTATTTTTCCTGGACGTTCACTACAGTACTTCCTGCTACTACCCTTCACAGGCACAAGAATCTGCAACTGTACTCAGTTATATGTGGAGTCTTCTCCGGTGTGCAAAATAAAACATCACCAATCCAGACCAACCTGTCCAGATGGGCTTCACGCAGTATACCTATTCCATACTTCACATTTCCGGATCAACATGCAAGACATCTTGGGGATATCCAAAATCAACCCAAGGAAATCCCTTAATAAGACACCTTTTGGTGGGGGAAACATATGCATATTCCAAATCAAGGACTTCACATTTCCAAGGAAGAAAGATCATTACCCTTGATGATCGCTTTGGAGCCATCGGAATCTAGCCGGATGAAAAGCACCACAACAGCCTTGCCTCCACAAATCTGGACTCGGCACGTGATTCGGGGCTCTGAAACTCCACCGGCAGCCCGATTACACCTCCTTCTCCCTTGCTCTCCCCATACTCTAACACTTGAAGAAAGAGAAAGGCCTTAAGAAAATGAGAGAGTTTATCCTCAACTCTTGGCCTTATCAGCAGCAGCGAGAATTCTGGACCGTTGGATCCCCTTTGAAAGGAATGGACGGCCAAGAAAAGCCCTAAAAAAATCTTTCATGGGTTGAACACGTCTTGTGACATGCTCGTGGCATAGGCCGTGTTCCTTAAGCGGCAAAGAAACCGCCTTAACCAGACCAGGACACGGCCATGTGACACACCCATATCACAGGCTGTGTGCCAAACACGACGTCAGACTTGCCCGGGTCCAGCCCGTGTACATCAGTTTGCCCCAAGCACAAAGAAGGACACGGCCCTTGACACGCCCGTGATACAGGCCGTGTGCCCCACTCGAAGATCGTCAAGTGCATTCCGTCGAACTCACTCGAGAACTCGTCGTGTGCATAGCAGGACACGGCCCTGGACATGCCCGTGCCACAGGCTGTGTACCCCACTCGAGGATCATCGATTGCATTTCGTCGAGCTCACTCGAGACCACCCTGTAGCACTCGAGTGCTTGACACTGCCATGGACATACCCGTGTCCCCGACCGTGTATCTCACATAGAGTAGGACATGGCTTGGGGACACGCCTGTGTCCCAGGCCGTGTTACCCACTCTCCTCAGCCCAGTCATCCTCGAGACATGGGGCGTTACAATCCTCCCCTCCTTACAAGATATTTCGTCCCGAAATTTGCATACAGTACTCGACCAACTCTTCAACAAAATGTATTATAACATTTTCTGTACACACAAACTATTATACAAGCTTAAACAAACAATTCGAGAAACTCAGCACGCATGGTAACCTCCCGCTCCCATGTTAGCTCCTCACGGCCACAGTTGTCCCATCGGACCTTGACCATCCTGATTGTCTTGTTCCGCAACTGCTTCTCGGCCTTATCCTCGATCTGAATGGGCCTAACCTTCGTTGTTAGACCAAAGTCGATCGGTACACGATCATTCGTAATCACTTGATCTGGATCTTTTACGACTTTTCGAAGTACTGAGATGTGGAACACATCATGCAATCCACTCAATTCATCTGAAAGAGCTAGCCGATAGGCAGCTTCGCCAACTCTTTCCACCACTTCAAATGGACCAAGATATCACGGACTTAACTTTTTCAAGCATCGAATCATGGACACGCCTTTGAAGGGTTTGATTTTCAAATAAACCCAATCGCCAACCGCAAACTCAACATTTTGGTGCTTGGCGTTGTAATATTTGGCTTGTCTATCTTGGGCTGTCAGTAGTCTCTCCAGAATAGAGAGTATCGTCGAATTAGCTTCTTCGACCTTCTTACACTTATAAAGTTTTGATTTACCTGCTTTCGCCCAAGCTAATGGTGCGCGGCATTTTCGACCATACAACGCTTCAAACGACATCATACCTATGCTTGCTTGGTAGCTATTGTTATAGGCAAACTCGACCATATAGAGATGATCTTCCCACCTCTTGCCAAAATCCAAGGCGCACAGTCTGAGCATTTCCTCCATCGTTCTGTTAGTCCTCTCAGTCTGGCCATCATTTTGGGGTTGAAAGGTCGTACTGAAGATTAACTTTGTTCCCAACAGTTGATGGATTAGCCGTCAATCATTCGATGTGAATCGCCCGTCATGATCACTTACGATGCTACGGGGAACACCGTGCAATCGTACGATTTGCTCAACATATAGTTTCGCCAAGACGTCCACTAAATCGGCCCTCTTGTTCGGAAGGAAGTGAGCCACTTTAGTCAACCTGTCTACGATCACCCAAATCGAATCATTACCGCGTTGAGACTGCAGCAAACCATGCACGAAGTCCATTGAAATATCATCAAACTTCCAATCCGGAACAGGAAATGACTTCAGGAGACCTCCAGGTTTCTGGCATTCAGCCTTCACTAAGGCACAGGTGAAAGAATTGGTTTCAAGATGACCTAAATACCTAGAGGGGGGTGAATAGGTACAATTCTTTTTTATTTCTTAGGCAGACAAATTTATAATAATAAGGCATGTTATTCACACTGTCACAGCACAGATAAAAATAAACACAGCACACACAGAATACACACAGTTTTATAGTGGTTCCCCAAGTGATGGGTACATCCACTTTCCCCCTTCGCCTATCTAGCAGTATGCTAGATTCAGCCTAACTTCCTTCTTCCTTCTCAGATCCTCAGATCTTACAGCTCAGAACCTTGAAAGGTTCCTACAACTCAGACTTCGGCAAGTCTTACAGCTCAGATTCTCTCAAAGAATCCTACCTCAGAGTGAGTCTAAACTCCTACAACTCAGGCACACAGGCCCTACCTCAGCCTCTTCCACAGGCCTACAACTCAGAGATATTAATCCCCTACCTCAGGTACTCAGCTCTACCTCAGCCTTTATAATTTAGTCTTACAACTCAGATCTATAATAGTTCCTACAGTAAATTGATAATATAAAAGAATAAATCTTTCACCCAGGTAGAGAGAGAAAGGGTTGAAGGATTCTTGATCAGTTCTTGATAGAACAGATAACTTTAGAATCAACCTGTCTTAGCTTCTTCAAAGCTTCTTGAATTTGAACAAAGTAGGGTTGATCTTCTTATGAAGTGAAGTTGATCCTCAATCTAGCTTCCTTCTTCTTTTCAGAATTAAATCTGAATTCTTCTTGCAGACTTGTTCAAGATCTGCTAGAAACTTGATGACTTCTGGATGAAGACTTCTCCTCTTCTTCTTCTTAGATTGGTTTTGTCTTTTATGCTTCAAGCTCTCTGTCTATCTGAAGATAGAACATGTCTTTATATAGGCTTCATCGAAGGTTACTGGCTGATTCGGTTCATAACTACCTTCTGATAGCATTAATAGATGCAACAGCCTTGTTGGTCATGACAGCTGTCAAGTCACCAGTTACTTCATTATACTTTGTCTCAGTCAGCAAAGTGTCGAGACATTCCTTTAAATGTGTCGACACAAATAGACTATGTGTCGGCACAATCCTTGGTGATGTCGACACAGCTCCCATAATGTCGACACAGCACACGTTAATCTTCTTGGCACATCTCCTGTAAAATGTGTCGACATAAGTCTTGTGTGTCGAGACAAATACTTCTTATCTTGACATTGTGGTTGTCTTGATACAATTCTAGAATGTGTCGACACAAGTCCTGTGTGTCGACACAATTGTTGTAGACATAATTCTGTGTGTCGACACAAGTCTTGTGTGTTGACACAATCTGTATCCTGGTGTCAACACAGTTGGTGTCGACAGATTTTCCGTGTGTCGACACAAGTTTTATGTGTCGACACAATCTTGCTTCTGGTGTCGACATAGCTTTTACCAAGTGTCGACACAGTTGTTGTCGACAGATTTTTTTTGTGTCGACAAAAGTCCTGTGTGTCGACACAAACTGGCTTCTGGTGTCGACACAGCTTTTGCCAAGTGTCGACACTTGTACTTAGAAAATATTTCTTGCAATTTCTTAACCTGCACAATGAAACTCAAAACACCATCAAATACACATTGATGAATATCATTGAGTTAGGTGAGGCTTCTCCAAATCTGGTACACATTTTTCAATGTAACCAACAATCTCCCCCTATTTGGAGAAGTCATAACTCTTAGTCAATGATATACATCACTTATAATAAAACACACATTATGATGTATATAAAAGAAAATATTTCTCAGACAGGGTAATTCATAGCCAGAAACAAAATACTATATTAACACAAAGTATGATAATATGTAATGAACAAGAATCAAAGTTTTGTTGAATTACAAAAGTGTTTAACATTCAAATGATTACATAGATTTCCACATTGTTAAAATCTAATAAAACAATCCTAAGGTTGATTAGGCTCCTTGATCATTATTCCTTTGCCAGATTGAACACTTGCTTGTACACTAGTTCCAGTGTCTTCAGCTGGCTTCTTTCCTTTAAGATCTTTCTTCTTAAGCTCTTCAGCCTTGATCTTCTGCCTTTCAAAATAATGGTAAGGCTTAGGGAAGTATTTACTTGGCTCCACAGCAGTAGCAGGTACCTTCCAAGCTTTTTGATCTCTTCTAAACTGATATATGGCATCTTTCCACTGTTGATACTTGTTCCACTCTAGTTCAGAATACCACTTGCCTCTATCATGCATTTTATCTTTCACAACTTGCCAGGCAGTGAGTATTATATTCCTTGAAGTGGGACTCCATCTTTCAAAATCTGGCTTTGATTCAACCTGCTCTCTAAATCTTTTCTTGGAAAGTTGAGCTTATTGCTCTCTCTTTAATACAGCCTCAGACATTTCCACTTTCTCAATTATAACATTCTTAGCAGCCTCTGGAGGGTTATACATCTGTTGAACCAGTTGTTGAATTCCCTCAAAGTTAGAAGGGGGTATATGATTTGAGCTACCTCCTGCTGACCCCCTTCATTTCCTGCGGCTTGAATGTCTGACTCAGCTGTATTATCATTATCACACAAGGGTGGATATCCAAGAGTGGCTCTGATAGAATTAGTTATCCATTTGGCATGATCAGAGCCTGCAGTGACTAACAACCTCTCCCCCTTTATGACTTCTCTCTCAACATGATCCCTGATATCATCCTTTTGGAACCTTATATGATTAGCTAGATAATTTGTTCCTTCATTGTAGAATGCTCTAAACTTCAGCAGCTGACCAGAGATGACCTTTTGAGAGTCTTGAATAGCAGTGCTAATATCAATCAAATTTTCTTTGAGAAGTGTATCAAACTCAGTCTTATCTTTACCAATGTTTGTAGTTAAAGCAGTTGTTGTATTCTGAAGTTCTGTGACAATCACATTATGAGATTCAGTAAGATTGTCATTCATTCTAATTTGATTTTCTAGGACATATCCTTGTTTTACCACTATATCATCAATCTGTGTCCTTGCCTCTTGTTGCTGCTTGGCTAGATAAACTACAGCATTACCTCCCTTATGGAAGCAATCTGTCATCTCCTTCCTATTCTGATTGACTTCAAATCTTATTGATTTAATGTCTTGAGTGTTGAAACCGAATTCTCGGTCTCCTGTGGAGTTCACCCTTGGGGAAGGGGTGGTCGTGCGCCTACTTCACTCCTGCAAGCAAAACAACAAAAGAAACAAGGGGAATCGACCCAAGGGCTCGGCGGGGAGGACCCACCACACACCTGGAAGATCTGAGAGTGCTTACCCTCCTTAACTAGAGGCCGAGCTAAGGTACCCTCAGAAAGCACTTTAAAACTAGAGCAGGAAAGCACATGAAGAATGCCTTCTGGGGTACCCCTTGGGTCATATTTATAGTTTTTTGGAATTTGAAATGCCAATAACCAAATGAACTGACCTGAAGTTACCAAAAAACCCTTGGTTGGGTCTGCCAACAGCCAAACTCCGCTGTTTTGAAGGGCTATGGGCACACCAGTGGGAGCAAAATAGTAAAAAGTACCTCATATATCCAGGCGAGCTGGGGAGCTTGATCACCTCGGTAGGTCCTGCTCGCCTTCTGTTGTCGAGCTCTGTTGCGAGGGCGCGAGCTATGACGGTGAGCTCGCCCATCTGTCGGTCTCCATTATTCGACCTCTGCTCGATGATTCTTGGACTAGCCCGGCGAATGCCGAGCTCAGGGTCGACGAATGCTGATCTCCGGTCGACGAATGCCGATCTCCGGTCGACGAATGCTGATCTCCGGTCAACGAATACTGAGCTCGGGCTCGGCTTCTCTACTGCCGAGCTCGCCCACTATCTTCAGCCCGATCTGTCTGGTTCCTGGCGACCTTGCTTTCCAAACACGGGGTTGTACATAATCCCCGCTCTTTTTGAGCTTAGCAAAGCTCGGAAAGAAACATCCAACCCCAAGTATTCGGCGAGCGCGGGGTGGCGAGTTGGAGGGAATCTTAGGGTGGGGTCCACCTGCGGCTATATATATGCACCTGCTTACCTGCCTGACTCTTGCCATTCCCTTTGCTCTAACCCTGCCAAGATGCCACTCCCCAAGGATATTCAAGAGCATTTAGATTGAGCTCGCCAGGCTTCTGCAGCTCGCGTAGCCGCCCTGACGGTGGTCCCTGCCGCTGTGCCACAGGGTGGCTCTACAGAGCCCAGCTCCAAGAAGATGAAACCGTCCCCCGGATCCTCGTTGACAATGGAAGCTCTGTCAACGTCATATTCAAGAAGGCATTTGACGCGATGAAGGTGGAGGCAAAGAGGGTGCTGGCCTCGGATGGACCCTTGTTCGGGTTTTCGGGGGAGAGGAAGGAAGTGGAGGGAGGAGTCAGCCTCCATGTCACCCTGGGGGAGCAGTCCAGAAACTGCAGGTTCGTCATTGTGGACGCCCCCAGCAGCTACAGCGCCATCTTTGGGAGGCCCCTTATCAGCACCTTTTGCTACGTCCCCTCATTATTCCATCAGTTCTTGAAGTTCAATGCTGAGGGGGTTCAGGTCAGGATCAGGGGGGACCCCAAGGTGGCGCGGGAATACTATGTCACCGCTGTGAACTCCATCTCTTGGCAGGAGGGAGCCAAGGAGATGGGGCGAATGATGGAGGAGGCTGAGCAGGAGGCAGGCAGGGAGGAGCTGGAGGTAGAGAGCTATGTAGAGGAGACAGCATTAAGAGACCAGGAGGAGATGGCCGAAGTGATGGCCGTGGAGGAAGAGGTGGTGGAGGTCCCCGTTCCGGGGGAAAGGGAAGCAGAAGGACAGGGGGACTAGTCCAGGTTGGAGGCTGTAGAGGAAGTAGTGGAGTTGGAGGTTCTCACCCATGGAGGCAGGGTGGAGAAGGTTCGCGTCAGCGGAGGGCTGACCCCGGAGGACCAAGGCAGGATGTTGGAGTGCATCCAGAAGAATGTGGACATCTTCGCATGGAATGCCGCAGAGATGTCGGTGGTTGATGCGGATGTGGTCTGCCACCGCCTCAACCTAGACCCGGGAACATGCCCCGTCTAACAAAAGAAGAGGTCCACTGCGGACAAGCTGGCAGAGCCCATCAGAGAGGAGGTGGCAAATCTCCTCAAGGCCGGCTTCGTGTCCGAGATCCAATACCCCGGCTGGGTCTCCAATGTGGTCATGGTCAAAAAGGGAGACGACCGATGGAGGATGTGTATCGATTTCTCTTTACTTAATAAAGCTTGTCCTAAGGACTGTTATCCTTTGCCTCGGATCGACGCGCTGGTTGACTCAGCCGTTGGTTTTTCTGTAATGAGTTTTCTAGATGCTTTTTGAGGTTATCATCAAATCAGGATGCACCCCTCGGACATCAAGGATGTCTCGTTCATCACGGGGGACGGATGCTATTGTTACAAGATGATGCCCTTCGGGCTAAAGAACGCAGGGGCAACCTACCAGAAGATGATGGATAGGGTCTTCAAAGAGCAAAAGGGAAGGAACCTGTAGGTGTACGTGGATGACCTCATGATCAAGAGTCGGGATGTGGACTCCCACCTCCAGGATCTAGAGGAGACCTTTGCTACCCTGCGCAAGTACAAGATGCGGTTGAACCCCCTAAAATGTGTCTTCGGGGCTAGCAGGGGAAAGTTCTTGGGGCATCTCCTCACCCCTGCGGGGGTCGAGCCTAATCCTGACAAGGTTAAGGCTATTATGGAGCTAGGGTCACCACGGAATACCAAGGAGGTGCAACGCCTTACAGGAAAGTTGGCAGGGCTAAGTAAGTTCCTCTCCCGGGCTGGAGAAAAGTGCTCCCCCTTCTTCAAAACGCTTAGGGGCGGCCAAAGATTTGAATGGACCAAGGAGTGCGAGGAGGCATTCTGAGCCCTCAAGATGCAGTTAACCCAGGCACCGCTGCTCCAAGGGCCCAAGGAGGGGGAGGACCTGTTTTTGTATCTCGGGGTCAGGGTAGAGGCCCTGAGCTCCGTCCTAGTTTGGGAATAGGGGAAGAAGCAACTCCCTATTTAATACGTGAGTCGGGTCCTGAGGAAGGCCGAGCTCCGGTATCCAATCTTGGAGAAGCTGGCTTTCGCCATGATCATCTCAGCCCGAAGGTTGCGACCTTATTTCCAGGCACACTCAATTCGGGTGGTGACTGACCATCCTCTCTGCAACATCTTTAAGGGGCTGGAGCATTCTGGTAGGCTGGCCAAGTGGTCGGTGGAGTTGAGTGAGTTTGACGTTTCTTTTGTTCCGCGCCTCTCGATCAAAGCTCAAGCGTTGGCTGACTTCTTGGCTGACTATGTGATCGAGGTGGCGGAGGAGGAGCTCATTCGCCCGACTCCTTAGAAGGTAAAGGTGGATGGCGCCTCAGGGAGGCATTCCCTAGGAGTGTGGGTGATCTTGGAGATCCCTCAGGGGACTAGAATTGAGCAAATGGTGGTGGTACACTTTCCCATCACCAACAATCAAGCCGAGTATGAGGCTGTGATAGCAGGGCTGTGCCTGGCCAGGGAGTTGGGGGTGCTGGACGTGGAGGTCCTTACTGACTCCATGGTGGTAGCTTCCCAGATCAACGGGGAGTTTGAAGCAAGAGAGCCTACCCTGTGGATGTACTTAGCCAAGGTAAAGGGGGTCATCGGCACGTTTCAAACCTTTTCCATCCATCACGTGCCCCGGGAGGAAAATGAGCAGGTCGATCAGCTCGCAAAGCACGGTCCTCGGGTGGGGGGGTACCATCACCGACCTGTTCCGCCCTTCCATCGAAGAAGGAGAGCACATGGAGATAGATCAACGGACTTCATGGATGGACCCAGTTGTAACTTTCCTTTCCACGAGAAAGTATCCGGAGGGGGCAGATAAGAAGAAGCTAAGGCATATGTCAACATACTACCTCCTCCAGGACGGGCAGCTGTATAGGAAGACACTCTCGGGGATGTTAGCTCGTTGCGTGGTCGAGGAGGACGTACAAAGAGTCTTGGAGGAAGTCCACTCTGGAGAGTGTGGGAGTCACTCTGGGAGTCGGACCCTGGAAGGGAGGATTGTCAGGCAAGGGTACTTCTGGCCCACCCTGGGCCATGATGAAACTGAATTCGCAAGAAGGGGCCATAAATGCCAGATGTTTGTCCCCCTCCAACTACAGCCGGCCCAGCGACTCAAAAGTATCATGGCCCCCTGGCCCTTCGCCATTTAGGGAATGGATTTGGTTGGGCCGTTCCCCCAGGCCAGAGGGCAGAGGAGGTTCCTCCTAGTAATGATCGATTACTTCTCTAAGTGGTTGGAAGTGAAGGCGCTGGCCAAGGTGACCTCCCAGGTTATCAGGAACATTGTTTGGGGGGAGATCATCTGCCGCCATGGGCTGCCCCCGGCCATTGTCACGGACCACGGGCCCCAGTTCGTCAGCGCTGAGTTCACTAGTTTCTGCGAGTAGCTTGGAATCGATCTCAGGTTCGCCTCGGTCCATCACCCCAGGAGTAACGGGAAGGTGGAGGCCGCGAACAAGATCATTGTCAACCTCCTAGAAAATAAAGTGGAAAATCTGAAGGGGAGCTGGGTGGAGCAGCTCCCCGCAGTTCTCTAGGCCTTGAGGACCACCCCTAACACAACTACTGGAGAGACCCCCTTCAAGCTCTCTCATGGGTGCGAGGCAGTGCTCCCCGTGGAGTTTGAATTTCAAACACCTCAAGTTGTTACGGCCAAGGAAGGTAGGGAAGAATGGCAGGCTGAGAACGGGGAGGAGCTGCGGCTCTCCCTTGACATGGTGGAAGAACTGCGGGATCTTTTCACCCTCCGGCAGGAAGAGGTGAAGAGGCGGATGGCCAGGTACTTTGACAAGCACGTCAGAGTCAAGCAATTTGTGGAGGGGGACCTGGTACTGAAGAAGGTGGATGCAGCAGGGAGGTCGGCAACCATGGGGAAGCTCCCCCCAGCTGGGAAGGTCCATTTATTGTAAAAGAGGCGTTGAGATCAGGGGGGTATCGGCTCCAAAATGTGGAGGGCGAGACCCTAAGTCTCACCTGCAGTGGTGACGACTTGAAACGCTTTTTTCCTTGAAGCTTGTAAGTTGTGCCTTGATTTTTAATGAAAATTCTTTAATATGCCAATATTGTCGCTATGAGTCCACATGAAGGAGTGAAGTGAATTTGGACCCCGAGAAGATCCCTCTATTAGGGCTGGAAGTCACTCGGTGTCATCTTTGGTCCTCGAGCAGATCCCGTTGTCAGGCTCTCACCTAGCTGGCAGGGCTGGAAGTCACTTGATGGTATTGGTAGTGGACCCCGAGCAGATCTCGCTGTCAGGCTCTCACCTAGCTGGCAGGGCTGGAAGTCACTCGGTGTCATCGTTGGGCCTCGAGCGGATCCCGCTATCATGTTCTTACCTAGCTGGCAAGGGTTGAAGTCACTCGATGGTATTAGTAGTGGACCCCGAGTAGATCCTGCTGTCAGGCTCTCACCTAGCTGGCAGGGCTGGAAGTCACTCGGTGTCATCCTTGGGCCTCGAGCAGATCCCGCTGTCAGGCTCTCACCTAGCTGGCAGGGCTGGAAGTCACTCGATGGTATTGGTAGTGGACCCTGAGCAAATCCCGCTGTCAGGCTCTCACCTAGCTGGCAGGGCTGGAAGTCACTCGGTGTCATCCTTGGGCCTCAGGCAGATCCCACTGTCAGGCCCTCACCTAGCTGGCAGGGCTGGAAGTCACTCGATGGTATTGATAGTGGACCCCGAGCAAATCCCGTTGTCAGGCTCTCACCGAGCTGGCAGGGCTGAAAGTCACTCGGTGTCATCCTTGGGCGACGAGCAGATCCCGCTGTCAGGCTCTCACCTAGCTGGCAGGGCTGGAAGTCACTCGATGGTATTGGTAGTGGACCCCGAGCAGATCTAGATGTCAGGCTCTCACCTAGCTGGTAGGGCTGTAAGTCACTTGGTGTCATCCTTGGGCCTCGAGCAGATCCCATTGTTAGGCTCTCACCTAGCTGGTAGGGCTGGAAGTCACTCGATGGTATTGGTAGTGGACCCCGAGCAGATCCCGCTGTCAGACTCTCACCTAGCTGGCAGGTCTGGAAGTCACTCAGTGTCATCCTTGGGCCTTGAGCAGATCCCGCTGTCAGGCTCTCATCTAGCTGGCAGGGCTGGAAGTCACTCGATGGTATTGGTAGTGGACCCCGAGAAGATCCCGCTGTCAGGCTCTCACCTTGCTGGCAGGGCTGGAAGTCACTCGGTGTCATCCTTGGGCCTCGAGCAGATACTGCTGTCAGGATCCCACCAAGCTGACGGGTTGAAGGTCACCCAAAGTAGTCCTCCCCCCCCCCCCCCTCAGGTAGTGCCTAACAAACCTGGCCTGATCAAGAGAGGAGAGCTTGGTATGGGCGAGTTCAAACTCGTTGTACCAGCTCAGGCTCGGCAGAAGATCGGCAAGCTAGAGCCTTGGGGCTCGCCAAGAGGAGGCGGGTCCCGCCGGGCCATCTCGTCCCCCCACTATGTTTTACTTGGGAAGAATTAGAAAGGTTGGTCTCACATCGATGAGATGATGGACAGATCGCGAGCAAGCCGGGGCGAATCCCGAGAATTGGCAGGACAGACCCTGGGACCTCGCTAGGGGGAGGCCGATCCCGCCGAGAGGCCCCGCCCCCGCCTTATTTTACTTGGAAAAATTTGGTAAGTTTGATTTTTTGATGAAGGCCAAGGACAGCTCGCGAGCGAGCTGTGATGAAGCCCCAGGGAATCTCCAAGCACTCAAAGTACACACTCGCGGGCGCGTATTGATGATTATCCTACTCGCAGCACCTGTCTATGCGAAGTCGCCTGGGGAAGTACTCGCGGATATGCAGAACACAGCAAAAAGAGATGGAAAAAAATGGCACGGGTATAATCAAAAATCTTTTTTCATTAAATAAAGTTGTTTACAGGGGCTCGCCTCGACAAGTAAACAAAAAAAGAGAAGAAGAAGAATATGCAAATTCAGGCCTCCCCCCCCCCCCCCCCCGTCGGACCGGTCCTCCCCTTCGCCTGATTGATCCTGGAAGCCCTTACTGAACATCGCGTCCAGGCTGTCCTCTTTCTCATTGGGCGGCGTCGCTGGGAACAAGCTCGGCATCAGGTCCCTGGCGGAGATCTCCTCGCACCCCTACACCAGCTGTAACACCCCAGTTTTGGAGAAACGGTCGATGTGCGTTTCTGGACTTTTTAGTTCCTGGCAGGGGGCACACGGCCCAGGACACGGGCGTGTCCCAGGCCGTGTCGACGACTTGGCCGCGTGGTCAACACTTTGCGCTCGACGAAGTGTCGAGTGAGGGCACACGGCCTGCGACACGGGCGTGTCGCAGGGCGTGTCGAGCCCGTGTCGACACTCGGCCCGGGGTGTCGACATTTTCGCTCGACTTTGTGTCGAGACAAGGCACACGGCCTAGGACATGGGCGTGTCCAAGGCCGTGTGGGTCTGTCGATGATCTTCGATTGACGATGTTCACTCGACAAGTGTCTGTCGAGACTAGGGCACACGGCCTGTGACACGGGCGTGTCACAGGGCGTGTCCCGCTTGGTCGACGATCTTCGCTCGACGTTTTTCCGCGGTGTCGACACAAAGGCTGTCGATGAGTGTCGAGACTTGGCACACGGCTTGGGACACGGGCGTGTCCCAGGCCGTGTCACCTCTCGGGATGTTTTCGGGGCCGTATCATTAGAGGCACATGGCCGGCCACACGGCCGTGTCATTAGGGACACGGGCGTGTCGGATCGAACATGGGCATGTCAGATGCCCGTGTGCTGTTCCAGGCACGTCGATTTGAGACGGCGAATGAGGCACACGGCCCTGGACACGGGCGTGTGCCAGGCCGTGTTCGGCCCAGGTATTTTATTTTTCAGGCGGATCGTGGTCATTCTTTTCCTGATTTTAGGATCTGACGGTTTAGGACTGTTCTTAGGGAGTTAAGTCCGAGAATACGGTTGGAAACCCTCATTATTCTTCAAGCTTTTCTCTTACTAATTCCTAGAGAGAAGGGAGAGCAAGGAAGAAGGTGAAGGAGGGTTTGGGCTGTAGGAGAAGCTTCGGTTCTCCAAATCGCGAGCCGAGTCCGAATCCGTGGAGGCTAGATCTTTGCGAAGGTTTTCATCTGGATATTTTTTTGCCATGGCAAGGAAGAGGAGTTGGAAGGTAACGACACTTCTCCTCTCGGTCTTAGGATGCATGTCTTTAGCATCATTTTTATTTTCTAGTTCTTGGGCACCAAACTCTCAAATGAGAGGGGTTTTGGGTCGCCAAGGTTCAAGAGGAACCTCCGGGTTGATTGAGTCCGTCCCCGGCATATTTTGCATTAGAGATCCGCTCCGTTAGTGGATTAGGCATGGTGGGTGAAGCCGTAGTCGTGACCATTAGTCCGACTCGGTGATGTTGCATACGAACGTTAAGGATTCGTAGAGATTCCGTTGCGGCAAGACGTCGTTTGTGATGTGGTAATGTTTTCCCCCTTTTTCTCGAGTGAGTACGTGTAGTCGAAACCGGACAAGGTTAGCTCCTCGTGGTGGTAGATGTTTTCCTTGGTGGACAAGGTTAGCTCCGCATGAGTTGTAGAAGGTTTCCTTGGTGCGCGGGAACGCTGCAGTACAAATGAGGGACTAGGGTGGATTTGTCTTGGTTTGTGATGCGCCAAGGTGTGGCTATGTCTCCGTGGTCGGCTGGCTATCCCGTGACGTTCACGTCATGTGCGGAGAGTGTCCCGGTGAGACTAGTCCCCTTCTGTGAGACTGACGAGAATGCCAAGCATGGGGGCAAGCCCGGGCAATGAGGCCATGAGCGGGTGGGGTTCGGCAAGGCTTCTTAGAATCGGTCAGTTTTGTGTGGTTGTTGGAATCCTGACATGAGACGTCAGAGCTTGTAGTCAAGCCCGGGTCTAAGACCTTGAGCGGGTGGGGCCTTGACAAGAGTTCCATGAGGCGGCCTGTGAGCCGTTTGGGGGAATGGTATCACCACTTTGTTTTCAGCTTTATGCCAATGGGGAATCGATGAGTACCCATATGCTGTGATGATGTGTTAGACGCATACGAGTTAGGGTGTCTTGGGTGAAACCCGGGTTATTGCATACATGATTGCATAAGTAGGCCCTTTTTGTTATATTCTCAACCCGTAGAGAACATGTATGATGCGTGTGACATCCAAGCCTGTTTTAGTAGTTGCTTTTCTTGCTTATGATTATTGCATATGAAGTGCTAACTTGCAGGTTGGAGGGGTACCCCGGGGTCCGTTAGGGGCGGTCGGGAGGAGATGTGTTGTTACACAGTTTGAGGTCAGCCTTTTCTAACCCACGTTACTAATAAATTTTACAGGGCAAGGGTCGCATGCAGGAGCTAGCTCGCAGGCCAGAAAGGCCCAAGCCTCATGAAGTGCTTTTCTTTTGTAGCTCTACTTATATGATGTTGTATGTTTGAGACTCATGTTGTCCGGCTTGCATGCCGAGGTAGACTAGGAGTGCTACGCACATTCATGACTGTTGTATTATTTGATTTTGGACACTTGCTGTAAGGCCATAAGGCCATTTGTTTTACTCTTCTTGTAGTGGATAACTTCTTGTCTTGCTTGTGTTTCCACTATGTTGTGCAAAGTGTTTTGAGTGTGGGTAGCTATATCAACTTTTAATACTAAAGTTGTGGCGTCCGTATGTTGTGGGGCCCCGGCCGGACCCATATTATACAGTCATTACAGGGGAGGTGTTACAATTTAGTATCAGAGCCAGGTTAGTTTCAAGGTCAGTGCGTAGAGAAGTTATCCACATAAGAGTAACGCGGGACCATGAGTGTCCTTATGTTTAAGTCTTGAGAGTTGAGACTGATTCCTTGTTTCTTGTTTTCTTGAAGAGTGCAAGCAACGAGGCGGGTACGTCGAGAGCTAGAGAAGAGCTTTCGGCGAGCAGTGTTACTGCTCCAGGTCTTTTGGGCAAGGGTGTTAACCCGACCGACTTCTGCCGCATGCTTGCGGAAGTAATGGTAGCAGCCCAAGCTGCAGCAGCAGCTCAAGTAGCAACTCCGACTAAACCGGATACGGCGACGGCCGTGCCAGGAGGAGAAGCCAGGCGAGTGGAGCCTTTGGCGGAGAGGGTATTTGTCGGACATGGAGACCGGCACTTGAAGTATTTCTTGAGCTTCCATCCCCCGTCATTCAAGGGAGTTGGTACGCCAACGGATGTGGAGGATTGGTGGGTTCACATTCAAGAGCTCATGAGGGCGGCAGAGATGCCAGAAGAAAAGAAATCTGAATATGCGGCGTTCATGTTGGATGGAGACGCCAAGTTGTTGTGGGTGAGCCATAGCGGCCGCCAGTTCCCAGTACGCACCCCGTTAGTGGAGGAGTTTGGGGATGCGTTTCTAAAGAGGTATATTCCAGTTTCTACACGATTGGCCCTTCAGAGGCAGTTTCTGCATTTAATGCAACGAGACAAGACAGTGGATGAGTATGTGCAGGAGTTCACCCGTTTGGGTCGTTACGCGGGAACGACGATGGCAGATGATGTAGAAATGGATAACCTCTTCTACCAGGGGCTGAGGGAGAACCTGAGACAACCCCTCATCTCCATGAAGAGAGCGGGATTCAATGAACTAGTTGAGGCTGCCAGGATTTTGGAAAGTGATTTAGAGCGAACCCAATGCCGTAAGGGTTTTACTCCCAAGCAAGGGGAAGGGAAGCCTTCCCAATCTCATGGAAAGTCTGAAGGGAGTAGGTGGAGGAAGAATCCTCACACTTCCAGATCCGGTGAGAAGAGCAATTGGATGCCTGGAGGTTCTCACTCTAGGGGACCGCCGACGTGTTACAACTGCGGTAAGGTGGGGCACATAGCTCGTGTTTGTCCCCAAGGAGGAGCAGGGCAAGAGATAAGGCAGGAGCAGACTGTGCGCTCCGGCCCCAGTGCTGCAGAGAAGGGGAAGATGGCGGAGTTGAGCGCTTCTCGGTTCCAACCAGTACAACCAAGGGCTTACAACCTTGGACAGCAAGAAGCAATCCTCCAAACCGATGTGGTGACAGGTATGAAGAAAATTTAAGTTGAAATTTTGTGCTTCATACTTTTAGACTCTTTTGTGTGATGTCTATATTGTAGGCTTCGTATTAGTTTCCGGATACCCCGCTAGGGTATTGTTCTATACGGGAGCATCGCACTCCTTTCTTGTGGAGAGCTTCATCTGGAGAATAGGAGTTGAGTCTTTCTCGGCGGATGCGGAGTTGAAAGTGTGCATGCCCAATGGGTCATCCATGACCACTGGGTCCAAAGGGCACATCTGTTGGGAGCTAGACGGAATTGACTTCGTTTTGGTAGCAGCGGTTTTACCATTGGTTGAGTTCTATGTCATTTTGGGCATGGACTGGCTTGCAGAGCAGCGCGCCAGTATTGATTGCCTATCTAAGGTAGTGACCCTAAAGAGCAAAGGGCAGGCGGAGGTCAAATTTGAGGGCCTTTGTGGAGTGGCCTGTTCCCTGATTTCGGCCATGCAGTTGATGCGGGAGGTTAACCAGGGTGGTGTAGCGCTTGTAGCGTTATTGGAGGTTCTTCTCTCCCAGCTGACTATTGAGGAAGTGCCCGTTGTGGCAGAGTTCAAGGATGTGTTTCCGGATGAACTTCCTGGAGCGCCTCCTTGGAGGGAGATCGATTTCTCGATCGAGTTAGTGCCGGAGGCTAGGCCGGTGTCACATCCTCCGTTTAGGATGGCACCAAAGGAGTTGGCAGAACTTAAAGTACAGTTACAGGAATTGTTGGAGCAAGGGTATATCAGACCCAGTTCTTCGCTGTGCAGTGCGCCGGTGTTGTTTGTAAAGAAGAAAGACGGTAGCATGCGACTGTGCATAGACTACCGAGAGCTGAATAAACTGACCGTCAAGAATAAGTATCTGATTCCTCGGATAGATGACTTGTTCGACCAGTTGGTAGGGTCAGTGGTGTATTCAAAATTGTACTTGAAGTCAGGCTATTATCAGCTGCGAATTCGGGATGAGGACATACCCAAGACTGCCTTTGGTACAAGGTATGGACACTTTGAGTTTACGGTGATGTCGTTCGGGCTGACGAATGCACCATCTGTGTTCATGGATCTTATGAATCTGGTATTTCGGGAATACTTGGATTCTTTTGTGGTTGTCTTCATTGATGACATCTTGGTGTATTCCAAATCGGAAGTGGAGCATGAGACACACTTGAGAGTGGTCTTGCAAGTGTTGAGGGAGAATCAGTTGTATGCAAAATTCTCCAAGTGCGAGTTCTGATTAGAGAAGGTGGCATTCTTGGGACATGTGATTAGTGGGGTTGGGGTGGTAGTGGATCCAACAAAAGTGGAGGCCATTAGAGATTGGCCGGTTTTGAGGACCGTGGCGGAGATCCGAAGTTTTCTTGGACTAGTCGGGTATTACAGGAGGTTCGTGGAGAATTTTTCACGGATAGCTCTGCCCCTCACCTCACTCACTCGTAAAGATCATAAGTTTGTGTGGACTCAAGAGTGCAGTCAAGCATTTGAAGCACTGAAAGAGAGACTGATGATGGCTCCAATCCTAAGTCTACCGCAAGGGACCGAGGGATTTCAGATTTTCAGTGACGCATCGGGATGCGGTTTGGGTTGCGTTTTGGTGCAACATGGCAAGGTGATAGCTTTTGGGTCTAGACAACTGAAGCCTCATTAGAGGAATTAACCCCGTCCATGACTTGGAGTTGGCGGCGGTAATTTTTGCGTTGAAAATATGGCGACATTATGTATATGGTGCAAAGGTGGAGATCTTCACGGATCACAAAAGCCTGAAGTATCTCTTGGATCAAAAGGACTTGAACATGCGGCAACGCGGGTGGGTTGAGTTTCTTGGAGACTACGAAGTGGCGATTCAGTATACGCCAGGTAAAGCCAATGTGGTGGCGGATGCCTTGAGTAGAAAGTACTCGGGGCAAGGAAATTGGATCGAAGCTCATGATGAGCGGTTGGTACGGGAATGGGAGTCCCTTGGTTTGGAATGTGTTGCGAGAGACGAGTCCAGCGTGGCTCGATTGAACTGGATTGAAGTGCAGAACGACTTGACCGATCGCATTCGGGAAGCGACTCAGTTAGATCTGGAGTTTCAACCATTTGTGTTGGAGGCTCAAACAGGCGAGAGCAGTGCCTGGGAGATGAGTGATGGGATTCTGAAGAACGACGGAAGGGGTGTATACCGCAGTTCGACAAACTCCGTGAGGAGTTGATGTTTGAGGCTCACTTCATAAAGTACTCCATTCACCCGGGCGGTACAAAGATGTACTTGGATATGAAGAAATCCTTTTGGTGGCTGGGGCTGTAGTGGGATGTAGCTTTGTACGTGAACCGTTGCCAAACTTGTGCCTTAGTGAAGGCCGAATGTCAGAAGTCAGGCGAGTTCCTGAAGCCCCTTCCAATCCTTGAATGGAAATTTGATGACATCTCCATGGACTTTGTACATGGTTTTCCTAGATCGCAGTAGGGTAACGATGCTATTTGGGTGATCGTGGACCGCTTAACCAAGGTGGCCCACTTCATCCCAAATCGGAAAGAGGACAGCGTGGAGAAGCTAGTGGAGTTGTATGTTCGCAACATTGTGCGACTGCATGGGATTCCAAAGAGTATAGTCAGCGATCGAGATGGACGGTTTACGTCCAAGGACTGGAGACTAGTTCAAAAGAGTTTGGGCACGAAGCTAAAGTTCAGTACGGAGTTCCATCCTCAAACTGATGGGCAAACTGAAAGAACAAACAGTACTATGGAGGATATGCTGAGAATGTGCGTTCTTGACTTCGGCAAGAAGTGGGAGGATCACCTCTTCATGGTGGAATTCGCGCACAATAACAGTTACCAAGCAAGTATAAAAATGGTATCATACGAAGCCTTGTATGGGAGACGGTGTCGAACACCGATGTCTTGGGCAGAGGCGGGAGACACCAAAATTTTGGGAAAAGAGGTGGTAGTGGACGCTTGTGAGTTGGTACGGACCATTCAAGAGCGTATGAAGGTGGCGCAGGACCGGCAAGCAAAATACTTTAATGCTCGTCACCAGAAGTTGGAGTTCGCGGTAGGTGATTGCATCTATTTGAAGATCAAACCGTTCAAAGGCATCTCACGGATTCGCCAACTCAAAAAGTTGAGTCCGAGGTTTTTGGGGCCTTTTGAAGTTGTTGAACGGGTGGGAGAAGCAGCCTATCGGTTGGCGTTGTCCGCGGAGCTGAGTGGATTGCATGACGTCTTCCACGTCTCCGTTTTGAGGAAAGCCTTGGTGGAGGCTAGTGTGGTGATTGAGCCGGCATCGGTGCCGATTGAGGAAAACTTGAGGACGCGAGTCCTTCCAATTGCTATAGAGGATTCGGAGACTCGGCAGTTGCGGAATAAAGAGGTTAAACTCGTGAAAGTCCGATGGGACAACTGCGGTTGAGAGGAGTTCTCTTGGGAGCGAGAACAGGCCATGCGAGAAGAGTATCCAGAACTCTTCATTTCAGGTACAATTTAGGTTTTTGTCCCTTCTGCTTTGTAATTTCGGGACGAAATTCTGTTAAGGGGGGAGAGTTGTAACACCCCAGTTTTGGAGAAAGGGTTGATGTGCGTTTCTGGACTTTTTGGTTCCTGGCAGGGGGCACACGGCCCGGGATCGTGTCCTGGGCCGTATCGATGACTTGGCCGCATGGTCGACACTTTGCGCTCGACGAAGTGTCGAGTGAGGGCACACGGCCTGCGACACGGGCGTGTCGCAGGGCGTGTCGGGCCCGTGTCGACACTCGGCCCAGGGTGTCGACATTTTCACTCGACTTTGTGTCGAGACAAGGCACACGGCCTAGGACACGGGCGTGTCCAAGGCCGTGTGGGTCTGTCGACGATCTTCAGTAGACGATGTTCACTCGACGAGTGTCAAGTGTCGAGTGTCGAGTGTCGAGAATGGGGCACACGGCCTGTGACACGGGCGTGTCACAGGGCGTGTCCCGCTTGGTCGACGATCTTCGCTCGACATTTTTCCGCGGTGTCGACACAAAGGCTGTCGACGAGTGTCGAGACTTGGCACACGGCTTGGGACACGGGCGTGTCCCAGGCCGTGTCACCTCTCGGGATGTTTTCGGGGCCGTGTCATTGGAGGCACACGGCCGGCCACACGGCCGTGTCATTGGGGACACGGGCGTGTCGAATCGAACACGGGCGTGTCGGATGCCCGTGTGCTGTTCCAGGCGCGTCGATTTGAGACGGCGAATTAGGCACATGGCCCTGGACACGGGCGTGTGCCAGGCCATGTTCGGCCCAGGTATTTTATTTTTCAGGCGGATCGTGGTCATTCTTTTCCTGATTTTAGGATCTGACAGTTTAGGACTGTTCTTGGGGAGTTAAGTCCGAGAATAGGGTTGGAAACCCTCATTCTTCTTCAAGCTTTTCTCTTACTAATTTCTAGAGAGAAGGGAGAGCAAGGAAGAAGGTGAAGGAGGGTTTGGGCTGTATGAGAAGCTTCGGTGCTCCAAATCGCGAGCCGAGTCCGGATCCGTGGAGGCTAGATCTTTGTGAAGGTTTTCATCTGGATATTTTTTTGCCATGGCAAGGAAGAGGAGTCGGAAGGTAACGACACTTCTCCTCTCGGTCTTAGGATGCATGTCTTTAGCATCATTTTTATTTTCTAGTTCTTGGGCACCAAACTCTCAAATGAGAGGGGTTTTGGGTCGCCAAGGTTCAAGAGGAACCTCCGGGTTGATTGAGTCCGTCCCCGACATATTTTGCATTAGAGATCCGCTCCGTTAGTGGATTAGGCATGGTGGGTGAAGCCGTAGTCGTGACCGTTAGTCCGACTCGGTGATGTTGCATACGAACGTTAAGGATTCGTAGAGATTCCGTTGCGGCAAGACGCCGTTTGTGATGTGGTGATGTTTTCCCCCTTTTTCTCGAGTGAGTACGTGTAGTCGGATTCGGACAAGGTTAGCTCCTCGTGGCGGTAGATGTTTTCCTTGGTGGACAAGGTTAGCTCCGCAAGAGTTGTAGATGGTTTCCTTGGTGCGCGGGAATGCTGCAGTACAAATGAGGGACTAGGGTGGATTTGTCTTGGTTTGTGATGCGCCAAGGCGTGGCTATGTCTCCGTGGTCGACTGGCTATCCCGTGACGTTCACATCATGTGCGGAGAGTGTCCCGGCGAGACTAGTCCCCTTCTGTGAGACTGACGAGAATGCCAAGCATGGGGGCAAGCCCGGGCAATGAGGCCATGAGCGGGTGGGGTCCGGCAAGGCTTCTTAGAATCGGTCAGTTTTGTGTGGTTGTTGGAATCCTGGCATGAGACGTCAGAGCTTGTATGCAAGCCCGGGTCTAAGACCTTGAGCGGGTGGGGCCTTGACAAGAGTTCCATGAGGCGGCCTGTGAGCCGTTGGGGGGAATGGTGTCACCCCTTTGTTTGTGGCTTTATGCCACTGGGGAATCGATGAGTACCCATATGCTGTGATGATGTGCTAGACGCATACGAGTTAGGGTGCCTTGGGTGAAACCCGGGTTATTGCATACATGATTGCATAAGTAGGCCCTTTTTGTTATATTCTCAACCCGTAGAGAACATGTATGATGCATGTGACATCCAAACCTGTTTTAGTAGTTGCTTTTCTTGCTTATGATTATTGCATATGAAGTGCTAACTTGCAGGTTGGAGGGGTACCCCGGGGTCCGTTAGGGGCGGTCGGGAGGAGATGTGTTGTTACACAGTTTGAGGTTAGCCTTTGCTGACCCACGTTACTAATAACTTTTACAGGGCAAGGATCGCATGCAGGAGCTAGCTCGCCGGCCAGAAAGGCCTAATCCTCATGAAGTGCTTTTCTTTTGTAGCTCTACTTATATGGTGTTGTATGTTTGAGACTCATGTTGTCCGGCTTGCATGCCGAGGTAGACTAGGAGTGCTACGCATATTCATGACTGTTGTATTATTTGATTTTGGACACTTGCTGTAAGGCCATAAGGCCATTTGTTTTACTCTTCTTGTAGTGGATAACTTCTTGTCTTGCTTGTGTTTCCACTGTGTTGTGCAAAGTGTTTTGAGTGTGGGTAGCTATATCAACTTTTAATACTAAATCTGTGGCGTCCGTATGTTGTGGAGCCCCGGCCGGACCCATATTATATGGTCATTACAGGGGAGGTGTTACACCAGCACCCCCGTGTCCTTCATCATTTGGAGGGTGCACTCGGTCGCTTGGATTGAGTTGATCCACAACCTCTCAGTGAGGTTGGCCTCGCCAAAGACCCGTGGCCTATTATGGGGGAGGGTAGGGTCGACGTCGCTGGCCGGGAAGAAGATCTCCACCTGGCGGCGGGCCTCGCGGCTGAGGTTTTGATTCTCCTCCTTCAGCCTCGCATTCGCGCCCTCCAGCTCGGCAAGCCGGGCGCGCAGCTGGACGATCTCCTCCTCCTGCTCGGCATTACGAGCCCGCAGCTCCCCGGCAGCCTTGGCATCCTGATGTAAGAGAGAAGTTCGTTAGCAGTGCAAAATATTTCAAGTAAAAAAGAGGGAAGGGGCCTGATACTCACCAACCCGCCGGCGGCCTGGGCGAGGAGACCCTCGGCGATGCCGAGCTGCCTTGCCTGGTCGGCAGCCTTGTCCTTGGCGACATCGCGGGCCTGCTCGGCTTTTAGGAGTTGATTGCTGAGGGCAAAGCTGCGGCGGGTCAGCATGTGGTGGAGCTCCATGGTCCGCATGTGGGCCTGCGGACCCTCATGGCCGAGCTGCCTGAGGGTCATGTTCTTGTAGGCCTCGGCATCCTCGCGGCCATAGAGGCCAAAGCCGAGGGCACAAGCATGGCCAGTGGCGGGATCGCGGTCGTGCCAGGACAGATGTAGGGTGGACATTGAGACCCGATGGGCCAGCTCATCCCACTACACCATGGGCTCCCCCGCCGAGTCCTTACATCGCCCCCCCCCCCCCCCAAGAAGTTGAAGAGGGGGTGTTGTTTTCGGCGCCCCGCGCTCGCGAGCCGCCCTCTTCGCCGAAGGAGGTGGGGAGATCGCCGCCGCAGAAGAAGGAGCCTTACCGCCCTTCCGGCTTTTGCTGGTGATCTCCTTCAGCGGGCTCTCCGGCGACGCGTCGGGGGGGGGGGGGGGGGGTCTCAGACGAGCTTATGTATTTGGGGCTGGATTGATGTTGATGGTGCTTTCCCTGCGGAGCGAGTACGTCCTTCTTCATCTTCTTTGTTAATGGCTGGCGGTGTGGCGGGTTCGATCCCGCATCCTCAGGCCTCCTCTTGCTGGAAGAGGTTTGGGAGAGGGCCACCTCATCTCGGCAGGCCGCCACCGCCGCCTTCTCGCGAGCAAGGGGGTCTGGGTGCCACCCCGAGTCCGCAAATGGCAGGTTCGCAGGAATTATCCTCTCCCCTGCAAGAAAATACTTGGAAAAAGTTAGAAGAATTTCAGCAGCAATATGGCGAGCTCGACAATCGGGTAAGCTCGGCAAGGTGGGGAGAACAATACCTTCGCTGGGTAGGACGGGGAGAAGCGAGTCGAGGCCCCTTCGCAGGAAGGCGACCTCGAAGTCCTTGTGGAGGAAGTATTTGTGGAGGTCGGCGTCGTTGCTGGACATGGCAGGGGGGTGGTAGACCTCCTAGCCTTTTTGCTGTGGCGAGTACGGGATGTTGCCGAGGTCGCCCTTGATGAAGGCGATCCTGGTCATCCAGTTATGGTGCTTGTTCGTGATCTCGTGAACCTTGATCAGTGAGCCGCCGAAGTAGGTGACCCCATCCGGCATCACCTTGTAAGAAAAGAGCTTCCTAAACACTGTCAGGGTGAACTCAATCCTCTCCCACCGGAGGTAGCTCGCGAACGCCACCATCATCGCAATGGCGTTAGAGTTTAACTACGCGGGTACTACACCATAGTACTTCAGAATCTGTCGGATCTCCGGCCAGAGGGGGAGGCGTAACCCCACCTCGAAATGCGAGATGGGGAAGGCGAGCTCATCCTCGTAGAAGGTGTTGATGGCCTCCCCCTGCCTCGGCCTGCGCGTCTCGAAGCCCGGCGGCACATACTCAGCCTTGAACTCCGCGAGCTCCTCCTCGCTGGTATGCCCCTCAAAGAAGCAATAGTCGGTGAAGTGCTGCGTGCACTTGGAGCGGCCGTCGGCATCAAGGTTGGCCTTGCCCATGTTCGCAGAGGAAGAAGCAGAGCACGGGCAGAAAAGGAGAAATGCACAGGTTGAGAGAGAAATAGAAAGGAATAAAAGCACAATACGGGGGTTGGTGGTGAGGGGGGATATTTATAGAAAACGAAATCTGGGGTCAGGCCATCCAATCGGTTCAGCTCGCCACCCCAACTGGCCACCCCAGCTCGTCGACTTCCGGCGCGTCCCAACCAAGGCTAAGTCAAACATCGCAATATATTATTTGAATAACGCATGTCCTAGAATATTCTAAAACTACTTATTATAGAGACCAAGTTCAGGAATAAAAAAGCGGGGCGCGCGAGCAGGGGGAGCATCAGGATGCGAGTACCAGTCGGCTCGGCAAAGAAGCCACCCTCTTACCTACCCCGGCCTCGTGGCTCCTACCCCCAGACTGCCGCGCGCAGAGCAGCTCACGGATCCTCCCCGAATTACTCTACGCCACTGAGAGGCCATCATCTATCTCATCCAGAAGCCGGGAGGGGGACATCAGCTCGCCAGCCTGGACGCTTCGCACCTCGTCGGCGAGACGCGCGTAGTCGCGTTGTAGCGTCTCGTTGACCCCCTGCACCTCGTGCAGCCCGCACACTAGCTTCTTGAGAAGCTTGACCTCCCTCCTCGTCAGCTCACCTTGATCAACTTCAGGGCCCAGGTAAGAGTCCAGTGAGCTTGGGGAAGGGAGGGGAGAGTAGTGGGCTGCCCGCGAAGACTCCTCGGCAGCGGATTGGCTGGGGGGAACTGTGGAGACAAATGTCAGCAAAAAGTGGAATGCGGGAAAAATGCATGGGACAAGAATCCAATCAAAATTGACCTGACGAGCTCGGCAACTCAAAGGAGATGCGGGGAGGAATTAACCTCAGATCCTTCCCGCGACTTGGGCCGCGAGTCCGTGGCGAGAGAAGCTCGAATCCCAGGGTGGGGATGGTTCCCAGACCCGCCCCGCGGCCACGTCAGTTTGCCGAGGAGACGGGGCGCGCACCAGCGAGCTCGGCCTCTGCGAGCTCAGCCCCAAGGTCCCAAAGGGAGGGGACGGCTCCCGGTGACGGTTTTCCGGAGTCATGAACCGCGAGTCCCCAAGAGTGGTCTTGGTTCGCGGGGTGGCGTCTTGCGGTGCGGTGTCTTCTATGCTATTAGGGCGGCTGTCTGGGCCGTCGTAGATCTCGACAATGTTCCTCCCTCTTTCAGAGGCAGGCAGAGTGGAGGAGCCGGTCATGTGCTCCAAGGTGGACCTCAGGTCGTTATAGATGGGCTCGGCCGCCTGAGGGAATGGTTTCATCATCATGGAGCTAGGCTCGGCAGAGCCACCCTGCGGCACAGCGGCAGGGACTGCCGTCAGGGCGGCTACGTGAGCTGCAGAAGCCTGGCGAGCTCGGTCTAAACGCTCTTGAATCTCCTTGGGGAGCGGCATCTTAGCAGGGTTAGAGCAAAGGGAATGGAAAGAGTCAGGCAGGTAATAAGGTGCATATATATAGCCGCAGGTGGACCCCCACCCTAAGATTCCCTCCAACTCGCCACGCCGCGCTCGCCGAACACTTGGGGTTGGATGTTTATTTCCGAGCTTTATCAAGCTCAAAAAGAGCGGGGATTATGTACAACCTCGTGTCCGGCGAGTAAGGTCACCAGGAACCAGACAGATCGGGCTGAAGATAGTGGGCGAGCTCGGCAGTAGAGAAGCCGAGCCCGATCTCGGTATTCATCGACTGGAGATCAGCATTCGTCGACCGGAGATCGGCATTCGTCGACCGGAGATCAGCATTCGTCGACCCCGAGCTCGGGATTCGCTGGGCTAGTCCAAGAATCGTCGAGTAGAGGTCGACTAATGGAGACCGACGGATGGGCGAGCTCACCGTCACAGCTCGTGCCCTTGCAACGGAGCTCGGCAACAGCAGGCGAGCAGGACCTGCTGAGGTGATCAAGCTCCCCAGCTCGCCTGGATATATGAGGTACTTTTTACTATTTTTCCCCCGCTGGTCTGCCCATAGCCCTTCAAAACAGCAGAGTTTGGCTGTTGGCAGACCCAACCAAGGGCTTTTTGGTAACTTCAGGTCAGTTCATTTGGTTATTGGTAGTTCAGATTCCAAAAAACTATAAATATGACCCAAGGGGTACCCCAGAAGGCATGCTTCCTGTACTTTCTTGCTCTAGTTTTCAAGTGCTTTTTGAGGGTACCTTAGCTCGGCCTCTGGATAAGGAGGGGAAGCGCTCTCAGATCTTCCGGGTGTGTGGTGGGTCCTCCCCACCGAGCTCTTGGGTCGGTTTCCCTTGTTTCTTTTGTTTTTTGCTTGCAGGAGTGAAGTAGGCACGCAATCACCCCTTCCCCGAGGGTGAACTCCACATGAGACCGAGAATTCGGTTTCAACATTGAGCCAAAGTAAACTGGAGGTCTTTGTGACTTTCATCCATATATTTCTCCATGGCTGCTCTTTGTTCATCCAGTTTAACTTGCAGAGCCACCAACAGTGAACTGTAGTCAACTGCTGGGGCTGGTTGTTGTGTGACTGTTTGCAAAGCCCTCTTGTAGTTTAAGCTCTTCTTCTTGACAACCATAAGTTTCCTTTTCTTGGCTTTGGAGGCCTCATCATCTTTAGAAGCTGAGGAACTGTCTATATCAACTGGCTCTTTAAGACTAGAGGGCAGCTCCTTCTCAGTCCTAGGCAACTCCCCCTCAGTCCTTGCCTCCTGAATATCAGGAAATAACTCTTCAAGAGTGAATTCTTGTTGAATTTGTATAGGTGGAACATCCGTATCTTGTACAGTTAATGGGGCATCATCTAATGCAGATGTGTCTTCCATTGTTATATCCTGTGCAGGGATGTTGTCATGGTTTGTCTGTTCAACATCAGTTAGAAGCACAGTTAGTGTATCAGGCTCAATAGTTATAACTGCTTGATTAACATCATGGATTACCTCAAGTATAATTTCGGTAGCCATCTCACTTTCCAGTGCAGCTGGCTCTTTCTCATGATGAGGCTCCCCCTGAAATTGATCTAGGAGGATGGTGCTATCAGGTAGTTGCTCCCCCTGCACTTGACCATCATCTATATTTTCTGGAGCAGATGATTTCCTTGCAGATTCTGGTTGTTCTTCATCTGAACTGAAGGCCACTTGTTATTCTGAATCACTAGAAGATTCAGGTTTCCTGGGGGTTTGTTTATTCTTTTTCTGTGGTAGTTGTTTTTGTGGAGTAGGAATATCTTTTGTTATCACCCTTTCTCATCTGGAGAGTATTCTTAAATCCATCCTTCTCATGTGGTTGATCTTAGATCCTGCTGTCTGGTGCGTCACTTCAGGTATAGTCTCAGCCAGATATAGACTTAGTATTCTCCCTAGGTTTGGTTTCTTGAAGCTTTCTTTTATCTTCTCAAATATTATTGCAGACCAGTTAGTGTTGATCCTGAAGATGACTCTGGTCATGAGGCTGAACATGTAGGCAGATATCCTACCATGTCCTCCTGGTTTGCATAGAATCACTTTTCTAACCATTTCAGAAAGAAATTTTCCTTGGGAATTCATCCCCTTTAAATTCATAGAAGATCCAATCTTGGTGATGGGATCCAGTCCACAACATTGGAGAGCTTCCCTAGTCTTGGAAGATGCAACCTCATCTTCTTCTTGAACTCTGGGCAGGTGTAGAGTCTTTCTTAAACTCTTCAAGGTGAGTTTGACCTTTGTGCCGTGAACTGAGGACCTAATCTTTAGTCATGTTGAATCCAGAGATGCTGCAGCATAAAATTCAAGGATCACCTTCTTCCAAATCTTTGTCGGTTCTAACACCAGGTATTCTAATCCATTGACTGTGATTAGGGTAATCACAGCTTTGATTTCGGGTTCCGTACTGTCAAAGGCATCACGAACGAGTTCATAGCCCTCGTTAATGTTGCCGTCTTGCTTGGGCGCCATTTGGAATGAGAGAAATTTTGGATTAGGAAGAGGAAGAATTTGTCGACACAAGGATTTTGTCTCGAGAATTTGGAGAGCGTGTCGACAGGGTTTGTTTTCGACCTATTTATATGTTTCTAAACACATAAGGTCAAAAGGCGCGTTGAAATACACTTAATGTGTCGACACTGTTGAGACGATGTCGACACAGACTTCTAAGGTCTCGACGGAGGTATTTACTACTATGTGTCGACACCAAACTGAGTGTCGACACAACTTTCTTGATGTGTTGACACAATTAACTTCATATGTCAACACCAAACTAAGTGTCAGAAATTCTCGGTGTCGACACCAAATTCTAAGTGTCGACACAACTTTCTGGATGTGTTGACATAACTTTCTTGAAGTGTCGACACCAACTACTAAGTGTCGGCACAGACTTCTTTATGTGTCGACACAGAATTACATAGTCAAATTTGTCATTCTATTCTATGTTCAGCATTCCTAATTCAATTTTGAAATTATTGAATTTAATTTCTTCCAGTGGTTTGGTGAACATGTCAGCAATTTGATAATTAGTATTGAAAAATTCTAAACATATATCTTCTTTTTCTACATGATCTCTAATGAAGTGAAATCTGATTTCTATATGTTTAGTTCTGCTATGTGAAACAGGATTTTTAGTAATAGAAATAGCACTTGTAGAATCACAAAATAATGGAGTTCTACTTACCTTGAGACTATAGTCTTCAAGTTGATGTTGAATCCATAATAGCTGAGCACAGCAGCTGCCTGCAGCAACATATTCTGGCTCAGTAGTGGATATTGCCACACTAGTCTGCTTTTTACTGCTCCAGGACACCAATCTTCCACCTAAAAACTGACATGTGCCAGTTGTGCATTTCCAATCTTCTTTTTGTCCTGCAAAGTCTGCATCTGAATAACCTGACAGTAGAAAGTCTCTATTCTTAGGGTACCAAAGGCCAAGATTAGGTGTTACCTTGAGATATCTCAAAATTCTTTTAACTGCAGTATAATGATATTCTTTAGGGCTTGCTTGATACCTAGCACAGACACATGTAGCATACATGATGTCTGGTCTACTAGCAGTTAAGTATAAAAGGGAGTCAATTATCCCTCTATACAAAGACTCATCCACAGGTTTTCCTGCATCATCTTTGCCTATAGGCATATTTGACCTCATAGGAGTTCTCATGGTGGAGGATGACTCCATACTATATTTCTTTATTAAATCCTTGGTGAACTTAGACTGGGATATGGACAATCCATCATCAGTCTGTCTAACTTGGAGTCCCAAGAAGAATTTAAGCTCACCCATACTGCTCATCTCAAACTTCCCTTGCATAAGTTTTGCAAACTTCCTACAAAGGTTGTTTTCTGTTGATCCAAAGATAATGTCATCAACATATATCTGGACTAGGATGATCTTGCCTTTTGATTCCCTAATGAATAGAGTCTTGTCTATTTTCCCCCTTGAGAATTTGTTCTCAATGAGGAAGGTAGACAAAGTTTCATATCAAGCCTTAGGAGCTTGTTTTAGTCCATATATGGCTTTCTTAAGCCTATAAACATAATTAGGATAGAGAGGATCTACAAAACCTGAGGGTTGTTCAACATAGACTTCCTCTTTTAAGTTACCATTTAGAAATGCTGCCTTAACATCCATTTGAAACACCTTGAACCCCTGGTAAGCTGCATAGGCAAGGAATAGCCTTATTGCTTCCAATCTTGCCACTGGAGCAAATGTCTGATCAAAATCTATTCCTTCTTCCTGCTTATAGCCCTTGAAAACTAATCTTGCTTTGTTCTTAACTATGATGTCATTTTCATCCAGTTTGTTCCTATAGATCCACTAAGTCTCAATCACATTGTGATTCTTTGGTTTTGTGACCAGCTTCCATACTTTTCATCTCCTGAATTGATTCAGCTCCTCCTGCATTGCATCAATCCAGTTTGAATCATGTATGGCTTCTTCAAATCTTTTGGGTTCCAACTGAGATAGGAAGCTTGAACAAAAAATTGTGTTCATGTTCTTGCTTTTGGTTTGAACACCATGTCTTGGATCACCAATGATTTGGTGTGCTGGATGATCCTTTAGATGTCTTATTACTGGAGGCAATCCTTTTATAGTTTGAACTTCTCCATTCTCCCCATCATGATGTACTTCATTGTCTTCATCAGCAACTTGTGAGTCTTGTACTCCCCCTGGACAGCAACCAACATTTTCCTCATTCTGCCTTGTTGGTCTTCACTAATAGTTAGCATGTCCATCTTTTCTTTTAAACCTGTAGAGCTACAAGAATTGCTAGACAGCTCACAGTTAATTAGCTTGGATTCATCAAATACTATATGAACAGATTCTTCTACAACTTGTGTAGTCAAGTTGTAGACCCTGTATGCCTTACTACTGTTGCTGTACCCAACAAATATTTCATCTTGGGATTTGGCAGCAAACTTAGTTAGGTAAGTCTTGCCATTGTTAAGTATATAGCACTTGCTACCAAAGATCCTAAAATAGGATATATTTGGTTTTCTGCCTTTCATAATCTCATAGGGTGTCTTTTTGTGGCTTTTGGTGATGGAATCTCTATTGAGAACATGACATGCAGTATTTATTGCCTCAGCCCAAAAATATTCTGGGAGAGAAGTGTCACTCAGTAGTGTTCTTCCAGCCTCAATAAGTGTCCTATTCTTTCTTTCAGCAATACAACTTTGCTGAGGAGTTCTAGGTGAGGAGAATTCTTGATGAATCCCTAGTTCTTCACAAAACTTTGTCATACTTTCAGACTGAAATTCAGTTCCATGGTCACTTCTGATTTTGACCACTGAATTGTTAAGTTCATTCTAAATTTGTTTAACAAAATTGTGGAAGATAGTTGGCGTTTCAGATTTCTGCCTCAGGAAGAAAACACATGTAAATCTATAATAGTCATCTACAACCACAAAGGTATAGACTTTCCTACCTAGACTATGAACTGGCATAGGACCAAATAGATCCATATGCAAGAGGTAAAAACACCTCATTGAGTCTTTGGTATCAAGACTGTGAAAGGAGGATTTGGTCTGCTTGCCTTTTTGACAAGCTGAACATATACCACCCTTAATGCACTTGACTTGAGGATCATTCCTCACTAACTCTTTACTAAAGAGTTGTCCAATAATCTTGTTGTTAAGATGAGCTAGCCTTTTGTGCCATTTGACACAATGAGAGGCTTTCTCATCAGCAACAAGACAAACAGGAGAATCATTATTCTCACTCACAAAATTTAGGCAATAAATATTTCCTTTTCTATAACCAGACAAGATGACCTTCTGATCACTTGTCCTTTTAATTTGACACCCATTCTTAATAAATGAAGTGTCATAATCAAGATCACTCAGTTGGCTTATGCTTATTAGGTTATGTTTCAGACCCTTCACATAAGCCACTTGAGTGATAGTGATGGAACTATTAGAAATGTTACCAAATCCTTTGATGACCCCTTTTTCAGATCCACCAAAGATCACTTTGGGTCCATTTTCTATAGGAGTGTAGTCCTTCAGCATTCTTCTTGTTCCAGTCATGTGCCTGGAACATCCACTGTCCAAGTACCATATAGGGGTATGGTCACTTGGACTCACCTGCATCAAATAAGATTACTTAACCTTAGAACCCCAATAATTATTGCGTCCTAGGTTCAGGTTAGACTGAAACCTATCATACTTACCAGCAGTCTTTCTGATAGGTAAGCTGACATTCTTCCTGATAGTTGTGTTGTACCAACAGTCAATGGCATAATGGCCCACCTTGCCACAACACCAGCACTCATATATATTATATCTTCTTTTCAATATAGTTTTAACAGCATTGCTGTCAGCAGTCTTTAAAACTGTAGGTTGAGTGGTTCTATTCTTGAGAGTTGGGGCTGGAGCATCAACAATTGATGATTCATGATGACCATGTGTGATATCATGATCATATCTGTTAGTTGGCTGCCACACTTTTTTGAAAGAAATGGGGGGTTTAAATGCTAGTGGCTGCACTGGGGCTTTGCATTTTTTTTTTGGAATTGGCAGCCCTTGTATTTCCCTTAAAGCCTAATCTTGTCTTACCCTTTTAGGGAATAAAGTCATCAATTAAGGGTAAGACTGATTTTGGCTTAGAGAATTTAGCCACCAGATCCTTCTCTCTCTGAAGTTTTACTTCCAAACTTTTGATTTGATCATTCTTGAATGTAATTGTACCCATCTGAATAACAGTTATGTTTTTCAGTTTGGCAACTTCATTCATCTTTAGATCCAGCATTTTTTCTGAATTTGATGCAGCCATCTTAAGAGATGCAATTTCCTTAGTCTGACTTTTAACAAGGTTCCTGTTTCTCTTAAGTTCTTTCAACAAATCACCATATTCATCAATGAGTTGATGAACATACCCTTCAGATTCAGATCTATCCACATCTCTTGATACAGATGCTTCTGATTCTAATCCAGTGTAATAATCAGAACCTGATAGCATATTGTTTACCTTACTGGGATGAGGCTGATCCTGGCACTGATCTTCATCAGTCATAGCCATCAGCCCTTTGCAATGAGGATCTTCAATCCCATTGATATAGTCCATTATTTCCAAGAATTCTGCCTCTTCTGAATCCTCTTCAGTTGTAAACAATCCAATGTATACTTCAGTTCAGCTTCAGCTTCAGAATCTGATGATGAGGAATCTGTCCAGCTTTTCTACTTTTTTGCAACAAACGATGTCTTCTTCTTGCTCTTGTATTGAAGTTTCTTTTTGTCAGTAGATTTGTAACGCCCCCACCTATCACATGACATATAACGGTGGGTCCGGCCGGGGCCCCACGCCATATCTCACAGACAAAGTGAAGAAATTACGTGTGGAAATCAAAATCGATGTGTATCCTTAACTCATTCCATTCTAGCGCAGCATATTTTCTTGTTAACATGAACTCAAACTAGAATGTCTACAATATATAAAGATCATATTTATATACCAACACCAGGAATGTATACAACTCACACACCCTGGCCTTATGGCCTTACAAGTTCCTCTTTTACACAACAATCATTTCGTACATCGGCACGCAGGCCGGCCACACATGAAATCCAAACACAACTCTTCGCATGACCTTCCAGCAGCAAGCTAGCCATTCCACTTAGTCATTTCAAGCCGCGGCACCTGCAATGAGACATCCACCAAAAAGCGGCAAAACAAAGTAACGGTCAGCATTTGGCTGACCCATTATAACGACCCTACCCCCTACCCGGGGTAGTGGTTCCTTCCCTGTATACAGTGCTGTCATCTATCACAAATATCATCAAACATCATATGTATATCATTCTCTTTATTTCGCTAGCAAACACATTCCACCACAAACGCTGGAATCCACCAGACGTTCCGTGCACTCAGGGCACCTTCTTGGCGTACCGGAATCCACCAGTCATACACCGCTGATTTGAGGTTTTAACTTGTTGGTTGACCGGCCCTAGTCCACCAATCTCGCAATCTGGCGACATCCCGCCCAAACCACACAGAGGTACACCCTCACAGCATCCAACAACCAGAGTAGGTCGACCCACAACATGTGGTGTAGCACGCCGGGTTTATCTAAGCTCCCCAGGTAATGTCTACCCATCGACCCCCCTCCTAATCCGATCGACCCACACTATATGGTGCAGCAACCCGGGTTTAACTCGGCTCCCCTAGCATTGCCACCCATCGATCCCTTCCTAACTAGATCAACCCACACTAGTGGTGTAACAGTCGGGTTTATCACGAGCTCCCCAGGCATGCTACCAATTGATCATATCACAACCAGGAGCTTTGCCAAAGCCTCCTCACATTCAGCATCACATTCATACATTCATCACAAGAGAAAACCATTTGCATCTCATCAAATCCACGGAGTCATCTCCGGTTTACCCATGAACATCACCAATCTAGACTACCGGTCCAGATGGGCTTCACACAGCATGCCTATGCCGTACTCCATATTTTCGGCTCTAGATGCAAACTCAACAAAGGAATCACTTCACGGATATCCACCTCTTGGTGGAGGATTCCAAGCACATGCATAAAGGAAGGACTTCGATGTCCAAGAAGGAGATCGTTACCCTTGAAGATTGCTTCGGCGCCATGAAGTAGCCGGATGGAAATCACCGCCTCGGCTCTACCTTCACGAATCCGCTCTCGGATCTTCGCTCCGCACTCCGCAGCTCCTACAGCAGCTGGTAGACTCCTCCCTTCTCTCTCCCTTAGGCCTTTCTTCTTTCTCTCTTGGACTAAAGATGAAGAAGAAGAAGAGAAAAGAGGGTTTAAATCCCCTTTTTCTCGGCCTTCACAACACCTGGACAGAGCCCACCCATTGGATCCTGGAAGAGGGAAACAAACGGCTCAGATTTGGCCAGAAAAGCTGAAACACGGCCAGACACGCCCTGTGACACGCCCGTGTCACAGGCCGTGTCCCTCTAAGCGGCAGACAACCGACTCAATACAACCAGTACACGGCCATGGGACACGCCCGTGTTCCATGTCGTGTCCCTGACACGCCCTCAGACACGCCCGTGTCTGAGGCCATGTACCTCAACGAAAATAATCCTAAAACAACCTGAGACTTCACACGGCCTGGCACACGGCCTGGCACACGCCCGTGTTCATGGCCGTGTGCACCAGGACACACCCGTGTCCCGCAAACATGCCCTAGCTCGAAATGTCGAGTTGAGTTCGTCGATCATTGACACGCCCTGTGACACGCCCGTGTCACAGGCCGTGTCCTCACTCGACACTCGACACTCGCCGATCATCGAGATAAATTCGTCGACATCACGGCCGATCGTCGACACGGCCCCGACACGCCCTGCGACACGCCCGTGTCGCAGGCCGTGTCCGCTGTGTCGACTCCGAATTTCGTCAACTGCACGACTCGACACTACCCAGGCCTGACACGCCCTGGGACACGCCCGTGTCCCAGGCCGTGTCACCCAAGCCTGAACTCGATTCTGCTCAAAATGCTCCGCTTGATTTCGGGGTGTTACAATCCTTCCCCCTTCAAATAATTTCGTCCTCGAAATTGACTCCAAGCAACCACAACATCATCAAAGCTTACACCTCAAGCCTCCGCACAAACTAACAAATAGACAACACAAACAAACATCCCTATCTTCCACTTGTGCACATTCATCCACAGAAGACCTCAGAACAAAACAACATGATTTCGTATCGCCTTACCATCACACGTGCACCACATTTTAATCAAGATTGTCAACATCACGATTT
Organism: Platanthera guangdongensis; assembly: GCA_039583875.1. NCBI lineage: Eukaryota > Viridiplantae > Streptophyta > Magnoliopsida > Asparagales > Orchidaceae > Platanthera > Platanthera guangdongensis. Next base: position 151,984,312 of record CM077163.1, on the reverse strand, counting down.
TATTCATCATCTATCAATATAGTTTACATACAACTATATATATAAACATCATGTACATACACCACTATGGATGATCCATCAAGCTTCGATTCAGTCAAAAAGAATTCGCATCACACGTCACTTCCGCTCAGCCTCCCGATTTTGAAATTCATGATTAAGAGACAACTTAAACGCCCGAGGGTGAATTTCACCAACTGAGCTTTGCGGCTCTTGTACTTCCATCGCATGAAATCGAGATTGCGTCCGGGGTGCAGATGATTCGGCCACTGCTTTTCCCTTTTCTTCATAGGACGCACCCATCTTTTTCTCACTCCCTGGAGGGGCATTCAGACAAAACCTTGCTATATGTCCTTGCTGCCCACATTTATAGCAAATGCGTGTATCCACACGTCCTGACCCATAAGTCGCCCCTGAAGAAACAGTCGACGGAGCTGATTCCGCCGGCCTAAATCTTTTCTTCTCTTGTCGTCGAAACTCCGATTGATCCGATGGTGACATTTTAAACTCTGACTTCTCCGTTGCCCGTCTCTTATTCACTTGTACGCGCTTCATATCCTTCTCCAAGGCACGGGCTGTATCGACCAACGCTTGGAAGCCTTGGCTCACTGAACTCGAAAGTGCCAACCTCAATTCATCCCGCAATCCTTCATAAAACCGATTTGTCTTTCGCGCTTCCTCCGCAAAGGTAGATCCCGCATATCTCCCCAATCTTGTAAACTCATGCAGGTAGGTATCAATATCTTGCTCACCCTGCACCAGACGGAGAAACTCATTTTCCATCGCAATCCTCTGCGACACCGGCACATACTTGGCTAAAAATATTTGGGCGAATTCATCCATGGAAACGTCAGTTAAACCTCGACCTGCCAAGTGATGTACTTCAATTTCATCCCACCACAATCTCGCATCGCCTTCCAATAGAAAAGTGGCCAACATCACTTTCTGTTCCTCTACCGTCCTGATTGCGGTTAGGATCCTCTTTACTCTTGCCAACCAATCTTCCGCCTGCATTGGGGAAAGCGCTCCACCAAACGTCGGGGGATGAAAGTTCATAAAACGTGTCAATGACTCGTCACTGGCTTGCGCCTCCACCACCACTTGCTCTTGCCTTGCACCAGGCCTTGCATGTCCAATAGGTTGTGCTTGTAACACTGCAAGCACTGTCTCCGTCATCACCCGTATGGCTTCTGCCGAGGGAGGCATAGGCTCTTCCACGGGTGCTGCACTCTCATCCGACCGCTGGGGTACTGCTACATTGACTACACACGCACGCACATCATGTGCATGACATACATTCCTAGTGGACATTCATGAGTTCATTTATGTTCTCTCCTCCCAAACAATCTAAACCTGGCTCTGATACCACTTTGTAACGCCCCCACCTGTCACATGACATATAACGGTGGGTCCGGCCGGGGCCCCACGCCATATCTCACAGACAAAGTGAAGGAATTACGTGTGGAAATCAAAATCGATGTGTATCCTTAACTCATTCCATTCTAGCGCAGCATATTTTCTTGTTAACATGAACTCAAACTAGAATGTCCACAATATATAAAGATCACATTTATATACCAACACCAGGAATGTATACAACTCACACACTCTGGCCTTATGGCCTTACAAGTTCCTCTTTTACACAACAATCATTTCGTACATCGGCACGCAGGCCGGCCACACATGAAATCCAAACACAACTCTTCGCATGACCTTCCAGCAGCAAGCTAGCCATTCCACTTAGTCATTTCAAGCCGCGGCACCTGCAATGAGACATCCACCAAAAAGCGGCAAAACAAAGTAACGGTCAGCATTTGGCTGACCCATTATAACGACCCTACCCCCTACCCGGGGTAGTGGTTCCTTCCCTGTATACAGTGCTGTCATCTATCACAAATATCATCAAACATCATATGTATATCATTCTCTTTATTCCGCTAGCAAACACATTCCACCACAAACGCTGGAATCCACCAGACGTTCCGTGCACTCAGGGCACCTTCTTGGCGTACCGGAATCCACCAGTCATACACCGCTGATTCGAGGTTTTAACTTGTTGGTTGACCGGCCCTAGTCCACCAATCTCGCAAGCTGGCGACATCCCGCCCAAACCACACAGAGGTACACCCTCACAGCATCCAACAACCAGAGTAGGTCGGCCCACAACATGTGGTGTAGCACGTCGGGTTTATCTAAGCTCCCCAGGCAATGTCTACCCATCGACCCCCCTCCTAATCCGATCGACCCACACTATGTGGTGTAGCAACCCGGGTTTAACTCGGCTCCCCTAGTATTGTCACCCATCAATCCCTTCCTAACTAGATCAACCCACACTAGTGGTGTAACAGTCGGGTTTATCACGAGCTCCCCAGGCATGTTACCAATTGATCATATCACAACCAGGAGATTTGCCAAAGCCTCCTCACATTCAGCATCACATCCATACATTCATCACAAGAGAAAACCATTTGCATCTCATCAAATCCACGGAGTCATCTCCGGTTTACCCATGAACATCACCAATCTAGACTACCGGTCCAGATGGGCTTCAGACAGCATGCCTATGCCGTACTCCATATTTTCGGCTCTAGATGCAGACTCAACAAAGGAATCACTTCACGGATATCCACCTCTTGGTGGAGGATTCCAAGCACATGCATAAAGGAAGGACTTCGATGTCCAAGAAGGAGATCGTTACCCTTGAAGATCGCTTCGGTGCCATGAAGTAGCCGGATGGAAATCACCGCCTCGGCTCTACCATCACGAATCCGCTCTCGGATCTTCGCTCCGCACTCCGCAGCTCCTACAGCAGCTGGTAGACTCCTCCCTTCTCTCTCCCTTAGGCCTTTCTTCTTTCTCTCTTGGACTAAAGATGAAGAAGAAGAAGAAGAGAAAAGAGGGTTTAAATCCCCTTTTTCTCGGCCTTCACAACACCTGGACAGAGCCCACCCATTGGATCCAGGAAGAGGGAAACAAACGGCTCAGATTTGGCCAGAAAAGCTGAAACACGGCCTGACATGCCCTGTGACACGCCCGTGTCATAGGCCGTGTCCCTCTAAGCGGCAGACAACCGACTCAATCCAACCAGTACACGGCCATGGGACACGCCCGTGTTCCATGCCGTGTCCCTGACACGCCCTCAGACACGCCCGTGTCTGAGGCCGTGTACCTCAACGAAAATAATCCCAAAATAACCCGAGACTTCACACGGCCTGGCACACGGCCTGGCACACGCCCGTGTTCATGGTCGTGTGCACCAGGACACACCCGTGTCCCGCAAACACGCCCTAGCTCGAAACGTCGAGTTGAGTTCGTCGATCATTGACACGCCCTGTTACACGCCCGTGTCACAGGTCGTGTCCTCACTCGACACTCGACACTCGCCGATCGTCGAGATAAATTCGTCGACATCACGGTCGATTGTCGACATGGCCCCGACACGCCCTGCGACACGCCCGTATCGCAGGCCGTGTCCGCTATGTCGACTCCGAATTTCGTCGACTGCACGACTCGACACTACCCAGGCCTGACACGCCCGTGTCCCAGGCCGTGTCACCCAAGCCTGAACCCGATTCTGCTCAAAATGCTCCGCTTGATTTCGGGGTGTTACAAGATTCCTATCTTTTGTCAGGACAATCAGCAACTACATGTCCAGGTATGTTGCAACAATAACAAAAAATCTTAGTTGAAGTTAATTTGCTAGGTTTAGTGTCATACCTATCCTTTCTAGAAGATTTCTTTTTCTGATAATAATCATCCTTGGACTGTGAGGAGGATGGCTTAGATCTCCACTGTTTTTTCTTTAAGAATCTTTGAAATTGCCTTGTGAAAGCAGCAAAGTTCTCATCAGAATTATGGCTGTCTGATGTGTGATTTTTAGAACTTTCTGAGATAACTTCAGCAGCTTTACTAGGAGGAGATGGAGACATCCTCCTGTCCTTTCTTGTGGCTTCTGCCTTGAAGGCAACTGACTTTTCTCTGTATTCAGCCTTATTGCTTTTCTCTTCCTCTTTCCTATCCATAAGTTGCATTTCATATGATAGAAGTTTTCCAAATAGGGTAGGAGGAGAAATTTCTGCAAGTCTGGCCACTTCCCTGATGGCACATATCTTGGTGTCCCAGCCTTTAGTTAGTGATCTAAGGAATTTATCATTGAGCTCATATGTGCTAAAAACTCTTCCATATGACATCAGGTCATTTACTATTCTGAAAAACTTCTTGTAGCACTCAGTTATGCTGTCAGTTTTAGCTTGTATAAAACTTTCATACTCCTGATTAAGCATAGACTTTCTGTCTTGTCTCACTTCTTCTGATCCCTCCATGTAGACAATCAAGGTGTCCCACATCTCTTTGGAGATTTTGCAGTGAATCAAGTTTTGGATGGTTGAGTCATCTATAGCACTGACTATTATATTCTGTGCTCTCTTATCCATAGTAGTTAAGATGATCTCATCCTTTGTCATTTAAGAATAATCTTTTGGAGTTCTGAGATTTGCATCAAGAACTGAGATTTTCATTGGAATGAAAGGCCCTTTTTTAACTGTAATATAGATTCTTGGATCAGATGCTTTCATAAACAATCTGACTCTCTCCTTCCATATACCAAAAATTTCTTTCCTACAGATGGGTAACTTCATGGATCCAAGTTCCTTGTGATTTTCTCCTGAACCCATTTTGGCTTAATGTTAACTACCTTACAGATCTACTCAGACTGTTAAGTCTATTTCTTGAGGAACCTAGCTCTGATACCACTTGAAAGAATTGGTTTCAAGATGACCTAAACACCTAGAGGGGGGGTGAATAGGTACAATTCTTTTTTATTGCTTAAGCAGACAAATTTATAACAATAAGACCTGTTATGCACACTGTCACGGCACAGATAAAAACAAACACAGCACACACAGAATACACACAGTTTTATAGTGGTTCCCCAAGTGATGGGTACATCCACTTCCCCCTTTGCCTATCTAGTAGTATGCTAGAATCAGCCTAACTTCCTTCTTCCTTCTCAGATCCTCAGATCTTACAGCTTAGAACCTTGAAAGGTTCCTACAACTCAGACTTCAGCAAGTCTTACAGCTCAGATTCTCTCAAAGAATCCTACCTTAGAGTGAGTCCACACTCTTACAACTCAGGCACACATGCCCTACCTCAGCCTCTTCCACAGGCCTACAACTCAGAGATATTAATCCCCTACCTCAGGCAGTCAACCCTACCTCAGCCTTTATAATTTAGGCTTACAACTCAGATCTATAATAGATCTTACAGTAAATTGATAATAGAAAAGAATAAATCCTTCACCCAGGTAGAGAGAGAAAGGGTTGAAGGATTCTTGATCAGTTCTTGATAGAACGAATAACTTTAGAATCAACCTATCTTAGCTTCTTCAAAGCTTCTTGAATTTGAACAAAGTAGGGTTGATCTTCTTGTGAAGTGGAGTTGATCCTCAATCCAGCTTCCTTCTTCTTTTCAGAATTAAATCTGAATTCTTCTTGCAGACTTGTTCAGGATCTGCTAGAAACTTGATGACTTCTGGATGAAGACTTCTCTTCGTCTTCTTAGATTGGTTCTGTCTTTTATGCTTCAAGCTCTCTGTCTATCTGAAGATAGAACATGTCTTTATATATGCTTCATCCAAGGTTACTGGCTGATCCGGTTCATAACAACCTTCTGACAGCACTAATAGATGCAACAGCCTTGTTGGTCATGACAGCTGTCAAGTCACCAGTTACTTCATTATACTTTGTCTCAGTCAGCAAAGTGTCGAGACATTCCTTTAAATGTGTCGACAAAAATAGACTATATGTCGACACAATCCTTGGTGATGTCGACACAGCTCCCATAATGTCGACACAGCACACTTTAATCTTCTTGACACGGCTCCTGTAAAATGTGTCGACACAAATACTTCTTGTCTTGACACTGTGGTTGTCTTGATACAATTCTAGAATGTGTAGACACAAGTCCTGTGTGTCGACACAATTGCTGTAGACATAATTCTGTGTCTCGACACAAGTCATGTGTCTCGACACAATCTGTCTCCTGGTGTCGACACAGTTGGTGTTGACTGATTTTCTGTGTGTAGACACAAGTTCTATGTGTCGACACATCTTGCTTCTGCTGTCGACACAGCTTTTCCCAAGTGTCGACACAGTTGTTGTTGACAGATTTTTTGTGTGTCGACACAAGTCCTGTGTGTCGACACAAACTGGCTTCTGGTGTCAACACAGCTTTTCCCAAGTGTCGACAATTGTACTTAGAAATTTTTCTTGTAATTTCTTAACCTGCACAATGAAACTCAAAATACCATCAAATACACATTGATGAATATCATTGAGTTAGGTGAGGCTTCTCCAAATCTGGTACACATTTTCCAATGTACCCAACAACAGGTCTGATATTTCGCCACGTAATGTGCTATGTCCTTCTTTATTCTGGGCCACCAGAATAACTTTTTCATGTCCTTGTATATTTTTGTGCTCCCTGGGTGAATTGAGCATTTCGTAAAGTGCGCTTTGTACATCAATTCTTCTCTTAGCTTACCCATACTTGGAACGCACAAACGACCATCTTTTCGCAAAAGGCCGTCATTCCAGGAGAACTTATCATTCGAACCATCCACTACATAGCATTGCAGGCTTTCATCATGTTCCGTTGCCTGCCGAATCCTGTCCGCAAGGTCACACTGTACCTCCGTTCAGTGCAAACACGCATTTGCTGTGGAATTCTTGTCAACATAAGAAATCTCTAAAGCTTCCAACTCCTGGATCAGACGCTCATCATGCATCTGCAACCAATTTGCTTTTGACGGAGTCCTACGACTCAAGGCATCTGCGACCACATTTCCCTTCCCGGGAGTGTAATGAATATCAAAGGTGTAGTCCCCGAGGAACTCCATCCACCTTCATTATCGCATATTGAAATCCTTCTGATCCAATAAGTACTTTAGGCTCTTATGGTCCGTGAATATATCCACCTTCATGCCATATAAATAGTGACGTCATAGTTTAAGTGCAAAAATCACCATTGCCAACTCCAAATCGTGGACAGGATAGTTTCGTTCATGCACTTTCAACTGGCATGAGCCATGAGCAATCACCTTTCCAAATTGAAGAAGAATGCAGCCTAAGCCGCTCCCTGAAGCATCACTATAAATCTCAAAGCCGGTTGTACCACATGGCAACGTCAAAATGGGTGTCGTGGTCAAACGACTCTTTAGCTCTTCAAAAGCTCGTGCGCACTCCGGCGTCCAAACTAACTTCTGATCCTTTCTCGTCAACGTGGTAAGAGGCAAAGCGATCCATGAGAAGTTTTCTACAAAACATATGTAGTAGCCTGCCAGTCCAAGGAAACTCCTGACTTCGGCCACCGAAGACAACACTGGCCACTCCTGGATGGCTCTTATCTTTGTCAGATCCACCGCAATGCCCTCTCCACTCACCACATGGCCAAGAAAAGCCACTAACGATAGCCAAAACTCACACTTTGAGAACTTGGCGTATATCTTATTTCTCTGCAGGGTATGCAACACCAACCGTAAATGGTTCGCATGATCTTCTTCTGATCGAGAGTACACCAAGATATCATCAATGAAGACAATCACAAATAGATCCAAGTACTCTCGAAACGTTCGGTGCATTAAATCCATAAACATTGATGGCGCATTACATAGTGCAAACGGCATTATAGTAAACTTGTAATGACCGTAGCGTGTTCCAAACGCCGTCTTGGGAATGTCACCTTCCCTAATTCGCAACTGGTAGTAGCCCGATTTCAAATACAACTTTGAGTATACTTTCGATCCCGCCAATTGATCAAACAAATCATCTATCCGTGGAATCAGATATTTATTTTTCTCCATCAACTTGTTCAATTCACGATAATGAATACACAATCGCATGGTACCATCCTTTTTTTCACAAAAAGTACAGGTGCGTTCCAAGGTGACATGCTTGGGCATATATATCCCTATTCCAACAACTCTTGTATTTGAACTTTTAGTTCAGCCATTTCCTTTGGTGCTACTCGATATGGCGAGCGGACCACAGGTTTTGCACCTGGCACCAGCTCAATCGAGAACTCAATCTTCTGTTATGGCAGTAATCCTGGAAGCTCCTTCGGAAACATATCATTAAACTGCGAGACAATCGGAACATCATTCACACTGGCCTTTGGCTCCACAGCCTCAACAAGCGTGAAGAACAACTCCGCGCCTTTCCGAAATGCCTTAATCACTTGAAGAGCAGACATCAATGTCACGCTCGACCCTCGCATGCCAGCGAACTTCGTTTCTCGTTCGGTATTCTGCTCCAGTGTGACTTCCTTTGACTTGCAATCTATATAGGCACGCTGCACCGAGAGCTAGTCCATGCCAAAGATCACATCAAATTCTGATATCGGCAGCACCGATGCTTCCAATCTGAAATCCCGACTTCCTGTTCATACCTCCACAAAACAAGATCTATCCGCATGCATTACACATCCATTGATAACAACACCTTCACACTATCTGCCACCATACGAATCGGTACACCGATCCGTGACACGAGGTCTACATTTAGAAATGAATGAGAAGCACCAGTATCAAACAGTGCTCTCGTCAGACAGTCTCGAATCAGGACAAAGCCTAATACAAACACAGCATACTCAAGCTACAGACAAGGTATGAAATAGCAAAAGCAGCAATCAAATATGGTACTGCATGCCTCTGCTAACGTCACTTTGTGTTATGGCCTCCTGCTGGCCAAGATTATACACTCAGGGTTGTGCCTGGGATGCGGTAGACTCCACGACTGCCTTTCCCTTATCCGCATATAACGCTCCTCTCTTCTTTTCAGCCTTTGGTTGACCAACCTGACAGTTACGGGAGAAAATTCCCCACTTTACCCCATGTATGATAACATCAACTTTCTATTCGTGTTCACGACTATCGTGCCAGCACGTTTATACCAATCGTATATGTATTGTACCAATATAAGCACAAAAGGAACATCTGAAGCTTCAATTCAAACACTAACGACATGTTCGTACACACAAAACTTGCACAGTACAAGAGCACAATTATCGATGTACATAAACGCAAAATTCCCTTCTCGTTTGTTGTTATTTAAGGGCCACCTCGGCAATCTCGGGCTTTATGTCCTTCTTTGCCACACGAGTAACACATGTGTTGTTTCTTTGGCTTCTGACCACCACCTCGACACTCTCGGACAAGGTGTCCTTTCTTGCCACAAGTATAACATGCACGAGAAGCTTAACTCTTCAATACTTTAGTCTTGTGTTTCCGCCTCCTGCGGTGAGCAGACTTTCCAACCCTTGAAGAACTCAATTCCCTGACTCAGGCATTTGGTGGGCTCTTGTCAAGTCCATCTCCAATAGTGTAGCTGACTCCACCAATGTTTGGAATCCCAGTAACTTAGGACCCATCAACAAAAAATGTAGTTCCTGACCTAGCCCATCATAAAACTTGTTGATCTTAGTCTCCTCGGTTTCAAACACAAACTCTAGATGTTGTCTCAGCGCAACAAATGCATGAAAGTATTCCTCAACCGTGTACACTCCTTGGCTCAGGCACATGTTCAACAACGAAGCTGATGCTCTTTCCCTTACTGTCTGCTCAAGTACACCGACCGGCATGGGACGCACCACTGGAACAGAGGGTTGTACTTGTCCCTCATGTTGGGCCTTGATCATTGCGAAGACCACATCAGCGATCAATCAGAGCATCTCTACCGAAGGAGGAGGTGTTTGTACCATAGTTGGTGTCATTATTCCCATCGAATGCTGAGGTTCCTGCTGCCCCGCATTCGCGCTAGTCTCCTATAGTCGTGAAACACACAATTAAGCAACGGAGATATTACCACAAGCAATACCAGGAATGCACCGGCTCCCCAAACAGGTGTATTTGCATTCCTTAGTAGACATTCTTGAGTTCATTAATGTTATAGTGGGTCGCACTTACACATGCTCGCTACCCCCACAAAATAATTCGACCAGAAATTTGAAAGGGAAGACCGAGACAAGCTGATACCAAAATTGAACTCAAGAAACTCACAGGTCCAGAACCCACAGGTCGGATACCAAAATTGTAACACCACCATCCATTATATGACATATAATAGAAGGTCAGCCCGGGGCCCCGGACCATATGCCACAAACATGCGGCGAAGTTATGGGTTAATATCAGAGTTGCGCATCCTAACTCAGAGCATTCTAGCGAAAGCTTTTAAGTTGTTTGAAATCAACTCATTAGAATGTCCACAATATATAAACCATCATTTATATATATACAACACGAAGGAATGTTTGCCAAATACACAGCAAGTCTGGCCTTATGGCCTTATAGTTAAGCCTGATACATATGATTTCCATACATCGGCACGCAGGCCGGTCACACATGAAAATACTATCATATGAAGTTCTTTGGCCTTCAAGGGCCAGCATAGTAGCAGCGTCGGCAACAGCAACAACAAGGGCTTCATCCCCCTATATTCCGCTCGGCTCTCCTGCACCTGCATGGGACAATCCACCGCAAGGGTGGCAAACAAAGCAACGGTCAGCATTCAGCTGACCAATTTATAACAACTCTACCCCTTACCCGGGGCAGTGACATTTCTTCCCTGTAGGCATGACATTTCACAAGCAGATATCTCACACAATGCGCATTCACGCACAATCAATATATCACAAATGTCGCACACATGGCCCTACGCTCCATGCACTCAGGGCGCATTCTTGGTGTACCGGATAAACCAGTAGCCCACCGCCATTCAAGGCCCGAAGCCAATGGCAAACTTGATCATTTTGCTCCACGGCCTTCAGCCGGTGAAAGATATGGTACCTAAACACCTAGAGGGGGGGTGAATAGGTGACCTAATCCTTTTCTACTTTGTTGGCAGCCAAACAGTTTTATCACAGATTTCTATGTAGTCTATTACAGCAATCAGCAATAATCAAACATACACAGCACATTCACAGCACAGCACACAGTGATTTATAGTGGTTCCCCAATCTTTGGGTACATCCACTTTCCCCCTTCGCCTATCTAGCAGTGTACTAGATTCGGCCAAACTTCTCCACTGTCTCAGAACCCAAATAGGTTCCTACACCTCAGGCCCAAAGCCTTACACCTCAGCTTTCTCCAAAGCCTACACTCAGCCACAAAGGCCTACACTCAGCCACCCAGGCCTACACTCAGCCAATCAAGGCCTACACTCAGAGTTCTTCAACTCCTACACTCAGGCTATCAAGCCCTACCCTCAGCCTTTATAAATTTAGGCTTACAATGCACTCAGATCCAAAGATCCTACAAGTTAAAATAGTATTACAACAAATAACTCAACAACTCAGAAAATAAGAGAGGAGTTGAGAGTTTCTTGCTGAGTTCTTGGAAGAACTCAGATAGATCCAAACTGACTTAGCTTCCTTCAAAGCTTCTTGAGTAGAACTGAATAAGTCTGAATCCTCTGCAGTTGTTCCTTGACCTCTGCTTCTTAAGATCCAGATGCTTCTGAATCCTTCTTCTCAGCCTAGTTCCAAAGACTGAATTCTTGATTGGAGCTCTCTCTCTCCAACTTCTTAGATCTGCCGTTGGACAGCAAGATCTTCTTGATTTGTATCACTTGGATAACTTGATCAGCAACCACTTGAACAAATCTCTTAGATTAATCTGAACTCAATCAGAACTTAATCTTCTTCTGTTAACTCTTCACAGTAATCTTACTAACTTTTTCTGTAAACAGTCTGTGCCTATTTATAGGCCATCTTCATGGTAACCGGCTGGTCCGGTTCATAACTGACTTCTGACATCTCTGACAAGTGTTGTAGACCGGCTGGAACGGCAGCTGTCATGTCATCCAGTCAATTCTTGAAATTCTCTAACTGTCAGATAGTGTCGAGACTTTCTGTTCTTAAGTGTCGACACTTATTGACCAAGTGTCGACACATGCTGTGTAAGTGTCGACACAAGTCTACAAGGTGTCGACACAACTCCTTGTATGTCTCGACACAGATTCTTATTCAGGTGTCGACACTTTGAATTGAGTGTCGACACAAGTACTTGATCTTCTGTAACTTGTTAAATTCTTCTAAGTGTCGACACATCTCCTTTGTGTCGACACATCTTCATGTGTTGAAACTGTCAAGTGTCGACACTGCTTCTTGGTGTCGACACAAGTCTTCAATATAGATTCTTCAGCTGAGTGTCGACACATTCCCTTAGTGTCGACACTTGTACTTAGAATATTTTTGTAGATATTTTTGTTCTTTGCTAAGTGTCGACACAGCTCCTTGCGTCGACACTTTCTTTGAGTCTTCAACTGAGTGTCGACACATTGTGCTGAGTGTCGACACATCTTCATGTGTTGACTCTTCTGGTTGTGTGTCGACACATTGTGTTGAGTGTCGACACATACTTCAAGTGTTGACTCTTTTGGTTGTGTGTCGACACATTGTGCTGAGTGTCGACACATACTTCAAGTGTTGACTTTTTTGGTTGTGTGTCGACACATTGTGCTGAGTGTCGATACATACTTCAAGTGTTGACTCTTTTGGTTGTGTGTCGACACATTGTGCTGAGTGTCGACACATACTTAATATGTTGACTCTTCTGGTTAAGTGTCGACACATTGTGCTAGGTGTCGACACTTGCACTTAGTCTCTGCAGAATTTTGCTGAGTGTCGACACAACTCCAAGTGTCGACACTTTCTGGTGTAGACACAGCTCTTCTAGGTGTCGACACTTCTGCTAAGTGTCGACACTGCTTCTCTGCATTCTTCTTCACTGAGTGTCGACACAGCTCCTTGTGTCGACACTTTCTGTCTGGTGTCGACTCTTCATCCCAGGTGTCGACACAATGACTCCAAGTGTCGACACTGCTTGTCTGGGTGTCGACACAAGCTTTCTCAAGTGTCGACACTTTCCCTCTGGGTGTCGACACATGGACTTAGAAAGTTTTAGCTTCAGTCCAGTGAATACCTAACCTGCACAAGTAACTCAAACATACATCAAATATATTATGATGTATATCATTGAGTTGGGTGAGGCTTATTCAAATCAGGTACATTTGACCAATGTACCCAACAATCTCCCCCTATTTGGAGAAGTCATAACCCTTAGTCAATGATATACACCACTCATAATTAAAAATTATAAAATGATGTAAAGCAGGTATATTTCAACAGGGTAAACTTAAACATGTAATAATGCGCACATGTATACACATTAATCATTCCAGAATAATCAAAAAATAAACACATTTCAGAACAATTATACTATATTAATCAGAAATTGTTCTAACATTTTTCTAATACATCTTTAATGATTTACAAAAATGTTTCTCATACAAAGGATTACAACAATCTTCAAATTAATTCCTAATCTATTTCTGATCAGGTTCTTTGATAACAATTCCTTTGCCAGCTAGGACTTTAGCCTTGACAGCAGCAGCACCAGTAGGCTCAGCATCAGCAGGCTTCTTGCCTTTTGAGTCTTTCTTCTTTTGTTCTTCAGCCTTGATTTTCTGTCTCTCAAAATAATGATAGGGCTTAGGAAAGTACTTGCTAGGCTCCACTGCAGTAGTAGGTAGCTTTCCTAACTTAGCCTTTCTTCTGTACTGGACAATGGATTCCTGCCTGATCTCATGCTTCCTCCATTCTGATTCTGAGAACCACTTGTTTCTATCAGTAGTGTTGTCTTTAGCAGCTTTCCAGGCAGTTAGAATGATATTTCTAGAGGTAGGGCTCCACTGTTCAAAATCTGGCTTTTGTTCTGCTAGTTCCCTAAACCTCTTCTTTGACAGCCTTGTCTCTTCTTCTTTATCCAAAGCCTCTTGCATAGCTGCTGTTATAGGTTGAACAACCTTTTCTAAATGGACATTGTCCTTGCCCCCAGATGGGCTATACATTGTGCTGACATCTGCATGAATCATTTCAAAATCTGGAGGTGGATAAATCACTTGAGCTACCTCTGGTTGCTCACCTCCAAGATATGCACTTTGAATCACTGATTCAGCAACATTATCATCATCACAGAGTGGAGGATAGCCTAGAGTAGCTCTGATGGAGTTAGATATCCATTTTGCATGGTCAGAGCTAGCCTTGACTAATACTCTCTCCCCCTTTATGACTTCTTGGGCCACATGGTCTCTTACATCATCCTTTTGGAATCTAATCTGACTATCCAAATACCTGATTCCATCCTTAAAGTAGGGTTTAAGCTTTGTAAGCTGTTCTGAGATGGCTTTCTGGGAATCCTGTATTGCAGTCTTTACAGCTTGGATTTCTTCTTGGAAAACTTTGTCAAATCCAGCCTTAACATCAGCAGATGTAGAAGATTCAGCAGTCTTATTCTTCAATTCAGTGACTACAGCATTGTGGGATGCAGTCAAATTATCATTCATCCTTAATTGATTTTCCAGCATATAGCCTTGCTTCAATGCTATATCATCTACTTGTACTTTTATTTTCTCTTGGTGTGTAGCCAGAAACACCACAGCATTTCCACCCTTGTGGAAGCATTCATTCATCTCTTTCTTGTTGAGATTCATCTCAAACCTTATAGATTTTATATCTTGAGCAAGATCAAACTATAATGATCTGTGCCCAGCATCAACATAAGCCTCTATGGCTTTCCTTTGTTCATCCATTTTGATCTGCATGGCTACCATTAAGGCACTGTAATCAGGTGATGGAGCTTGTGTGACTAAGGATTGTTGAGCAATAGTTTGTAGAGCCTTCTTGTAGCTCTGACTCCTTCTTTTGAATACAAACAATTTCTTCTTCTTAGCCCTAGCACTCTCCTCATCTTCAGAGGCAGAGGTGCTGGCAATCTCAACCCTATCCTTAGGGCTTTGTGGTTTTTCAGCTTGCACATCTAGTGCCTTCTCAGTGTCTAGCCTTAAAGGCTCTTCCAGAACTGATATGTGCTCCCCCTCAGCAGCAGCACTCTTATCTTCAGCAGCAACCTTGTCTATGTCAAAATCCTCTTGATCTAAATTCAGAAAGAGGTCTTCCATTGTGTATTCAGGAGGTGACTGTGCAGGAGAAGTACTTGGTTCTTCAACTACTTGAGTAGTATCTGGAACATTTTGCACAACAGCAGATGTGTCTTCAAGACCAACATCTGGAGCTTGGCTAGGTAGCTGAGTTTGCTGAGGAACATCAGACAAATCAGCATCTTCAATAAGATATTCTGAAGTTTTTAAGTCAGTGAGTACCTCTTGAATAATGATGGTGGCTTGCTCACTGTCCAGAGTAGATGGTTCTTCTACTGCTGGAAGCTCCCCCTGGCTGTGATCCCTATGGATGGGGCTAGCTGGAGGCAGCTCCTCCTGGATCTCAGCTACATCTTGAGGAGCAGGAGTCTTCTCTGCAGCCACTTCTTCATGGTCATCAGGTGTGAAAACAACATGTTCTTCACTATCAGAACTGCTGGAGGACTCTTCTGTCACAGCAGCAGTCTTTCTCTTCTTCCTGGGAGGAGTAACTTTCTCAGAAACTGGCTTCTCAGGGGTAGGCATGTCCTTTGACAACACCCTTTCCCACCTAGAAAATATCCTGGAATCCATCTTTCTCATATGATTGATCTTGCTTCCAGCAGCTGTGCTCATTACCTCTGGTATTGTACCAGCCAGGTAGAGACTTATAATTCTGCCCAGATTGGGCTTTTTCAGACTTTCCTTGATCTTTTCATAGAGGACCATTGACCAATCTGTTTTTAGGGTGAAGATGATTCTTGTCATGATATTGAACATTGAGGCTGACACCCTGTCATGCCCTCCAGGTTTACTGAGAATGACCTTTCCCACTATTTCAGACATGAATTTCCCTTGATTATTCATGCCTTTCCTGTTAAAGACTGATCCTACCTTCATCTTTGGATCCAGTCCACACCAAGTAAGAGCTTCCCTGGTCTTTGAAGCAGTTACTTCCTCTTCATCATGTGCTTTAGGTAGCTGGAGTACCTTTCTCAGATTCTTTGGTGAAACTTTGACCTTAGTCCCATGAACTCTGGATTTGATCCTGAATCCATGAGTCATCTACAGCAGCTCCATGGAGGAATTCAAGAACTTCCTTTTTCCAAATCTTCGTTGGTTCTGAAGTCAAGTATTCCAATCCAGAATCGGCAATTAGGGTTACTACCGCCTTGAGTTCTTGATCAGCTTCATCGAATGCACCTCGCACGAGCTCATAGCCTTCGTTAACATTCTCCTCGAGCTTGGGAGCCATTAGGGTTTGGAGATTTAGTCTTGAGAAAAGAGAAATGTCGACACAAGAGTTTTGGTCTCGAAACTTTGAAAGCGTGTCGACAATCAAAGACAGAACCCTATTTATACCTTTCTGATTTGAAGTCGAACAGGCGGGATGGATAACTAAAAATGTGTCGACACTGTCAATAAGTGTCGACACTGACTTATAATGTCTCGACACACATGTGTCGACACAAGTTTAGTCAACAGATATTATGTGTCGACACATGTTTATGTGTCGACACCACTCTACTCGACTAATCGTCGAGACTTTACTTAGAAAATTCTGAGTAAAACTTAAGTGTCGACACCACATTGGATGTGTCGACACCTACTCGACATGTGTCGACACTAACATTCTGAAGTGTCGACACCAACATCCTAGATGTGTCGACACCTTTTTCCTGAAGTGTCGACACTTTTATTCTGTGCCGACATAGACTTGTCTATGTGTCGACACCTTTTTACTTAGTCAATTTTCTATTCTGTAAACTTAGTCTAAGTTTATCATACCTAGTTCAATTTTGAATCTATTGAACTTAGCTTCTTCTAAGGGCTTAGTAAACATGTCAGCTATCTGATTATCAGTTTTAACATATTCAAGTGCAATATCATTTCTTTCTACATGCTCCCTAAGAAAGTGATATTTAATCTCAATATGTTTTGTTCTACTATGAGATACAGGGTTGTTAGCTATTGAAATAGCACTTGTAGAATCACAGTAAAGTGGAGTTCTACTTACCTGAAATCCATAGTCCACTAGCTGATGTTGAATCCATAGAAGTTGAGCACAGCAACTTCCTGCAGCTACATATTCTGACTCAGCTGTGGAGATAGCCACACTAGTCTGCTTTTTGCTACTCCATGAAATTATTCTTCCACCTAGGAATTGACAGGTTCCAGTTGTGCTCTTTCTATCCTCTTTGCATCCTGCAAAGTCTGCATCTGTATTACCTGTTAGATCAAAATCTCCATTCCTAGGGTACCAGAGGCCTAGATAGGGAGTGCCCTTTAGATATCTCAATATTCTTTTGACAGCAGTCAAGTGAGACTCTTTAGGGCAGGCTTGATACCTGGCACAAACACATGTAGCATACATAATGTCAGGCCTACTTGCAGTCAAGTATAGTAGGGAGCCAACTATCCCTCTATACAAGGTTTCATCTACAGGTTTTCCTGCATCATCCTTGCTAAGAGACATACTTGACCCCATAGGAGTCTTCATGGTACTGGATGAATCCATACCATATTTCCTTATGAGTTCTAGGGTGAACTTGGACTGACATATGGATAGACCACTTTCAGTCTGTTTAACTTGGAGACCCAAGAAAAACTTCAGCTCTCCCATACTACTCATCTCAAACTGACTTTGCATAAGCTTTGCAAACTTTTTGCAAAGGCTACTTTTAGTAGACCCAAATATAATGTCATCTACATATATTTGGACAAGTATGACTTTGCCTCTAGATTCCCTAAGGAATAGAGTCTTATCTATTTTCCCCCTTGTGAACTTGTTCTCAATGAGGAAACTAGATAGGGTCTCATACCAAGCTCTAGGGGCTTGCTTTAACCCATATAATGCTTTCCTAAGTCTATAGACATGATGAGGTAAAGTTGGATCAACAAAACCTGATGGCTGCTCCACATAAACTTCTTCTTTAAGATTACCATTTAAGAATGCTGACTTGACATCCATCTGGTAAACCTTGAATCCTTGATAGGTTGCATAGGCCAAGAACATCCTTATGGCCTCCAGTCTGGCTACTGGGGCAAAGGTTTGATCAAAATCAATACCTTCTTCTTGCCTATATCCTTTAGCAACCAGTCTAGCTTTATTCTTAATGATGACCCCTTGTTCATCTAACTTATTCCTGTAGATCCACTTAGTTCCTATAACATTGTGGTCTTTAGGTTTAGGAACCAGTTCCCAAACCTTGCACCTTTTGAACTGATTAAGCTCTTCTTGCATAGCTTCAGTCCACTGTGGATCTTGTATAGCTTCTTCAAATTTCTTAGGTTCTACTTGAGACAGAAAACTAGAATATACTGCAGCATTCTGATTTCTGCTCCTTGTCTGAACACCTTGTCTTGGATCTCCAATAATCAGCTCTACTGGATGATCTCTTAGATGCCTGTTGGCTGGTGGCATCCTAACTTCAGGTTGAACTTCTTCAGCATCTGCATCATGCTGTACTTCTTGTATTTCTTCAGCTATTGGTACATGTAGTTCTCCCCCTGGACAACTGCTATTGCCTTCTACTTGCTGTCTTGCAGCAGGCATCTCTTCTATAGTAAGCTTGTCCAATCTCTTTGTCAGACCTGTGGGGCTGCATACATTGCTAGACAACTCATTGTTAATAAGTTTAGTCTCATCAAAAACTATATGCACAGTCTCCTCTACAACTTGTGTAGTCAAGTTGTATACTCTATAAGCCTTACTATTATTGCTGTACCCAACAAAAATTCCCTCTTGGGACTTGGCAGCAAACTTAGTTATGTAAGACTTTCCATTGTTAAGTATGAAGCATTTACAACCAAAGATCCTAAAATAGGATAGGTTTGGTTTCCTGCCTTTCACTACTTCATAGGGGGTCTTGTTTAGTCTTTTAGTGATGGTAGCCCTATTTATCACATGGCATGCAGTGTTAACTGCTTCAGCCCAGAAATACTCAGGCAGTGATGTATCACTAAGTAGGGTTCTACCAGCCTCTATCAAGTTTCTATTCTTCCTCTCAGCAATGCCATTTTGCTGAGGTGTTCTAGGTGAAGAGAATTCTTGAAATATCCCAAAGTCTTCACATAGTTTTGTCATGCTTTCAGATTGAAACTCAGTACCATGGTCACTTCTAATTTTGACCACAGTACTATTTAGTTCATTCTGAATTTGCTTGACAAAGCTGTAGAAGACACTAGGTGTTTCAGATTTCTGCCTTAAGAAGAACACCCAGGAAAACCTTGAGTAGTCATCAACAACTACAAAGGTATAGACCTTCCTACCTAAGCTGTGAACTGGCATTGGACCAAAGAGATCCATATGCAAGAGGTATAAGCACCTCACAGCATCTTTGTTCTCAATGCTTTTAAAGGTGGATTTGGTCTGCTTGCCCTTTTGACAAGCTGAGCAAATGTCATCTTTAACACACTTAACTTGAGGACCATTCCTCACTAACTCTTTGCTAAAGAGTTTGCTAATAGTCTTGTAGTTAAGATGAGCTAGCCTCTTGTGCCACTTGACACAATGAGAGACTGTCTCATCAGCTACAAGACAAACAGGAGAACCATTGTTCTCAATCATAATGTCTAGACAGTAGACATTCCTCTTCCTATATCCTATCAAAATGATCTCTTGATCACTTGACCTCTTGATATGACAACCATTTTTAACAAATGAGATGTCATACCCTACATCACTTAACTGACTTATACTTATAAGGTTGTGTTTCAACCCTTTAACATAAGCCACTTGAGTAATGGTAACAAGGTTTGAAGAAATGTTACCAAACCCTTTGATGATTCTTTTTCAGAACCACCAAAGGTCACTTTAGGACCATTTTTGATTGGAATATAGTCCTTCAGTAGTCCCCTTGTTCCAGTCATATGTCTGGAACATCCACTATCCAAGTACCATGTTGGGGTATGGCCACTTGGATTCACCTGCAAAACAAATTAATGAACCTTAGAACCCAAAGTAAACTTGGGTCCTTGGTGATTGTTAGTTTGCAACATGACACAGCTACCTACTGGCTTTCCACCAGGTAGCTTGCTACTCCCTTTGGCACTTGCATTGTGCCAACAATCCAAGGCAAAGTGGCCAACCTTGCCACAACACCAACATTCAAACTTATTGTACCTTTGCTTAGGTACAGACTTTGTTGTTTTAACTGCAGCTGACTTATTGAATGTTGGGGTCTTGCCCTTGGACTTGGACTGATCCTGAACAGTCCTAGCAGGTTTAACAAAACCCAGTCCAGCCTTACCTTTGTGATGAGTAAAATCATCAATCAAAGGTAGAACTGATTTAGGCTTTGAAAACTTTGCAACCAGTTCTCTCTCTTTCTGAAGATTTGTCTCCAGTTTCTTAATTTGATCATTCTTAAATGTGATAGTACCCATCTGAATCACTGTAATGTGTTTCAGCCTAGCTATCTCATTCAGTTTTTGATCAAATTGCTTCTCAAATTCTGTTGCAGCAGCCTTGAGATCAGCAATCTCCTTTGCCTGACTTTTGGCAAGGGACTTGCTTTTCTTATAAGCCTGTAACAGCACCTTATATTCATCTATGAGCTGATGAATATCATCCTCAGACTCAGAACCACTTCCATCATTTGATGAAGATGATTCTGATTCTGAACTAGAACAAGAAACTGAACTTAGAGTTGGACTTTGTACCTGACTAGGTCCTGGCTGTTCCAGGATTTTGGTACTCTCAGTCAATGCCATCAGTCCTTGGCACTGGCAGTCTTCTTGTTCATGAATTGACTCCAAGATCTGCATAAATTCTTCTTCTTCTTCTTCAGCAAATAGCCCTATATAAGCTTCAGCATCAGTATCAGTGTTTGAAGAAGAAATATCTGAAAGAGTTTTCTCATTCTTGGCAACAAAAGACTTCTCTTTCTTCCCTTTGAGGTGAGTCTTTTTCCTGTCACTGGATTCTTTTCTTTTCTCAGGACAATCAGCAATGACATGACTCTGTCTATTACAGCAGTAGCACACAATCTTTGATCCAGTTGCCTTGCTTGTCTTTGTCTTCTTCCTGTCCTTCTTAGAAGGCTTTTTCTCCTGATACAAGACTTCTTTTCCCTTGTAAGTAGATGGTCTGGACATCCACTGTTTCTTTTTAGGAATTTCTGAAAGTGTCTAGTGAAGGCAGCAAAGTCTTCATCACTTTCACTGCTTGTAGACTTTGTACTGACAGACCCTTCTGACTCAGATTCAACTACCTCTGGAGGTGGAGTTGATGACTTAGTTCTGTATTTTCTGGGAACTTCTGTCTTGAAGGCAACAGTCCTTTCCTTGTGCTCAGTCCTAGTAGATTTCTCCTCCTCTTTCCTCACTGTCAGCTGCATCTCATATGACAATAACTTGCCAAACAGTGTAGGAGGAGGAATTTCTCCCAACTTTGCCATTTCTCTTATGGCACAGATCTTGGTGTCCCAATCTTTGGTTAGGGACCTTAGGAATTTGTCATTTAGTTCATAGTTGCTGAACTCTCTTCCATAAGACATGAGTTCATTAACTATTCTATAGAACTTCTTGTAGCATTCAGTGATGCTATCTCCCTTGCCTTGTCTAAAGCTCTCATACTCTTGATTAAGCAAGGACTTCCTATCTTGCCTAACTTCTTCAGAACCTTCCATATAGACAATGAGGGTATCCCACATTTCTTTTGCTGTTTTACAGTGAATTAAGTTCTGAAAAGTTGCATCATCAATGGCACTCACTATTATGTTTTGTGCCCTCTTGTCCATAGTGGCTAGGACAATTTCATCCTTGGTCATCTCAGAGAAATCCTTTGGAGTCCTCTGATTTGCATCCAATACTGAGATCTTCATTGGCACATAAGGCCCTTCCTTAACTGTGATGTAGATTCTTGGGTCTGAGGCCTCCATAAACAGCCTTACCCTTTCTTTCCAGATCCCAAAAATTTCCTTTCTGCAAATAGGTAATTTCATGGAACCCAATTCTTTATGATTTTCAAAAGAACCCATGGTTCTTGATTTTCTTGAAGCTGTTTTCTGACTTAGACTGTTTCTGCCAAACAGGATCTCCTTAGACTGTTAGTCCTTGTTTTGAGGAACCTGGCTCTGATACCACTTGAAAGATATGGTACCTAAACACCTAGAGGGGGGTGAATAGGTGACCTAATCCTTTTCTACTTTGTTGGCAGCCAAACAGTTTTATCACAGATTTCTATGTAGTCTATTACAGCAATCAGCAATAATCAAACATACACAGCACATTCACAGCACAGCACACAGTGATTTATAGTGGTTCTCCAATCTTTGGGTACATCCACTTTCCCCCTTCGCCTATCTAGCAGTGTACTAGATTCGGCCAAACTTCTCCACTGTCTCAGAACCCAAATAGGTTCCTACACCTCAGGCCCAAAGCCTTACACCTCAGCTTTCTCCAAAGCCTACACTCAGCCACAAAGGCCTACACTCAGCCACCCAGGCCTACACTCAGCCAATCAAGGCCTACACTCAGAGTTCTTCAACTCCTACACTCAGGCTATCAAGCCCTACCCTCAGCCTTTATAAATTTAGGCTTACAATGCACTCAGATCCAAAGATCCTACAAGTTAAAATAGTATTACAACAAATAACTCAACAACTCAGAAAATAAGAGAGGAGTTGAGAGTTTCTTGCTGAGTTCTTGGAAGAACTCAGATAGATCCAAACTGACTTAGCTTCCTTCAAAGCTTCTTGAGTAGAACTGAATAAGTCTGAATCCTCTGCAGTTGTTCCTTGACCTCTGCTTCTTAAGATCCAGATGCTTCTGAATCCTTCTTCTCAGCCTAGTTCCAAAGACTGAATTCTTGATTGGAGCTCTCTCTCTCCAACTTCTTAGATCTGCCGTTGGACAGCAAGATCTTCTTGATTTGTATCACTTGGATCACTTGATCAGCAACCACTTGAACAAATCTCTTAGATTAATCTGAACTCAATCAGAACTTAATCTTCTTCTGTTAACTCTTCACAATAATCTTACTAACTTTTTTTGTAAACAGTCTGTGCCTATTTATAGGCCATCTTCATGGTAACCGGCTGGTCGGTTCATAACTGACTTCTGACATCTCTGACAAGTGTTGTAGACCGGCTGGAACGGCAGCTGTCATGTCATCCAGTCAATTCTTGAAATTCTCTAACTGTCAGATAGTGTCGAGACTTTCTGTTCTTAAGTGTCGACACTTATTGACCAAGTGTCGACACATGCTGTGTAAGTGTCGACACAAGTCTACAAGGTGTCGACACAACTCCTTGTATGTCTCGACACAGATTCTTATTCAGGTGTCGACACTTGGAATTGAGTGTCGACACAAGTACTTGATCTTCTGTAACTTGTTAAATTCTTCTAAGTGTCGACACATCTCCTTTGTGTCGACACATCTTCATGTGTTGAAACTGTCAAGTGTCGACACTGCTTCTTGGTGTCGACACAAGTCTTCAATATAGATTCTTCAGCTGAGTGTCGACACATTCCCTTAGTGTCGACACTTGTACTTAGAATATTTTTGTAGATATTTCTGTTCTTTGCTAAGTGTCGACACAGCTCCTTGCGTCGACACTTTCTTTGAGTCTTCAACTGAGTGTCGACACATTGTGCTGAGTGTCGACACATCTTCATGTGTTGACTCTTCTGGTTGTGTGTCGACACATTGTGTTGAGTGTCGACACATACTTCAAGTGTTGACTCTTTTGGTTGTGTGTCGACACATTGTGCTGAGTGTCGACACATACTTCAAGTGTTGACTCTTTTGGTTGTGTGTCGACACATTGTGCTGAGTGTCGACACATACTTCAAGTGTTGACTCTTTTGGTTGTGTGTCGACACATTGTGCTGAGTGTCGACACATACTTAATATGTTGACTCTTCTGGTTAAGTGTCGACACATTGTGCTAGGTGTCGACACTTGCACTTAGTCTCTGCAGAATTTTGCTGAGTGTCGGCACAACTCCAAGTGTCGACACTTTCTGGTGTAGACACAGCTCTTCTAGGTGTCGACACTTCTGCTAAGTGTCGACACTGCTTCTCTGCATTCTTCTTCACTGAGTGTCGACACAGCTCCTTGTGTCGACACTTTCTGTCTGGTGTCGACTCTTCATCCCAGGTGTCGACACAATGACTCCAAGTGTCGACACTGCTTGTCTGGGTGTCGACACAAGCTTTCTCAAGTGTCGACACTTTCCCTCTGGGTGTCGACACATGGACTTAGAAAGTTTTAGCTTCAGTCCAGTGAATACCTAACCTGCACAAGTAACTCAAACATACATCAAATACATTATGATGTATATCATTGAGTTTGGTGAGGCTTCTTCAAATCAGGTACATTTGACCAATGTACCCAACAGCCGGAGACTTTAGTCTTAGTGTAACGACCCAAGATTGGCTCGTAGCCCCCCATGGCATCGTGGCGCGCAGGCCTAAGCCTCTCGTAATCTTGTAACAACCTGAGATTTGGCTCGTAGCCCCCCATAGCATCGCTACTGAGTGGCGCGCAGGTCTAAGACTCTCATTATGTGTTTCTGTCGAATGTCAGGCTCCCAAGTACTCATAGCAGACAATCATAATGCGGATACAATTTGGCCGTTGCCCATTGCTCAAATTTCCATTTTTGTAACACCTCCCCTGTAATGACCGTATAATATGGGTCCGGCCGAGGCCCCCCAACATACAGACGCCACAGTTTCAGTATTATAAAATAATATAACTACCCAAACTCAAAACTCATAACACAACACAGCGGAAACAACAAGCAAGACTAGAAGTTATCCACACCTACAAGAGTAACGAAATGGCCTTATGGCCTTATAACAAAAGTGAGTCCAAACTCAAATAATACATCAGTCATAAAAGTGCATAAGCACTCCTAGTCTACCTCGGCATGCAAGCCGGTCAACATGGGCATCAAACATACAATGTCATAAAAAGTAGAGCTACAGCAAAAAGGTAACGCTTCATGAGGCTTAGGCCTTTCTGGTCAGCGAGCTAGCTCCTGCTTGCGATCATGGCCCTGTAAAAATTATTAGTAACATGGGTCAATAAAGGCTGACCTCAAACTATATAACCAACACATCTCCTCCCGGCTGCCCCTAATGGACCCTGAGGTACTCCTCCAACCTGCAAGTTAGCACTTCGTATGCAATATTCATAAGCAAGAAAAGCAACTAAGGAAACAGGCTTGGATGTCTCAAACATCATACATGTTCTCTACTGTTGAGCATATAATAATAGGGCCTACTATGCAACATGAATGCAACACCCGGGTTTCACCCAAGACACCCTATAGCATATGCATCTAGCACAACATCACATCATTTGGGTACTAATCATTTCCCCATTGGCATAAAGCCGCAAACAAAGGGGAACCATAATCCCCCAACGGCATACAAGCCGCCACACGAAACTCTTGCCAAGGCCCCACCCGCTCACGGTCGTAGACCCGGGCTTGCCGGCAAACTCTGACTTCTCATGTCAGGATTCCGTCCAACACACTGACCGATTCTAAGAACCCTTGCTGGACCCCACCCGCTCATGGCCTCATTGCCCGGGCTTGCCCCATGCTCGGCGTTCTCGTCAGTCTCATAAAAGTGGACTAGTCTCGTCGGGACACTTTTCACACATGACTTGCATGTCACGGGATAGCCAGCCGACTATGGAGACACAGCCACGCCTTGGCACATCACAATCCAAGACAATTCCACCCTAATCCCTCATTTGTATTGCAGCGTTCCCGTGCACCAAGGAAACCATCTACCACCCATGCGGAGCTAACCTTATCCACCAAGGAAACCATCTACCGACAATGAGGAACTAACCCTATCCAGTACCGGCCACACGTACTCACGCAAGATAAAGGGAAGAACACCACAAACATCACACATCACAAATGGCCTCTTGCCGCAACGGATCTCTACGAATCCTTAAGCCTAGTATGCAACATCACCGAGTCGGACTAACGGTCGCGACTACGGCTTCACCCACCATGCCTAATCCACTAATGAAGCGGATCCCTAATGCAAAAACATGTCGGGGACGGACTCAATCGACCCGGAGGTTCCTCTTGAACCTTGGCGACCCAAACCCCTCTCATTTGAGAGTTTGGTGCCCAAAAACTAGAAAATAAAAGATGCTAAAACATGCATCCTAAAACCAAGAGGAGAAGTGTCGTTACCCTCCAACTCCTCTTCCTAGCCATGGAAAAATAGCCGGATGAAAACCTTTGCAACGACCTAGCCTCCACGGATCTGGACTCGGCTCGCAATTTGGAGCACCGAAACCTCTCTAACAGCCGGATCTCCTCTTCCTCCTTCGCTCTCCCTTCTCTCTAGAACTTAGATAGAGAACCAGCGGCAGAAGAATAAGGGTTTTGAAACCCTGCCCTCGGGTATAATCCATTCGAAAAGACAACCAGTCGTCGGATCCCAAGAAAGAAAAACACGGCTGTGATCCGAGTCCAGCCTGTAAATGGGTCGAACACCACATCCTGACAAGGACACCCCGACAACCAGTCAAGAACTCCGCTCGACGATCGTCGAACCAAAATCGTCGACCGCTGTCGAATCGTCAAATGCAGAATGCTGGGGAAATTGTCGAACGCAGATCCATAGAAATCGTCGAACGCAGAATGCTGGGGAAATAGTCGAACGCAGATCCATGGAAATCGTTGAACGCAGAATGCTGGGGAAATCGTCGAACGCAGATCCCTGGAAAATCGTCGAACGCAGATCCATGGAAATCATCAAACGCAGATCCCTGGCAAATCGTCGAACGCAGATCCATGGAAATCGTCAAACGTATATTGACACATCGGGACACGCCCTGTGACACGCCCGTGTCACAGGCCGTGTACCCCTACTCGATGATCGCCACTCGACGATCGACGATTGACACTCGACGATCGCTGATCGACACTCGACGATCGTCGAACCAAGGGGACACGCCCCCCGTCATGCCCGTGTTCCAGGGCGTGACCTCCCAAACATTTCGTCAACCGAAATTCGTCGACCACGCACCTTACTACGCCACCCGAGCGGGACACGCCCAGGGACACGCCCGTGTCCTAGGCCGTATGACCCCCCAACTAAGACCCAATCTTGGCCAAAAAACGCTGATCGTCCCTCTTTCAAATTTTGGAGCGTTACAACTCTCTCCCCCTTAAAAGAATTTCGTCCCGAAATTACAAAGCAAAAAGGGACAAAACTTAAATGGTACCTGAACTGAAGAGCTCTGGATACTCTTCCAGCAAGGTTTGTTCTCGCTCCCAAGAGAGATCCTCACGACCACAGTTGTCCCATCGGACTTTCACGAGTTTGACCTCTTTATTCCGTAACTGCCGAATCTCTGAATCCTCTATAGCAATTGGACGGACTCGCGTCCTCAAGTCTTCCTCTATCGGCACCGATGCTGGCTCGATCACCACACTAGCCTCCACCAAGGCTTTCCTCAAGACGGAGACATGGAAGACGTCATGCAATCCACTCAGCTCCGTGGACAATGGCAACCGATAGGCTGCTTCTCCCACCCATTCAACAACTTCAAAAGGTCCCAAAAACCTTGGACTCAACTTCTTAAGTCGGCGAATCCATGAGATGCCTTTGAATGGCTTGATCTTCAAATAGACCCAATCACTTACCGCAAACTCCAACTTCCTGTGACGAGCATTAAAGTATTTTGCTTGTCAGTCTTGCGCCACCTTCATACGCTCTTGAATGGTCCGTACCAACTCACAAGCATCAACTACCACCTCCTTTCCCAAAATTTTGGTGTCTCCCGCCTCTGTCCAATACATCGGTGTTCGACACCATCTCCCATACAAATCTTCATATGGCGCCATTTTTACACTTGCTTGATAACCGTTATTGTACGCGAACTCCACCATGAATAGGTGATCCTCCCACTTCTTGTCGAAGTCAAGATGCACATTCTCAGCATATCCTCCATAGTACAATTTGTTCTTTTGGTTTGCCCGTCAGTTTGAGGATGGAACGTCGTACTGAACGTTAGCTTCGTCCCCAAACTCTTCTGAACCAACCTCCAGTCCTTGGACGTGAAACGTCCATCACGATCACTGACTATACTTCTAAGAATCCCATGCAGTCGCACAATGTTGCGAACACACAACTCCACCAGCTTCTCTACATTGTCCTCCTTCTGATTTGGGATGAAGTGAGCCACTTTGGTTAAGCGATCCACAATCACCCAAATAGCATCATTTCCCTGCTGCGATCTAGGCAAACCATGTACAAAATCCATGGAGATGTCATCAAATTTCCACTCAGGGATTGGAAGAGGCTTCAGGAATCCGCCCGGCTTCTGACACTCGGCTTTCACCAAGGCACAAGTTTGGCAATGATTCACATACAAGGCTACATCCCGCTTCAGCCCCCGCCACCAAAAGGATTTCTTCATATCCAAGTACATCTTTGTACTGCCCGGGTGAATGGAGTACTTTGTGAAGTGAGCCTCAAACATCAACTCCTCACGGAGCTTGCCAAACTGCGGTACACAAATCCTTCCATCCTTCCTTAGAATCCCATCAATCATCTCCCAGGCACTGCTCTCGCCATTTTGAGCATCCACCACTTATGGTTGAAACTCCACATCCAAACGGGTCGCTTCCCAAATACGAGCGGACAAGTCGTTCTGTATTTCAATCCAGTTCAACTGAGCCACACTGGACTCGCCTTTCGCCACACATTCCAAACCAAGGGACTCCCATTCTAGCATCAACCGCTCATCATGGGCTTCTATCCAATTCCCTTTCCCAGAGTATTTTCTACTCAATGCATCTGCCACCACATTGGCTTTGCCTGGCGTGTACTGAATCGCCACCTCATATTCTCTAAGGAACTTGACCCACCTACGTTGCCGCATGTTCAAGTCCTTTTGATCCAAGAGATACTTCAGGCTTTTATGATCCGTGAAGATCTCCACCTTTGCACCATAAACATAGTGTCGCCATATTTTCAACGCAAAAATTACCGCCGCCAACTCCAAGTCATGGACGGGGTAATTCCTCTCATGAAGCTTCAGCTGCCTAGACCAAAAAGCTATCATCTTGCCATGTTGCACCAACACACAACCCAAACCGCATCCTGATGCGTCACTAAAGATTTGAAATCCTCCGGTACCTTGCGGTAGACTTAGGATTGGAGCCATCATCAGTCTCTCCTTCAGTGCCTCAAATGCTTGACTGCACTCTTGAGTCCACACAAACTTATAATCTTTACGAGTGAGTGAGGTGAGGGGTAGAGCTATCCGCGAAAGATTCTCCACGAATCTCCTATAGTACCCGGCTAGTCCAAGAAAACTTCGGACTTCCGCCACGGCCCTCAAAACCGGCCAATCTATGATGGCTTCCACTTTTGTTGGATCCACTGCCACCCCATCCCCACTAATCACGTGGCCCAAAAATGCCACCTTCGCTAACCAGAACTCGCACTTTGAGAACTTTGCATACAACTGATTCTCCCTCAACACTTGCAAGACAACTCTCAAGTGGGTCACATGCTCCACTTCCGATTTGGAATACACCAAGATGTCATCAATGAAGACAACCACAAAAGAATCCAAGTATTCCCGAAATACTCGATTCATAAGATCCAGGAACACAGATGGCGTGTTCATCAGCCCGAACGGTATCACCGTAAACTCAAAGTGTCCATACCTCGTACCAAATGCAGTCTTGGGTATGTCCTCGTCCCTAATTCGTAACTGATAATAGCCTGACTTCAAGTCCAATTTTGAATACAACACCGACCCCACCAACTGGTCGAACAAGTCGTCTATCCGAGGAATCGGATACTTATTCTTGACAGTCAGTTTATTCAGCTCTCGGTAGTCTATACACAGCCACATACTACCGTCTTTCTTCTTTACAAACAACACCGGCACGATCCACGACGAAGAACTGGGTCTGATATACCCTTGCTCCAACAGTTCCTGCAACTGTACTTTGAGTTCAACCAACTCCTTTGGTGTCATCCTAAACTGAGGACGTGACACTGGCCTAGCCTCCGGCACTAACTCGATGGAGAAGTCGATCTCCCGCCGAGGAGGCGCTCCAGGAAGTTCATCCGGAAACACATCCTTGAACTCTACCACTACAGGCACTTCCTCAATTGACAACTGGGAGAGGCGAACCTCCAATAACGCTACAAGCGCTACACCACCCTGGTTAACCGCCTGCATCAACTGCATGGCCAAAATCAGGGAATAGGCCACTCCACAAAGGCCCTCAAACTTGACTTCCGTCTGCCCTTTCCTCCTTAGGGTCACTACCTTGGATAGGCAATCAATACTGGCGCACTGCTCTGCAAGCCAGTCCATGCCCAAAATCACATCAAACTCAACCAATGGTAAAACCGCTACTACCAATACGAAGTTAACTCCGTCCAGCTCCCAACAAATGCGCCCTTTGGCCCCGATGGTCATGGATGACCCATTGGGCATGCACACTTTCAGCTCCGCGTCCGCCGAAAATGACTCAACTCCTATTCTCAGGATGAAGCTCTCCGCAAGAAAGGAGTGCAATGCTCCTGTATGGAACAATATCCTAGCAGGGTATCCGGAAACTATTATGAAGCCTATAACATAGACATCACACATAAAGGTCTAAAAGTATGAAGAAAAAAGTTAAACTTAAATTTCCTCATACCTGTCACCACATCAGTTTGGCGGATCACTTCCTGCTGTCCAAGGTTATAGGCCCTTGGTTGCACCGGTTGGAACCGAGAAGCACTAGATTCTGCCATCTTCCCTTTCTCTGCGGCACTGGGGCCGGAGCGCACAGTCTGCTCCTGCCTTGCCTCTTGCTCCACTCCTCCTTGAGGACAAACACGAGCGATGTGCCCCACCTTATCGCAGTTGTAGCACGTCGGCGGTCCCCTAGAGTGAGAACCTCCAGACGTCCACTTGCTCTTCTCACCGGACCTGGAAGTGTGAGGCTTTTTCCTCCACCTACTCCCTTCAGACTTTCCCTGGGATTGGGAAGGCTTCCCTTCCCCTTGCTTGGGAGTGAAACCCTTACGACATTGGGTTCGCTCCAGATCACTCTCCAAAGTTTTGGCAGCCTCCACTAGCTCATTGAAACCAGCCCTCTTCATGGCAATGAGGGGTTGTCTTAGATTCTCCCTCAGCCCTTGATAAAAGAGGTTATCACTCTCTACATCATCTGCCATCGTCGTTCCCGTGTAATGACCCAAACGGGTGAACTCCTGCACATACTCGCCCACCGTCTTGTCTCGCTGCATTAAGGGCAGAAACTGTCTCTGAAGGGCCAACCGTGTAGACACGGGAATGTACCTCTTTAGAAAAGTATCCCCAAATTCTTCCATCGACGGGGTGCGTCCAGGAAATTGGCGGGCGCTGTGGCTCACCCACCATAACTTGGCATCTCCTTCTAACATGAACGTCGCATACTCAGATTTCTTCTCTTTTGGCGTCTCTGCTGCCCTCAAAAGCTCTTGAATCCGAGCCCACCAATCCTCCGCATCAGTTGGCGTACTGACTCCCTTGAATGACGGGGGATGGAAGCTCAGAAAGTATTTCATCTGTCGGTCCCCATGCCCAACCACCACTCTTTCTTACAAAGGCTCTACTCGCCTGGCTTCTCCACCTGGAACGGTCGTCGCCTATCTGGGGTAGCAGGAGTTGCTACCTGAGCAACCGGGGTTGCTACCTGAGCTGTCACTGCGGCTTGGGCTGCCACCATCGCTTCTGCAAGCATGCGGCAGAAGTCAGACGAGTTTACACCCATGCCCAAAAGACCCGGAGCAGTGGCACTCCTCTCGACGTACCCGCCTCGTTGCTTGCACTCTTCAAGAAAACAAGAAACAAGTAATCAGTCTCTAATCTCAAGACTTAAACATAAGGACACTCATGGTTCCGCGTTACTCTTATGTGGATAACTTTTCTACGCACTGACCTTGAATCTAACCTGGCTATGATACCAAATTGTAACACCTCCCCTATAATGATCGTATAATATGGGTCCGGTCGGGGCCCCACAACATACAGACGCCACAGCTTCAGTATTATAAGATGATATAACTACCCAAACTCAAAACTCATAACACAACACAGCGAAAACAACAAGCAAGACTAGAAGTTACCTACACCTACAAGAGTAACAAAATGGCCTTATGGCCTTACAACAAAAGTGAGTCCAAACTCAAATAATACATCAGTCATAAAAGTGCATAAGCACTCCTAGTCTACCACGACATACAAACCGGTCAACATGGGCATCAAACATACAATGTCATAAAAAGTAGAGCTATAGTAAAAAGTTAACACTTCATGAGGCTTAGACCTTTCTGGCCGACGAGCTAGCTCCTGCTTGCAATCCTGGCCCTGTAAAAATTATTAGTAACGTGGGTCAGCAAAGGCTAACCTCAAACTGTGTAACAAACACATCTCCTCCCGGCCGCCCCTAACGGACCCCGGGGTACTCCTCCAACCTGCAAGTTAGCACTTCGTATGCAATA
This sequence comes from Platanthera guangdongensis, assembly GCA_039583875.1. NCBI lineage: Eukaryota > Viridiplantae > Streptophyta > Magnoliopsida > Asparagales > Orchidaceae > Platanthera > Platanthera guangdongensis. The sequence continues at coordinate 151,951,857 of CM077163.1, read as the reverse complement.
TTCATAAGCAAGAAAAGCAACTAAGGAAACACGCTTGGATGTCTCAAACATCATACATGTTCTCTACCGTTGAGCATATAATAATAGGGCCTACTATGCAACATGAATGCAACACCCGGGCTTCACCCAAGGCACCCTATAGCGTATACATCTAGCACAACATCACATCATTTGGGTACTCATCATTTCCACATTATCATAAAGCCACAAACAAAGGGGAACCACAATCCCCCAACGGCATACAAGGCGCCACACGGAACTCTTGCCACACCCGCTCACGGTCGTAGACCCGGGCTTGCCGGCAAACTCTGACTTCTCATGTCAGGATTCCGTCCAACACACTGACCGATTCTAAGAACCCTTGCTGGACCCCACCCGCTCATGGCCTCATTACCTGGGCTTGCCCCATGCTCGGCGTTCTCGTCAGTCTCACAAAAGGGGACTACTCTCGTCGGGACACTTTCCACACATGACTTGCATGTCACGGGATAGCCAGCCGACCACGTAGACACAGCCACGCCTTGGCACATCACAATCCAAGACAATTCCACCCTAATCCCTCATTCGTACTGCAGCGTTCCCGTGCACCAAGGAAACCATCTACCACCCATGCGGAGCTAACCTTGTCCACCAAGGAAACCATCTACCATCAATGAGGAGCTAACCTTGTCCGCTACCGGCCACACGTACTGACGCGAGATAAAGGGAAGAACACCACAAACATCACACATCACAAACGGCCTCTTGCTGCAACGGATCTCTACGAATCCTTAAACCTCGTATGCAATATCACCGAGTCAGACTAACGGTCGCGACTACGGCTTCGCCCACCATGCCTAATCCACTAACGAAGCGGATCTCTAATGCAAAAACATGTCGAGGACGGACTTAATCGACCCGGAGGTTCCTCTTGAAACTTGGCGACCCAAACCCCTCTCATTTGAGAGTTTGGTGCCCAAAAACTAGAAAATAAAAGGTGCTAAAACATGCATCCTAAAACCAAGAGGAGAAGTGTCATTACCCTCCGACTCCTCTTCCTAGCCATGGAAAAATAGCCGGATGAAAACCTTCGCAACGATCTAGCCTCCACAGATCTGGACTCGGCTCGCAATTCGGAGCACCAAAACCTCTCTAACAGCCGGATCTCCTCTTCCTCCTTTGCTCTCCCTTCTCTCTAGAACTTAGATAGAGAACCAGTGGCAGAAGAATAAGGGTTTTGAAACCCTACCCTCGGGTATAATCCATTCAGAAAGACAACCAGCCATCGGATCCCAAGAAAGAAAAACACGGCTGTGATCCGAGTCCAGCCTGGAAATGGGTCGAACACCACATCACGACAAGGACACCCCGACAACCATTCAAGAACTTCGCTCGACGATCGTCGAACCAAAATCATCGATCGCTGCCGAATCGTCGAACGCAGAATGCTGGGGAAATCCTCGAACACAGATCCATGGAAATCTTCGAACGTAGAATGCTGGGGAAATCGTCGAACGCAGATACATGGAAATCATCGAACGCAGAATGCTGGGGAAATCGTCGAACCAGATCCCTGGAAAATCGTCGAATGCAGATCCATGGAAATCGTCGAACGCAGATCCCTAGAAAATCGTCGAACGTAGATCCATGGAAATCATCGAATGCAGATTGATACAGCGGGACACGCCCTGTGACACGCCCGTGTCACAGGCCGTGTACCGTTACTTGACGATCGCCACTCGACGATCGACACTCGATGATCGTCGAACCGAGGGGACACGCCCCTCGTCACGCCTGTGTTCCAGGGCGTGACCTCCCAAACATTTCGTCGACTGAAATTCGTCGACCACGCGCCTTACTACGCCACCCGAGCGGGACACGCCCAGGGACACGCTCGTGTCCTAGGCGGTGTGACCCCCCCCCCCCCAACTAAGACCCAATCTTGGCCAAAAAATGATGATCGTCCCTCTTTCAAATTTTGGGGCGTTACAATTTCACTGACGCGGGTTGGTATCCCCTTGTCCGTTCAGCACGAGCTCACAAAGCTCACAAATAGCCATACTGTCCCCGAAGCACTGGCATCACAATCACAGGTTAACTAGGAGCCATCGCCAGCAACATTCACTCTCGTCCGGCGTTAGCGACAGAACTCACTTTCCATCCCCAGCCCTACCCTTATCTGAATCAAGCAATCCCTGCAGTCATATGCAGTGCCTGGAACACTGGTCTTTCATAGCATACAGCACAAGCACTTGCAGGTATTTTCCTGGAATTTTACTCCAGTACTTCCTGCTACTATCCTTCACAGTAAAAACCCACTGAAGTCACATGCATATTCATTTATATGTGGAGTCTTCTCCGGTGTGCAAAATAAAACATCACCGACCCAGACCAACCTGTCCAGATGGGCTTCACACAGTATGTCTATTCCATACTTCACATTTCCAGATCTACATGCAAGACATCTTGGGGATCTCCAGAATCAACCCAAGGGAAATCCCTCAGTTATCCACCTTTTAGTAGGGGAAACCCATGCATATGCCAAAATAAGGACTTCATATGTCCAAGGAAGAAAGATCGTTACCCTTGATCGCTTTGGAGCCATGGAAAACTAGCCAGCTGAAATGCACCACAACGGCTATGCATCCACAAATCTGGCCTCAGCACGCGATTCGGGGCTCTGAAGCTCCACCGGCAGCCGGATTCCTCATACTTCTCCCTTGCTCTCCCCACTCTATAACACTTGAAGAAAGAGAAAGGCCTTGAGAAAATGAGGGAGTTTATCCTCCACTCTTGGCCTTATCAATAGCATAGAGAATTCAGGGTCGTTGGATCCTAGTTGAAAAGAATGGACGGCCACGAAAAGCCCTGAAAATCATTTTCCCAGGATGAACACGATGTGTGACACGCCCGTGTCACAGGTCGTGTACCTTAAGCGGCAGAGAAACTGACTTAACCAGACCAGGACACGACTGTGTGATATGCTTGTGTCAAAGGTCGTGTGCCAGACACGGCTTCGGACACACCCGTCTCTAGTCCGTGTTCAAAACATTGTCCAAGCACAGAGAAGGACACGGACCTTGACACACCTGTGTCACAGGCCGTGTGCCCCACTCGAGGATCGTCGAGTGAATTTCGTCGAACTCACTCGAGAACCCGTCGAGCGCATAGCAGGACACGGCCCTGGACACGCCCGTGTCACATGGCGTGTACCCCACTCGAGGATCGTCGACCGTATTTCGTGGAGCTCACTCGAGACCACCCTGTAGCACTCGAGTGCAGGACACAGCCATGGACACACCTGTGTCCCCGGCCGTGTACCTCACATAGAGTAGGATACGGCTTGGGGACACTCCCATGTCCCAGGCCGTGTTGCTCACCCTACTCAGCCCAAAAATCCTCGAGATTTGGGGCATTACAGAAACACGTCCTATGACACGGGCGTGTCACAAGTCGTGTTCAGCCCAGGAAAGAGTTTTTCAGGGCTTTTCGTGGTCGTCCATTCCTTTCAAAGGGGATCCAACGGTCCAGAATTCTCCCTGTTGCTGATAAGTCCAATAGTTGAGGATAAACTCTCTCATTTTCTTAAGGCCTTTCTCTTTCTTCAAGTGTTAGAGAGTGGGGAGAATAAGGGAGAAGGAGGAGGAATCCATCTGTCGGTGGAGTTTCAGAGCCCCGAATCGAGTGTTGAGTCCGGATTCGTGGAGGCAATGCCTTTGTGCTGCTTTTCAACCGGCTAGATTCCCATGGCTCCAAAGCGATCGTCAACGGTAACTATCTTTCTTCCTTGGACATGTGAAGTCCTTGATTTGGCATATGCATATGTTTCCCCAACCAAAAGGTAGCTTATTAAGGGATTTCCTTGGGTTGATTTTAGATATCCCCAAGATGTTTTGCATGTAGATCCGGATCTACATGCAAGACGTCTTGGGGATATCCAAAATCAACCCAAGGAAATCCCTTAATAAGTCACCTTTTGGTGGGGGAAACATATGCATATGCCAAATCAAGGACTTCACATGTCTAAGGAAGAAAGATCGTTACCCTTGACGATCACTTTGGGGCCATGGGAATCTAGCCAGATGAAAAGCACCACAACGGCCTTGCCTCCAAGAATCTAGACTCGGCACGCGATTCGGTGCTCTGAAACTCCACCGGCAGCTAGATTCCTCCTCCTTCTCCCTTGCTCTCCCCACTCTATAACACTTAAAGAAAGATAAAGGCCTTAAGAAAATGAGAGATTTATCCTCAACTCTTGACCTTATCAGCAGCAGGGAGAATTCTGGACCATTGGATCCCCTTTGAAAGGAAAGGACGGCCACGAAAAGCCCTGAAAAACTCTTTCCTGGGCTGAACACGGCTTGTGACATGCCCGTGTCATAGGTCGTGTTCCTTAAGCGACAAAGAAACTTCCTTAATCGGACCAAGACACTGCCGTGTGACATGCCCGTGTCACAGGCCGTGTGCCAGAAACGGCGTCAGACACGCCCGTATCCAGCCTGTGTACATCAGTCTGCCCAAGCACAAAGAAGGACACAGCCCTTGACACGCTCGTGTTACATGCCATGTGCCCCACTCGAGGATCGTAGATTGCATTCCGTCTAAATCCCTCGAGAACTCATCGATTGCATAGCAGGACACGGCCCTAGACATGCCCGTGTCATAGGCCGTGTACCCCACTCGAGGATCGTCGACCGCATTTCGTCGAGCTCACTCGAGACCACCCTGCAGCACTCGAGTGCATGACACGGCCATGGACACGCCCATGTCCCCGGATGTGTACCTCACACAGAGTAGGATACGGCTTGGGGACACGCCCGTGTCCCAGGCTGTGTTACCCACTCTCCTCAGCCAAGTCATCCTCGAGACTTGGGGCATTATAGGGTCATCGTCCTCGATGAGCCAAGGGCTGAGATCAAAGCTACCTGGAGATTTTCTATCTCCAATTCCCGGCCACCCGGACACCCGGCCACCTCATTAGCCGGCCACCACCACCTCCGTCGAGGTGGTGGCTATCGCCTGGCGGGGGCACAGCCGCCAAAGGGGCCATTTCGGGCGAACCCAAGTGGTTGATTTTTCATGGAAAACTTGCATTTTCTCCTCATTGATCGGGCTCGATTGAGCCCGATTTCTCCACCTAATGATTTAAGATCTAGCACAGAGAAGAAGGAAGAGGATTAGACCTGCAGGCGAGCTTGGCGGCGTGTGTGGTGGCGATGTGCCTTGGCCGACGATCTCAAATCTTTTCCTTGTCAAATTCTCAATCATCCACCTAAACTAGTGATGTAACCGTTTGTTTTGATTGTTTGTAAGCTTTTAAAGCTGGTAGAGGGGTTGTTTTGGGGAGTGGGAGATGTAATCCTTGAATGGCCATTAATGTCCATGAAGGAGGTGTTCGGTATAACATCCCGACTTTTATTGGGCCACCAGAACCCTAGTGGGCCCAATAAAAGTGACATGAACCTCTACCCGTGACCCGATAGAAAGCAACCCTAGGCCGCGTATAGAGCTAGAGAAATCTGATTTGAGTTCTGTCAATTCATGTGGCCTCATATAGTCAATACAAGTGTGCTGGAACTCGTTCTGTTGAATACTAAGATCATATGGTGAATATGGTCGTTCCTCATAGAACGTCGTGAAAATGAGAATTTTGAATATTGACCTAGAGAACTCAATTTGAATTATGTCAGTTAATATGATTTCGCATAGTCGATACAAATGCATCGGAACTCGTTGAGTCGCGATTCGAAGTCTGACAATAATTATGAGCATTTTGACCATTTTAGTGCTGCGGCGCACAGATTTTGGATATCTGGAAAACGAACTCTGATTCGACCCCGGTCGGTGAATTGGACTCATATGGTCAATACGAAGTCAACCGAGTTCGTCCAGGTCAATTTCAGTGAATGGTGGTCAACACATGGTCAAATAAAGCATAGGTGTGCAATAAAAAGCGTGCGCACACCAATTGTGACACGACACCCCAACTTTGACCCGACTCCCGATGGCATGGACCTATTATGACTTTGACCCCTATTGGAGGGCCCACCCCATTGTTGACTTTTGTCAAACCTCTCTAAAAAAAAAAATTTCTTAAGAGAATTCATTTTCAAAAGTGCCCCCACTTGAGCCCATCACCAAGGCCATTATGGGCCAATTATGGCTCTAATTTGTCACTATACAGCCAAGGGTTAGGCCTTGGGCCAAAGGATATAGGCCCATCCCACTCCTCTCTCTCTCTCTCTCTCTCTCTCTCTCCATCAAGACAAGCTCCAACCAATGGGAGGCTGCCATTCTAATTGTACCTTACAAATATAAGGATGACAGGTGCCCCATACACCTGGGTAGTTAACCTTAGAAGGGTTGGATAACTGATGAATTGTAAATATACCTAATTTAATGTACATTACTTAAGTCGTTTTAATTTAATTTTTGTCATTTCTTCTACTTGTTTTTATTCAATAAAATGCTCCTATTTTGTAAATATATACTAACTTGCTTTATTTTATTTGTCAGGAAAAAAAGCCAAAATCTGCAAAAATGACATGTCACGCCCGTGACATATTGGTCACGCCCGTGACCAGGGCGTGACAGCTCAAAAACCCGAAAAGAGGCCAATTTTGAAGAGGAGAGCCTGAACGCCCGTGTTCCATAATCGACACGCCCGTGTCAATCCGACACGGGGCGTGACCAAGCCGTGTCCATCCCCGCTCGACGATTTCAGCTCAACGTTCGTCGAACCCCAGAGGGCCACGCCCTGTTCTGATGTGCGACACGCCCGTGGCAGCCCGACACGCCCCGTGCCAGCCAGGTCAATGTTTCGCGCTAACGTTCGTCGAACCCAAGAGGGCCACGCCCGTGTCCGATGTGCGCACGCCCGTGTCCGTCCGACAAACTGCCGCCGGCGAATCCCGAAGTCAACATCGCCTTAAAGCGCCGAATGACACGCCCACCGTCACGCCCGTGACCTGGGGCGTGACCGCCGCGTTTTCGGCCGGAAAGTCAAATCGCGTCAAATCCTCAGATCGCCGAATCCCCGGTAAAATAGTGCTGACACGCCCCCGACACGCCGTGTCGGAGGGCGTGTACTTGGAAATTTTTGCCTATAAAAAGGCAGCTGCTGTATGGAGTTAAGGTTCCCAAATCCGAACCATTTTGATGTATTAGGGCTGCTGTTGGAGTTGCTTTAGTGCTATGTAAGGATCCCCCCCTCTCCCTTTTTAAGTTTGTATGTTTGAAACTCTTGTAATCACCTTCTTTTATAATAAATCGTTATTTATTTTCATTACATTTTTTGAAATTTCTCCAAATAGCCTCCTTTTCATCAATCTTATATAATTCATTGTTATTTTCATAATGCGTGTGTGTGTGTATGAGCTTAAAATTGGCAAAAATTATGTTTTAAAACGCAAATGTTCATGTTTATTTTCAATTATAACCAAATTCATAGCCGTTATTTATGCCGTTTTTTCATCTCAAACTCTTTAAATTTGGATAGACTTAGGATTTTCATACTTCAAAAAGCGCTTTTATGAACTTGTAAAAACATTAAAAAACGGGTAGTTTTCATTCCTCTTAACTTAGCTTTTACTTTGTCTTAACTATAAAACTACTGCTTCTTTTTAGCTTACTCCCTCTTTTTAAACCATTTTACAAGGCTATAGTAATGTATAAATTGTTTTTTTATTTTTCATCAACTTTCATTTTAAGTAGTTACAAAAAATATTTTCGCTCGAACAATTTTTATTTTCACTTTTTTAGCATTTCTATCAAATCTAACGGTAAAAATGTAACCGTTTTAAATTTTTCGGGCACTGCCTTTCTCACTTTAATTTGAAAACTTTTTGCTCAAACAATTCTTATTTTGCCTTTTTATGCAGTTCTACTGCCATTCCAGCGGTAGAAATGCAGTCATTTTAATTTTTCGATAACTTGATTTTTGCAATTATTTTAACACGAGTGTGTGCGTGTATGAGATATTTTCAGCTCCTAAGTTAAATTATGCAAGTGTGTGTGTGTGTGTTATTTATGTCGAGTGCGTGAGTAGTTCTATTCAAGTAGAGTGCGTGTGTTGTTTTTATTTTTCCGCCTACTCATTGAGTTAATTGCTGGATTCTATTCAAGTAGAGTGCGTGTGTTGTTTTATTTTGCCGCCTACTCCATTTGAGTTAATTGGCTGGATTCTATTCAAGTAGAGTGGTGTGGTTTTTATTTTGTCCGCCTACTCATTTGAGTTAAATGGCCGGTCTGTATTTTCAGTCCTACCGTTTGAGTAGGACTTGTAATTTTCAATCTTTATTTTTGTTTTCCGCCTACTCACTTGAGTTAAATGGCTGGATTTGATTTTCCGCCTACTCGCTAGGAGTTTAATGGTCGGACATTATTTTGATGTAAATATTTAAGAAAGCCCTGTAATCGCATTTATTTTCTCCTACTCGTTTGAGTAGGACTCGCTTTATTTCAGTCCTACTCGTTTGAGTAGGACTTTGCAATTTAGCTTAATTTCCGCCCCCACTCGTTTGAGTGGGACTTGCAAAGTTCATTTATGCACTTTTCAGCTTTTCATTTCCCGCCCCCACTCTTTGAGTGGGACCTGCAAATGTCAATTATTCAATTTTCTCTTATGTGTAAATTAGTTTTATTCTCCTTTTATATGTTTGAATGAGTGCGGGTGTGTTTATTTGTAATAACCTTTCTAAAAATAGGTTATTTGCTTTTCTTCTATTTTCTTTATAACCTTTCAGCGAATAGTTAGGACGCTCGCACAACCAATCATATAAGCTATCCCATTCCGATGAGTGGCTAATTGCTTTTAGCCCTCGGTATCGAAGAGCTTGGGATCTAAAATGTTTAAATAACCAAATGTCTAATTTTTCAATTTTAATTAAAACTAAGTTTTACCCCGGGTTAACGACGCGTAGACCCACATATCGATGTATGGGCTCTATTTCCGTTATCCATACGCTAGCTAGCCGAGAGGCCGTGCATATGGACAGATCACCCCTGGGTAGATAGAGTTCCGCACTAACCCTCGAGAGAGGAGGCGCGCTAACTCTACGGATTTGGGTTCCCCACCCAATAGCGGGGTTCTTAGCATACTGCGGGCATTAAGGGGAATCCTTCGTCGGACGAGAGCCCGGTCGAATAGCCTTAATGTCTAGGTGAGCGATATTCCTAGAGATAGGTGAGCTCATTATTTTGAACCTCCACGGCCAAGTTTCCGCATTAATTAAATTGAAACTTTAGATATCTAGTTATTCAAATCTATTTTAATCCTAACGCAATTCGATACCGGGAGTTATCTCTTCATCGACTAATTCTTAAAATCTATTTTCGTTCTATTACCTTAAAACCTCAACTTCTTATTTCGGTAAAATAATAGTGTTTTCGGAGGAGTAGGGTAATCAACCCGTTCCGGAATAATACGACCTCGGTATTCTCCCGAATATCGAGTACTACTTGCCGATAGGTGCACTTGCCTACCCTAGCAAGCCCGCGGCGATCGACTCACCGAACCAACCACAGTAAGAGTCTGTTCGCGCCAATCAATAACCTAACCTTGGTTTGCTTAACCAAGAGAGAGAAGGAAGGAGGGGCCTTGCCCCCCTGCTATAAATGAAGCCCTCTAGCACCAAAGGGTTGCACCCCTCTTCCAAGCTCAAAACGAGCCACCACCACCCCTGTTGAGACTCTGATTCGCCAGAGAAAAATCAGTCGAGCTCCAACGCCACCTCCACCGCCTCCCATGGCGGATTTCACCGAGAACCTCCGGAGACCCAAAAAAGGTAGAAAGCTTCTCCTATCCTTCCTCCCTATCTTCTGAATGTAACGCATGCAAGCTCCAATGGCCAGAACGTCGCCATCGTCAGCCCCCTCCCCTCCGTTCAAAATAAATAAATAACTCCGGCAATGGTCGGCGACGCCAGGCCGCCGAACCACCGCCGAAGGGAGCGCCCACCCCGAGGAGTCGACCGGGGGCAGAGCCATGGACAGCCGGCGGCCGGCCGGCGGCGGGGAAGGCCCTTAAGGCTGGATTTCGGTACAAGGGGGGAAGGAGATGATATAAAAAATTATAATTTTATAATATTTATGAATTTTATAATATTATAATTAAAATTGGTACTTTATTTTCTGAAGAGTGATCTAGGTTCATAGGAAAAAAGTTTTGAACATGAAAGTTATTCTCATTAATGAGGGCAATCAACACAAAAATTTGGGAATTTTTGGTGTTAATCTAGTATTTTTAAAATTCTAAATAAAATTTTTTGGCCAATTTGGAGACCCAAAATTGCACGTAAAATTTTGAAAAAATTACTAGTCTCTTTTGAGGCCCTCTTAAAGGTTATATTAAAATTTGAGAATTTTGGGGTAAAAATTGAAGATTTTCCAATTTATTTGAGCCTAGGGTCGCGCTCGGAAATTCACGCGCTCAAATTCTTCGAGAATGGAAATCGAAGAACGCGACCACATTATATACTGAATATTAAGTTCAATTGAGTAATCAATGAGAGTTATCGAGGCAAGATTTTCATCTCTGAGTATTTAGAGGTTTTTGCAAAACCATCGAGTGCATTGTTCTTAAAATAACTCTCACGCATTTTGGATGAACTCGGAAGATGAAAGTACGAGCTTCGAGTAAAATTATCCCCAACCTCGTTTCAGGTCAAGAATTTCTCTCACATATTGGAAACGATTTCCGAGGTTGAAATTTGAGGAAGAATGTTCCCTCTAACAAGATTATCAGATTCGATCTGACGCAAGCAATCAAATTGATATTTATTCTCAGAAGAATAATAAAGTTATAATTCATAATAAGCTTCCCCTTATCTGATTAAGCCGTGATTAAAAAGGGTGCAACTAACTTGTTATCGGATCTTATTAATAGGTGAAACCCATAAAAAACTCCTGAGAATGGACATGGAACTAAACTAAACTTCCTGAGAACGGAGATGGAACTGAACATGCCTCTTGGAACGGGGATGGAACTGAACATGCCTCCTGAGAATGGAGATGGAACTGAAGCCTCCTAAATGGAGTGATTGGATTAATAATCATTTTCTTTATGTTTTATTCCAGTCTCGTACTGGTCTTATCCATTTCAGTTCAGTACTTTTTTTTCAGTACTATAGTCTCGTACTGATCCAGTTCATTTATTCATTTTAGTTATGTACTTTCTTTTCAGTACTCTAGTCTCATACTGGTCCTCGCTATTTACTTTCAGTTCAGTTCATTTCTTTTAAGTACTGTTCCAGTTCAGTACTGGTCCAATTTCTTTCAGTACTTACTTTCAGTTTCGTACCACTCTAGTGTCCTACTAGTCATATTTCTTTGTAGCATTTCAATTCTGTGGCTTATAATAACATCATCTTCTATTACCGCACTTTCATTTCTGCAATTTACTATTTTAAGCATGGGTACTGCTCTGACGGGCAGTTAATTGCTAGGTTGAGCCTTAGTTACGGATAACATGAGTTGAGATGTTTCTCCTAAATTGGCCCCAAATAAAGTGCTCTCATGCACTTTGTCGAAAGTCGAGCCAAGTGCCTTTGCCCAAGTTATTTAAAGCATAGTAGGGTAAGCTGTTGTAGACCTGATGCATGCCACCACAGTTATTGGTGGTGCCCACTAACCTACTGACGACCTTCCGGGGCTGAGGCCTCCCACCTTTAGAGGCACGGAGACTACCATACAGGCAGAAGAGTGGGTTGAGCTCGTAGAGAAGTTGTTAGTAGGCATGATGTGCCTGACAGTAGCTATAGTTTCGCTAGTTGTGACCTTATTAGAGGGGTATGCTAGAGACTGGTAGAGAGCGGCCAGCCACTCGACATTCAAAGTACGATCGTTGAGCACTATCCTGTGGGGGGAGTTTTCAGAGGCTTTTCTGGAGCACTTCATCTCGAATGCCGACCGTGCTGCACTATAGGAGAGGTTCCTGCACATCCGTCAGGGTAACTGGACGGTGCCATACTATGAGAAAGTTCATCCACCTTTCAAGTTTTGTTGCGAACCTAGCAACCACTGACAGAGATAGGGATGCTCGCTTCTACCGAGACTTATGAGATAACCTGAGACAGGCCTTGATTATGATCTCTCAGTCCACCTTCCGCACAATAGTTACTCACGCCGCGGCGTTAGAGTTAGACAAGAGGATGGTGGCCCAGCAGCGTCGGGGATGTTGAAGCCAAAAATGACCTTTGTGGAGTTCGGCGTCCCAAAAGAGGGGTGACCGCGCACCTACTACCCTCAAGCGAACGATCTAGGCACTAGACTAGGAACATAAGGGACAGACCCAAGGTCTCAGCGTGGAGTTCCCAACGCATACCCGGAAGACTAACAAACTCTTCCCCTCCCAAGCCAAAGACTAAGCTAAGACACCTTCGGAGGGCGCTCTTGGCCGACCGGAACATCTAAGGAGGGTCTCAAGACCAACTCTCTCTCCTATCCAGATGTGCCTCCTTAGGTCTATACAAAATGCTCCTCGCTCGCCCTACTAATGGCGCAATCTCGTCGAGCAATTCTACGACACGCTGCCCAAGTTGGGCCACTAACATCGTAACTCCGCTATTCTAAAAGGATGAGAACAGGCCATCAGGGGCTTCCCGGCAACTATACCTCGGGGCCCCATGGGGCGAGCGGTTCACGAGCACACCACTCGCCCAATACAGAAGAAGTAAACTACACATATACAGAGCATCACAGATATTATAAATAATTACAGGAATATGAATTCCATACTTCGGCATGTTGGTCTGCAATATAAGCAAAAATAGGCCTTCGAGGGCCGGCACAAGCTTGGGCTTAAGCCCGCTACTCCCCGCTTGGTACTGCAATGCCTATACGCCCATGTCTCAAATGGCGGCAGCAGGTCAAACAAAGGTCGACTAAGAGCAACGCTAAAACATCGCACCCACCCCTTTTTTGGGGGTTGTGGCGCGCATTCCCTGCAAATAGATAATATACAACTTCCTCGGAGTCTTTTCCGGGAACCCCAGAACATCACCAATCCGGCTCATACATTCGGATGGGTTTCACACAGCATGCCTAAACCCGTACTCACGCTTCCGGGTACTAATGCAGTCAATTGCAGGAACGTACACGTCAACCCGTCGGAGAGCATCCTTCCCCCACTCATCGGTGGAGAGGTGCTTCCATGCAAATATGGAAAATAAGGGCTTCACCTGCCCAAGAAGAAATTTTGTTACCCTTGACGCGTGTTTGGCGGAGCTGCAACCGCGCACATTGCCCGAGGCTCGACATCTTGCGTCCGTAGTGGTTGTCCATGCACGGATCCGACCTCCGCGGGAGAGTTGAAAGCTCTGAATGATTTTTCCCTCCATGGTCGAGCCTCTCCATGGCCGACCGTGCTCCAAGTGGTGTCGGCGAAGGTTGTCCCAGCTTCCATAACTTCAAGCGGCTGCGGGAGAGAAGCCCCCAGCCTCGCCTTGCTCCAGAGGTGGAGAGGAAGGTGTTCTCGGCCTCACCTGCTCCAGAGGCGGTGGACTGGACAGAAAAAGGAGGCGAGGAAGATGGCTCGGGCTGCTGCTTCAGGCGGCTGGAGAGAGAGAGAGGGGGCGGGCGGCCTTTTCCTTGCTTAGGCGGTGGCCGGAGAGAGAGAGGGATGTGGAAGGCCAGCTCCTTCCATGCGGGCGGCGCTGGGAAAAGAGAGGAGAAGACCGAGAGAGAGAGAGAGAGAGATCCGGTGAGGGGCTGCTGTCTTTTCTTTTTTTTCTGGCTGAACCCTAGCAGGGGAGTAAAAGAAAAACCCGCCTCATGCCTCCCCACTCCTCCTTTCTTTCTTCTTTTTTTATTTTCTTCCTGCTGCTTTTCTCCACCTGAGCCCCCTCCCACCTTCTTTCCTCTTTTTCCTTTTTCTCCAAATAAACCCCCTGCCCGAGAGCCCCTCCTGCTCCCCCTTTTCTCCTTCTTCTTTCTTCTTTTGTTTTTCATTTATTGTTGTTGTACCCGATGGCCATCCCCCTTGCTTATCTCTTCTTTCTTTTCTTCTTTTTTTATTTTCTTCCTGTTGTTTTTCTCCACCGGAGCCCCCTCCCACCTTCTTTCCTCTTTTTTTCCTTTTTCTCCAAATAAACCCCTTGCCCGAGAACCCCTCCTGCTCCCCCTTTTCTCCTCCTTCTTTTTTCTTTTGTTTTTCATTTATTGCTACTGTACCTGATGTCCATCCCCCCTGCTTACTCTTATTTCTTTCTTCTTTTCTTTTTTTGCCATGTCTTGCCCCAATGCCCCCCCCCCCATCTCATGTAAGTATATATATATATATATATATATATATATATATATATATATATATATATATATATATATATATATATATATATATATATATATATATATATATATATAATATATATATATAAGATATTAATATATAATATAATATTAATATATTATAATATTAATCAAAAACCCTTTACACTCAAAATATCTGCACGCGTGCACGGGCACTCATCGCACGTCCCGAGCCCGCTATCTGGGGAGGATCCCACTCGGCCGGATACGGGGTTGTACACAATCCCCTCTCTTTTTGAGGTTGGCACAAGCTCGAAAAGAAATGTCCAACCCCAAGTACTCGGCGAGTGGGAGCTGACCCAAAAAAATTTTGAGAGAATCCCTCACTTGGAGATAGAGCGAGCTCCACACCATGGCTTAAATCAGAGTTAACTCACTGTCATGAACATGCTTTAAAATTCAATCTATCTATTTAAAATCAAACCAAATAATCAACTGATGTGGAAGTCAATGGTAGTACATGTTTTGAAATGTAAGAGGCTACTATTTCAGATGGGCGTGTTTTGTATAAGCACAATTACTTTGTTACATCCTAAACATTTTATGTATCAGCAAGATCAACATTAGAAGAAACAAGATCGATAATGTTACTTCTTATGTCATGAAAGAGGACGATGTTTTTGATCCGGCAGACTTTGCAAATAATTTAACTATTTTCAAAAGGCATGAAACAAGCGTTGTATTAATATTAGTCTATTCAGCTCATCAAAATGAAACTATTGATCACAACTAAGGTTTAAACTATGATTATTCCCCTTTTGAAGAAGCATTGCACACTTTCTCATTTTTCTATGAGATAAAACCCTTTCCAAGTCCAAGTCCTTTCCCCCCAAGGACCAAGAACCGAACCTCTCCCACACAGGCGAGCCTTCGGACCTGCCAGCTAATGAGATCCTGCGCAGCGGGTCTACCTGGGGCCGAGCCGCGCTCGGGGTAGTGCAGAACCAAAGACCAAAAACCAAACCTCTCCCCTACAGGCGAGCCTTCGGACCTGCCAGCTAATGAGAGCCTGCGCAGCAGGTCTACCTGGGGCCGAGCCGCGCTCGGGGTAGTGCAGAACCAAGGACCAGACCTCTCCCCCACAGGCGAGCCTTCAGACCTGCCAGCTAATGAGAGCCTGCGCAGCGGGTCTACCTGGGGCCGAGCCGCGCACGGGGTAGTGCAGAACCAAGGACCAAGAACCAAACCTCTCCCCCACAGGCAAGCCTTCGGACCTGCCAGCTAATGAGAGCCTGTGCAGCGGGTCTACCTGGGGCCGAGCCGTGCTCGGTGTAGTGCACAACCAAGGACCAAGAACCGAACCTCTCCCCCATAGGAGAGCCTTCGTACCTGCCAGCTAATGAGAGCCTGCATAGTGGGTTTACTTGGGACCGAGCCGCGCTCGGGGTAGTACAGAACCAAGGACCAAGAACCGAACCTCTCCCCCACAGGCGAGCCTTCAGACCTGTCAGCTAATGAGAGCCTGCGCAGCGGGTCTACCTGGGGCCGAGCCGCGCTCGGGGTAGTGCAGAACCAAGGACCAAGAACCAAAACTCTCCCCCACAGGCGAGCCTTTGGACCTTCCAGCTAATGAGAGCCTGCGTAGTGGGTCTACCTGGGGCCGAGCTGCGCTCGGGGTAGTGCAGAACCAAAGACCAAAAACCGAACCTCTCCCCCACAGGCGATCCTTTGGACCTGCCAGCTAATGAGAGCCTGCGCAGGGGGTCTACCTAGGGCCGAGCTGCGCTCAGGGTAGTGTAGAACCAAGGACCAGACCTCTACCCCACAGGCAAGCCTTCGGACCTACCAGCTAATGAGAGCCTGCGCAGCGGGTCTACCTGGGGCCGAGCCGCGCTCGGGGTAGTGCAGAACCAAGGACCAGACCTCTCCCCCACAGGCGAGCCTTCGGACCTGCCAGCTAATGAGATCCTACGCAGCGGGTCTACCTGGGGCCGAGCCGCGCTCGGGGTAGTGCAGAACCAAGGACCAGACCTCTCCCCCACAGGCGAGCCTTCAGACCTGCCAGCTAATGAGAGCCTGCACAGCGGGTCTACCTGGGGCCGAGCCGCTCTCGGGGTAGTGCAGAACCAAGGACCAGACCTCTCCCCAACAGGAGAGCCTTCGAACCTGCCAGCTAATGAGAGCTTGCACAACGGGTCTAACTGGGGCCGAGTGGTGCTCGGGGTAGTGCAGAACCAAGGACCAAACCTCTCCCCCATAGGCGAGCCATCGGACCTGCCAACTTGTGAGAGCCTGCGCAGCAGGTCTACCTGGGGCCGAGCTGCGCACGGGGTAGTGCAGAATCAAGGACCAGACCTCTCCCCCACAAGCGAACCTTCAGACCTGCCAGCTAATGAGAGCTTGCGCAGCGGGTCTACCTAGGGCTGAGCCGCGCTCAGGGTAGTGCAGAACCAAAGACCAAAAACCGAACCTCTCCCCCACAGGCGAGCCTTCGGACCTGCTAGCTAATGAGAGCCTGCGCAGCGGGTCTACCTTGGGCCGAGCTGCTCTCGGGATAGTGCAGAACCAAAGACCAAAAATCAAACCTCTCCCCCACAGGCGAGCCTTCGGACCTGCCAGCTAATGAGAGCCTGCGCAGCGGGTCAACCTAGTGCCGAGCCGCGCTCGGGGTAGTGCAGAACCAAGGACCAGACCTCTCCCCCACAGGCGAGCCTTCGGACCTACCAGCTAATGAGAGCATGCGTAGCGGGTCTACCTGAGGCCGAGCCTCGCTCGGGGTAGTGCAGAACCAAGGACCAGACATCTCCCCCACAGGCATGCTTTTAGACCTGCCAGCTAATGAGAGCCTGCACAGCGGATCTAACTGGGGACGAGCCGCACTTGGTGTAGTGCAGAACCAAGGACCAGACCTCTCCCCCACTGGCGAGCCTTCGGACCTGCCAGCTAAATGGGAGCCTGTGCAGCGGGTCTACCTGTGGGTCTCCTCTCCAAACCAACTCCAACCCCCGAGTGAGCTGACAGCTCTACCAGCTTGATGAGAGCCTGGTCAGAGGGTCTTCTCGGGGTCTCCTCTCCAACATAAATATAAAAGCAAACATAAAGGTAAACAAATAACTGAAAAGAACTGTTAACCCGGTCAATCAAGTCAATGTCTGACACGAGGCACCTTTACCCACTACGTCCACCCTCCTGAGAACCAGGGTCGATCATATAATATTCTCCCTAAGGCACGTTTTGATCTCCAGGATAGAACAACCTATGTGATTTACATATATCTTTCTTGTTTCACTATTCTAAATCAAATCATAATTTAAAATTCATTGAAAGTGAGTGTTAGATCAGAAATACTCTAGAGGGGGGGTGAATAGAGTATTCTTGAAAAAAATTTCTTAACTACTATTATAGCTTTTGCTGTAAATAAAGAGCGCTGAAATTAATAACCTAGCAAACAATAAAGCAAAACCACAAGCACAGCAAGAACAAAGGAAAAGGAGACAACCAGACGACACAAGAATTTTATAGTGGTTCCCCAACCTAGGTACATCCACTCTTCTACCACCCTTGGTAGGAATCCACTCAGATTTTTGATCAGGTGCCTGACACCAATGAGCTTTTGATCAGGTGCTCAAAAACCAACCCAAGTCTTTTGATCAGGAGACTTGCAACCAAGGAATCACTTTTGAAGGGAGATGACAACCCTTTATAGTGGGGGGATGAGAGATTGATGGAAGTCTTCTTTTCTCAAGTCAAAATGAGAGACTATGGATTCAATGATGTTGTCAATGCTCCCCCTGAGATGAAAGAGGGTACAGGAGATCTGGAGCTTTGCACAAGGTGATAGGCCTTCAATTTGGAAGACTTGATCCAGGAGCTTTAGACTGATAGTGCTTGGATGTCTTTAGCAAGGTCCTGGAGAAGACGAACAGGAAGACTCTTGATTTTAAAAATGTGTTCTTCTTGCTTCTTCTTCAAATTACTATATTCTTCTTAGTCAGTAGTATTCTGTGTGAAGCTTTCTCTGTGTCTGTCTTGATTAATTCTTTGTGTGTCTGTCTGTGTGTTTTTTTTGTTATTCTCTTCTTCTGTATCTTTCAAACATTTGAATTTTTCTGTAATTAATGCTGACAGCCATGAGAATAATTGGCATTGATTTATTTCCCCAACTGTCCCGTGGAAAAATGACAAGCAATAATCCTTGGAGAAGACCATAATTAATGCTCTTTCTAACGGATACTTCCAGAGAATGTTAGAGCATTAATTACCCAGGAATTATAGCATTAGAGTGGGGACAGAAGGCTGGAAATAACTAAGTCTGGAATCGTCGAGCAGATGGCAGAATTCGTCGAACTGAGTTCACGGTTCGTTGAGCTGAGATGTTGTATTCGTCGACCAGACGACTTTTGTTCATCGAGCTGAGTTCCATGATCGTCGAGCTGAAAACTGAACTGCTGTCTCTTTTGATCTTTGCCTATTCGTCAAGCTGGTGAATATGTTCGTCGAACAGAGAACAGGTTTCGTTGACCTGAGACTGGAGAACATGGTCTTGACAGAATGCTGTAATAGTCCAAAGATTCGTCGACCGAAGAATGGTGTTCGTCGAGCTAAGTCTAGAGAACCTTGAATTTGTCGAGCTGAGAATGATTCTGGACTTGGAAACTATTTGATGAACCTCTGGCAATAGAGTTGAAGTGGAGGTCCAGGAATCGTCGACCAAAGAATGAAGTTCGTCGACCTGAGAACTAGGGAACAGTCTATACTTAGAATTCTGAGGATGGAATCCAAGGATCGTCGATCTGGACTGAAGTTCGTCGAGCTGAGCTCAGAGAATATTTCTCTGAGATCGTCGAACTGAGTATGGCTATCGTCGACCTGAGTTCGACGAACGGCGAACTCATTTTACTTAGTCTCTTGAGAAGTCTCTGAATCTTGAGGAAAACTTTATGTCTTGAGTCTCTGGCAGTCTGATGTTGGCTTGTCCATGTGATGTTGACTCTTATGACTTGACCTAGATTCTAGGACACAACTTTGACCCTAGCTATACATGTTGGGTCACATTATCATAAGTTAGTGAACCTAGCCCAAATCAAATTAGGGATCCAATAATCTCCCCCTATTTGGGTGAGGTCACTAATAGACTCAAAAATTAAAATAAAGTAAACAAAGCAGGAAAAAGATATATCTGGCAGGGATAATTAACACATGCAACTGATATATTTACATAAAAGCTTTGTTCAGATAACAAGAGATAGTTTAAGATAGAAAGACAGAAATAAAATAGTTTATATTTCACTTCTTTTGCTAGTTCTCCTGATGCTTTATGTACTTGCCCTTGTCTCCTGGCTTGATGAAGATTATTTCCCTGTTTGGATTTGAAGCTTGTGTCATAGTCATTGTCATGTCAGCAGCCCCTATAATCTTCAGAGATGTAGCTCTAGGGACCACTGCTTCAGGATGTAATTTCATATAATCATCAACATTAAAAAAATTATTAGCTTTATCAAACCTTTTTAGTTCTTCTCTCTTGTACTTGGACATTGTAGTGTGTTCAGAAGTATCCTTTCCTTCAGCCTTTGCCTTGTTAATCATAGAGAGGACTACTAGTTCCTAGAACCTGGCCATTTTATCTGTGTTGGCTATTTCTGGATCTTCATAAGGAACAGGAGGAGAGAGTGGCCTTTTAGGACTTTCAGCTTGTTGATGTTGTTGTTGTTTATGTTGTTTTCCTGAAGATTGTTGCTTGTGCTGGTTGCTTTCATGATGAGATCTCCCTTGATGTCTTTGATATGTTTGCATAGGGGCAGATCTTTGAGAACTAGAACCAGAAGCACCAGCTGCAGGAGGAGGAGGAGGTGGTGGATCTTTCCTATATCTTTGAACTGGTGGAGGAGAGTGCCTTCTACTCTTCTTCCTTTCTTTTTGCTAATTCTTGGATAGCCACATCCATGCTAGCATCGCCTTGTATGGAGTTATCTTTTGAAGGATATAGTTAGGGGTGTCATTGTTTGGATTGGGCTTGGGAGCAGGAGGAGGAGGAGCTTTTCTTTTCTTTAAAACTTGCTTCTTCTTATTTGCATCCTCCTCATCTGAATCCTCATCCTCATCTTCATCATCATTATTGTCAGACCCCTGAGGGTTATTATATAGATCATCCAGAGCCTTCAAAGCTTTAGCAGAGATAACAAGTTTTTCTGTAGCTGGAGCAGGAGTAGCAATAAGAACTAGAGTTTCAGCAGGAGTTTGAGGAGAAGCTACACAAAAATTAGAACTAATTTGAACAGAGCTTTCAGCTACTGCCTTATTTTCATCTGCAATATCAGCCAGGATCAATTCATCTAGATCTGGCATTGGAGAGTCATCCATTACAAAAGTTGGTGCTGAAGATATTGTTGAGGAAGAGGGAACAGCTACTACTTCTGGAGGTGAAGTGGTTGTTGATTGTGCAATAGCAAAACTATCCTGAAGTTGCTTAACAACTTTTGAAGAGATGGGGGAAGTATATGGTATAATAGCCAAGGATGGCTTAGTGATCTCAGCTGGAAGATAATGCATATGTACAATATCAAAAATACTCAACAATTGTTCTAAATTAACTGTGGGATTAAGAATGAAATCACCAACAGTATTAGGTTCTTCTGAGTCTGATTCAAAATCTATATCAGTCTCAATAAAATCAATCAAATCTTTATCAACCAAATCTGTATCTATGTATTTTGTACATTCTACTACTGTGTCTGAAGCTGCTGCTGCTGTGTCTGAAGCTGAAGTATTTGGTGCTGGAGCTGGAGCTACTGCTTCATCAGGCATCTCCCCTGCATGGTTTCAGTAGGGCCTGAAGCCATGCCCCTGACTGAGGAGGGAGCAGCAGTAAGAGCAGAGATTTTGGTAGAGAGAGACGATATGGTGGTAGCAAGTGGTGTAAGGGCCTCTGCCATAAGTGACTTGAGGAGGGGAGTGAGTATGGAAATGATGGAAAAAATGGTGGAGGGGTCCAGTGATGGAATGGTAGATTGAGTTGCAGAAGGTGTAGAAGTGGGAACTATGGGAGGGATAGAGAGTGAAGCATAAGGAAGTTGAACATCTGGAGGGATGGTGGATGTTGATGGAGATGTATGGGTGGCATCTTGCATGATGGTGTTTGTTGGGAGATGGTAGGATGGTATTGAAGATAGATGTGGGGGAAGAGGGGATTGTGGTGGTGTAGGAATTTAAGTGTCATGAGGGGAATCAGGAGATGTTGGTTGTTGTTATTGAAGAGGGGAAGATGGAATGTCAGTGATGTCAGGTGGTGGAGATGAAGCTGGTGAAGCATGTTGAGATGAGGGTGGAGTAGGAACATGAGGATGTTGTTGTTGTTCTGGTGTGGAAGAGATAATGGGAGAGGAAGTGAGTTGTTCTGTTGGAAGGGATGCTGGAAGAGATGGTGGTGTGGGATGAAGCTATTCAGCAGGTAGGGGAGTGGCTTTAATAGCCCTGGTGCCTTTAGAAGCTGGGGTGGAAGAGGTAGAAGACTTAGTGGGTTTTGTGATGGTCCTCTCCCACCTGCCAAATAAGGCACGGGTGAGCCTTTTACTGGCATTGATGAATATGGTCTGAGAGACCAGTGATTCAGCAGCCTTTTCCTTGAGGAAGATCCCTAGGATCCTTCCAAAACACACTTTTTTCTTGTTATTTTTCTTATTTATCAGATCAAAGAGGATCTGAGCCCAGTCAACTTGCTTCTTGTTTATTACTGCACACATGACCAAGAACTGATGTCTTGTGATGTAGTCATGGGCAGTATACTTGCCAAGCAAGACCTTTCCAACAATGTCTGCCAGGAACTTGTATGCTGCAGACAGATGCTTTTTCAACAACTTATTTTGGTTGTCACCAGCATAACCCATCAGATTGAGCATCATATCAAACTCTTCAGAATTAATTTCTAATTCCTCTTCATCATTTGTCAAACCAAATATTTCCGTTAAAACTGCGGGACTTAAGGAGATAGTGTTACCCGTAATTGATCCTGTCATGGTATTGTCCTCAGAAGTGGATGAGGTATACACCCATTCCCTGATTTCTGTTCCGGCCAACTTTATCCTTTTAGTCATCAGGTTCTTCAGATGCTGTTCTTCCAGAAGTTCCCGAATATATAGAAAGATGGGAACTGAGTGCTGGAATGATTCGAAGTCGACATCAAATCCAGCATCAAACTTCATAGCGGCTAGGGCTCCTGCTGGAATCTCCATGGAATCACCTGCAAAAGAGAGAAGCAGTGATCAAGTGCAAGTGAATAGAAAGCACGGGACGGAGGTCGAAGAAAACCTAGATATAAGATTTTTAAGAATATGAATCGACAGACTCCGTTCCACGAAAATGGAATTAATTCTTCGAACTGAGCTCGACGAAGTAAGTTTGATTGAAATAATTCGTCGATCTTGTCCTGAAGAATTAAAAATATTTTGTCGAACTCTGTTCGGCGAATATCTTCTGAAGCAAGTTCGTCGAACTCCATTCGACGAATATTATTTCACTCACAGAGAGTTCGTCGATCTCCATTCAGCGAATGTCTCTCAAACTTTCCACGGTTCGTCGAACTCCGCTCGATGAACTCTGGAAAATTCGTCGACTGCAGATAGAAATCAAATAAAGTCTTCTCCATTAATCATTCTAAGTTGATTCACAAAGAACATATGATTTCTCTCATCCAGCGGTTTGGTGAATATATGAGCTCTTTGTAAATCAGTGTAGATATAGACAAGCTTGATTTTATTTTTGTCTGCATACTCCCTAATGAAATGATGTCTTATATCAATATGTTTTGTCCTACTATGGTGAACTGGATTCTGGGCTATGGCTATAGCACTTGTATTATCACAGAGTAGAGTTGAATTATTTAAGTTGAACCCATAATCCAGTAGCTGATTTTGTATCCAAAGCATCTGTGAACAATAGCTGCCTGCTGCAATATATTCTGCTTCAGTAGTTGAGGTTGACACTGATGTTTGCTTTTTACAAAACCAAGATACTAATCTCTTACCTAGGAACTGGCAAGTCCCTGAAGTACTTTTTCTATCTACCCTGCATCCAGCAAAATCAGCATCAAAGTATCCAGTTAACTCAAATTCTGATTCAGCAGGATACCATAGGCCTAGATTAGGACAACTCTTTATATATCTCAAAATCCTTTTTAGCAAAATTAGATGAGATTCTTTAGGGTTTACTTGGAACGTAGCACAAAGACATGTGGCAAACATAATGTCTGGCCTACTTGCTGTGAGGTATAATGGGGACCCAACAATGCCCCTATAAAGTTTCTGATCCATAGGTTTCCCTGGTACATCAGAGTCCACAACAGCATTAGTAGTCATGGGAGTTTTCTTTGCTGAGGCATCAGCCATCCCAAACTTATTTAGAAGTTCTTTAGCATATTTTGCTTGAGAGATGAAGATGTTATTAGGGAGCTGCTTCACTTGGAGACCAAGGAAGTAGGAAAGCTCACACATACTACTCATTTCAAATTTAGAATACATGAGGTCAGAAAACCTCTTGCATAATTTGGAATATGTAGAGCCAAATATAATATCATCCACATAAATTTGTACTAACAAGATTTGATCCTTATGATGTCTCGTGAAAAGAGTTTTATCTACAGTTCCTCTTGTAAATTTATGCTCTAATAAAAAACTAGCTAAGGTTTCATACCAAGCTCTTGGAGCTTGCTTTAGACCATAAAGAGCCTTATGCAATTTAAAAACATGAGAGGGGTAAGTTGGAGAAACAAAACTTGGAGGTTGTTCTACATAAACCTCTTCTTGTAGCACTCCATTTAAGAAAGCACTCTTCACATCCATTTGAAAGACCTTGAACCTCTTGAATGCTGCATAGGCAAGGAATATTCCTATGGCTTCCAACCTTGCAACAGGTGCAAAGGTTTGATCATAATCAATTCGTTCTTCTTGCCTATATCCTTGAGCCACAAGCCTAGTCTTGTTTCTCACTATGACTCCTTGAGCATCTAGCTTGTTTCTATAAACTCATCTTGTTCCAATAACTAGGTAGTTCTGTGGTCTTGGAACCAAATCCCAAACTCTACATCTCTCAAACTGGTTTAATTCCTCCTGCATTGCAATGATCCAGTGGGGATCTTGCTCTACATCATGAATGGATTGAGGTTCAGTCTGAGAGAGAAAATAGGCATGCATCAAATCTTGGGTGAGTTGATGCCTTGTATGTACACCTGCTGATATGTCTCCAATAACTTGAGATCTGGGGTGATCCCTAAGTGTGACAAGATCAGTGGGTGGAGTTGGTTGTGCAACAGTAGTTGAAACCAATTCCTCTTGTGGAATATAGTTGGCTTTTGGAGGAGAGCCAATCCCTTCAATACTTTCTTCTTCACTGTCTTCATTAACTTGTGGAGAAGGATGAGTTGGAGCCCCTTGGGTAAGGTTTAGGTCATCCAACTTCTCACACAAGTGAGGTACCTGCAAAGAGTCACTGGTAGAAACTTCTTTCTCCTTGCAATACATGTTAGCCTCATCAAAACTTACATGAATTGACTCTTCAATTTTTAGTGTTGATTTATTAAACACCCTATAGGCCTTGCTTACTTGGAAATATCCTAGGAAAATTCCCACTTCAGCCTTGGCCTCAAACTTTCTAATATATTTCTTGTTGTTATTGTGTATATAACAGGTACAACCAAATACTTTAAAATAGTTTATTTTAGGTTTCTTCCCTTTGAGTAATTCATAGGGAGTCATGTTCTTTAGTTTGTGAATTAAGCTCCTGTTCAGGACATAATTTGCTGTGCTGACAGCCTCTGCCCAAAAGATTAGGGGCATGTAAGCATCTGCAAGCAATGTACCTGCAGCTTCAATGAGTGTCCTATTTTTCCTTTCAGCTACCCCATTTTGTTGGGGAGTTCTAGGAGCTGAGAAGCAATGTCTGATACCTTCCTTCTCACAGAACTCATGCATAAGAAGAGACTCAAACTCTGTGTCATGATCACTTCTAATCAATGCAACATGAGTAGAGAACTCAATCTGTATGGTCCTGAGAAAATATGTAAGAACCCTGAATGTATCTGACTTTGATCTCAGAAAGAATACCCAACTGAACCTGGAGAAGTCATCCACTATAACTAGAGTGTAGTATTTCCCTCCTAAGCTTTGTACAGCAATGGGTCCAAAGAGATCCAAATGTAGCAAGTACAAAATCCTAGGTGAATCACTCTTATTAACAGATTTAAAACTAGTTTTAGTTTGCATGCCTAATTGACAAGCCCTGCAGAGACCTTCCTTCTTGTATGGACCTGAAGGTAGACTTATAACAAGGTTGTGCTTAGATAGCCTAGCAATGTATTTCAGATTTACATGACCTAGTCTTTTGTGCCATAAGTCATTCTGATTACTAGTTAAGTTAAGTAAACAGATATCAGTTTTGGCAGAAAGAAAATTTACTAAGTATATGTTGCTTTGTCTACTTCCAGTTAAAACTATTTGGTTATTTTTATCAATAATAGAACAAGTGGAAGGGTTAAAGTATACCTGATAACCATCATCACATAACTGACTTATGGAGATGAGATTATGTTTGAGTCCACTTACATATGTCACCTTTTTGAATGTGACAGCTCCTATTCTCACTTCTGCAAATCCTTCTGACTGACCACACTTGGAGTCACCAAAGATAACTTTTGGCCCCAGCTTGGACTTGTAGTTGATTAAGATGTCCTTACTGTCAGTCATGTGTTTGGAGCAGCCACTGTACAGGTACCAAGTTTGATTTACCCCTGGACAATTCTTCGCATGCAATAAAAAATAGTTAGTTGTTTTTGACCCAGGTTACCTTGGGTCCTTTGTATGGCTGATAAGAAAAACTGGAAATAATTGAGAATTCAGGTTGGGACTTATATCCTAGGGGTGATATCTCCTAGGTGGGATGATCCAGTCAGCTAGTGGATTAAAAGGTTTCTTAGGAATATGTGAGTTGCTGTTATAGTTTTGATTACGTCTTCCTGGGTTCGACGAATTATTGTAAGTTCGTCGACCAGAGTTCGACGAATTGGGTTGAGATCGTCCATCTCTGCCCAGAGAATGAACATGTTCATTCTCTGTGCCCCACGTTCGTCGACCTCTGCTCGACGAACCATACAAAGTTCGTCGATCATAGTTAGACGAATGATTATTATTGTAGTTTGCGTTTAGAGATTGTCGTTCTGCGTTCGACGATCTGTTCCTATATCGTCGATCTGGGTTCGACGATAACTGCTGAACATTGGTATTTTTATCATTCTTCTGATTTTTAATTTTATCCTTAACTTCTATTTCTTCCAGAATTTTATTAACTTTATTTACTTGTTCAGTGTTTTTTTCCTTTATCAGAGATGAAGTTTATTGGTTTTGACAGATGATTCCTTTGGACTAAGGTTGGTTCACTAGATGTGGCTCTCAATCCTAATCTGCAGTTATTTGTTCTAGCATTAACTGTGTTGGTTATATCTAGCAATTTCAAGCTTCTACCATTTAAAGATTCTTCTAATATCTTAGCTTTGCTAAGTTCTGATTTCAGAAAAGCGATTTGTTCATTTGCAGTTTTTAGTTCACGAGATAGAGTTTCATTTTCATAGTTGACTTTATCTAAATCATTCAATGTATCTCTGAGAAGTTTGATTTCCTTCTCAGAGCTTATCAAATATAAGCATAAGTTTTTAAATTCAAATTTAAATTCATCAGATTCAAAATCATAAGATGCTATTACCTGATCTTCAGCTGACAGATTTTCTTCATCATCAGATTCATCTATATCTGATCTGCTACAGCTTCCACCAATTGCCATGAGGCACACCTCCTTTGCCTTTGCCTCCTCTTCTTCTTCACTGGAGATGGAAGATTTAGATTCATCTTCTATGTCACTCCATGTCTCAGCCACAAATCCTTTGTCCTTTGCCTCCTCTTCTTCTTCACTGGAGATGGAAGATTTAGATTCATCTTCTGTGTCACTCCATGTCTCAGCCACAAATCCTTTGTCCTTCTTTTTGTGTTTGTTGGAAGAGGACTTGCTGTAGTGCTTGCTTCTTGATTCTTTCTCTTCTCTTCTTTCCTTCTTTTGATTTTCAGGACATTCAGACATGAAGTGTCCTGGCTTCCTGCACTCATAACACACTACCTCTTTAGTGTGGGTTTTGTCATACCTTTGTTGGCTGTCATTTCTGGATGACTTCCTTATGAAGTATTTTCTTGCCAGTTTGTAGAATCTCTTGGCAAAGAGACTCATCAGCTCTTCATTAACTGTTGGGGCTTCAGTTTCTTCAGCAGCCTTGAATGCAATGGATTGTTCTTTCCTTGCTGGGGGAGTCCTGTGTTCCACTGCCTCTCTGGACTTGATTAGCTGCTCATATGACTTCAGTTTTCGTAATAGAGATTCAGTTGAAATCTCATTCAAGAATCTGGCCTCCTTGATGGGTCAGATCCTGGTATCCCATGAGCTTGGGAAGCACATTAGGATCTTGTCATTAACTTCAGTTAAAGTGATTTCTTTATCTAAGGTCCTTAGCTCACTGATGATGGAGCTAAGCCTGTTGTACATCACTTCAACTGTCTCTTCCTCATCCTTCTTGAAGTTTTCATATTGTGTGATGAGGTGTGATCTTTTATCTTTCCTCTCATCCGCTAAGCCAGCAACCATTTGATTGAGTGAGTCCCAGATTACTTTTGCAGAGGTGCACTCAGCCACTTTCTGAAAGATATCATCTGACATGGTCTGAGCCAATATGTTCATAGCTTTGGCATCAGCAATCTTTGCTTTCTTCTAAGCTTCAGTCCACTCAGGTAGTGGGACTGCATTGTTGCTAGAAGATGGTGTAGCTGTAGATGCCTGTGGGGGACCTGACAAAATGGAATTGTAGATGTCTTCATCAATGAAATTCATATATAACCTAATTCTTGCCTTCTAGATGGCAAACTTGTTAAGGTTGCCGACTGGAGGTCTGGTGCATGCATAGTCCTTGTTCTGTGCCATGTTGTGTTTATAATGTAAATGAAAATAAAATACTGTGTAGATTTAACAAAGGATCTTTTGGTTCAAGATTTAACCTGTACAACCAAAGGAACCTACTCTAATACCAATTGAAAGTGAGTGTTAGATCAGAAATACTCTAGAGGGGGTGAATAGAGTATTCTTGAAAAAAAAAATCTTAACTACTATTACAGATTTTGCTGTAAATCAAGAGTGCTGAAATTAATAACCTAGCAAACAATAAAGCTAAACCACAAGCACAGCAAGAACAAAGGAAAAGGAGACAACCAGACGACACAAGAATTTTATAGTGGTTCCCCAACATGGGTACATCCACTCTTCTACCACCCTTGGTAGGAATCCGCTCAGATTTTTGATCATGTGTCTGACACCAATGAGCTTTTGATCAGATGCTCAAAAACCAACTCAAGTCTTTTGATCAGGAGACTTGCAACCAAGGAATCACTTTTGAAGGGAGATGACAACCCTTTACAGTTGGGGGATGAGAGATTGATGGAAGTCTTCTTTTCTCAAGTCAAAATGAGGAGACTATGTGGATTCAATGATGCTGTCAAAGCTCCACCTGAGATGAAAGAGGGTATAAGAGATCTGGAGCTTTGCACAGGGTGATAGGCCTTCAATTTGGAAGACTTGATCCAGGAGCTTTAGACTGATAGTGCTTGGATGTCTTTAGCAAGGTCCTGGAGAAGAAGAACAGGAAGACTCTTGATTTTGAAAATGTGTTCTTCTTGCTTCTTCTTCAAATTATTGCATGCTTCTTAGTCAGTAGTATTCTGTGTGAAGCTTTCTCTGTGTCTGTCTTGATTAATTCTCTGTGTGTCTGTCTGTGTGTTTTTTGTTATTCTCTTCTTTTGTATCTTTCAAACATTTGAATTTTTATATAATAAATGATATAGCCATGAGAATAATCAGCATTGATTTATTTCCCCAACTGTCCTGTGGAAAAATGGCAAGCAATAATCCTTGGAGGAGACCATAATTAATGTTCTTTCTAACAGATATATTCAGAGAATGTTAGAGCATTAATTACCCAGGAATTATAGCATTAGAGTGGGGACAGAAGGCTGGAAATAACTAAGTCTGGAATCGTCGAGCAGATGGTAGAATTCGTCGAACTGAGTTCACAGTTCGTCGAGCTGAGATGTTGTATTCGTCGATCAGATGACTTCTGTTCGTCGAGCTGAGTTCCATGATCGTCGAGCTGAAAATTAAACTGCTGTCTCTTTTGATCTTTTCCTATTCGTCGAGCTGGTGAATATGTTCGTCGAACAGAGAACAGGTTTCGTCGACCTGAGACTGGAGAACATGGTCTTGACAGAATGCTATAATAGTCCAAAGATTCGTCGACCGAAGAATGGTGTTCGTCGAGCTAAGTCTGGAGAACCTTGAATTCGCCGAGCTGAGAATGATTCTGGACTTGGAAACTATTTGATGAACCTCTGGCAATAGAGTTGAAGTGGAGGTCCAGGAATCGTCGACCAAAGAATGAAGTTCGTCGACCTGAGAACTAGGGAATAGTCTGGACTTAGAATTCTGAGGGTGGAATCCAAGGATCGTCGATCTGGACTGAAGTTCGTCGAGCTCAGCTCAGAGAATATTTCTCTGAGATCGTCGAACTGAGTACGGCTATCGTCGACCTGATTGCGATGAACGTCGAACTCATTTTACTTAGTCTCTTGAGAAATCTCTGAATCTTGAGGAAAACTTTATGTCTTGAGTCTCTGGTAGTCTGATGTTGGCTTGTCCATGTGATGTTGACTCTTACGACTTGACCTAGATTCTAGGACACAACTTTGACCCTAGCTATACATGTTGGGTCACATTATCCTAAGTTAGTGAACCTAGCCCAAATCAAACTAGGGATCCAACATTCATGTTCTCATATCTTATCACATTTGGTATTTTTTGATAGAATAAAATCTTATAACTTTATTGATGTATTAGGCTCTCATGGCTATACTTGTAATTAGAGATTTATAAATAATATACTAACAACCAACCTCAAGTTGGATTTCAATTAAGAGAAACACGGTAAATAATCTTTACTTGGTTTGTTATACACATCACTTTACCCGCCCTGTGTTACGTGGTAATACAGTAAGTATTCTTCGCTTCATATTCATAAGTATGCTTGTCATGGGAGGGTGAACGATTGAGCCTGTAGTAGTTAGTTGTCTGCTAATTTTTCCTATATAAATCTAAAAACCGAAATTATGCTTCTATTTCACTTATAGCAAATATCTCTTTGCTTAACCATGACAAATGTTCAGAGGAGTTACGAGCAGATGTGGTGGTAATTGGTAGTGGTATTGGTGGGTTATGTTATGCTAGACTTTTAGCTAAATACAATTAGGATGTTATTGTGCTGGAAAGTCATGATGTATCTGGTGGTGCTGCACATTCATCTGAAATTAAGGGTTACAAGTTTAATTCTGGTCCATCTTCGTTCTCCGGATTTCATTCTACAGGTTCGCAAGCAAACCCTCTGCACATGTGAATTAGTTATAATTCGTGAATGTAGTGGTACTCTTTGGTTTTACTGTTCTTTTTACTCCCGCCTCTCCTATCCTAAAACACACATTTGAGAAAAATTGTTAAAATATGTTTTCTGGAACTTAGATGTCTTGCATAAGTCTGAACCCAGTATGCTAATACTAACACTTCAACCCTTCGACTGTGCATTTCCTAACCTTAATATTTTAGCCAGTGGAACATTATTTTAAGTGCTACTTTTTTGCTGTGAGAGTTTATACTTTGGCATTTGAGAAACATTCGAGACGAAATGCTAGGATGGTTAGGTGCGACAAGAGGGGAATGGGAAGGGACTTCTTTCATCACATGACCGTGGTCGTCACTTGGTTCCTCTTCTATAGCCATGACGTTCAACTGAGTTTTTCTGTGCTGGTCACTCTCCACGCTCACCGCACCATAATGTTGAAGCCAAAAATGACCTCTATGGAGTTCGGGGTCCCAAAAGAGGGGTGACCGCGCACCTACTACCCTCAAGAGAACGATCTAGGCACTAGACTAGGAACATAAGGGACAGACCCAAGGTCTCAGCGTGGAGGTCCTACCGCATACCCGGAAGACTAACAAACTCTTCCCCTCCCAAGCCAAAGACTGAGCTAAGACACCTTTAGAGGGCGCTCTTGGCCGACCGGAACATCTAAGGAGGGTCTCAAGACCAACTCTCTCTCCTATCCAGATGTGCCTCCTTGGGTCTCTACAAAATGCTCCTCACCCGCCCTACTAATGGCGCAATCTCACCGAGCAATTCTACGACACGCTACCCAAGTTGGGCCACTAACAGCATAACTCCGCTATTCTAAAAGGATGAGAATAGGCCATCAGGGGCTACCTGGCAACTATACCTTGGGGCCCCCACAGGGCGAGCGGTTCATGAGCACAACACTCGCCCAAGACAGAAGAAGTTACTACACATACATAGAGCTTCACAGATATTATAAATAATTACAGGAATATGAATTCCATACTTCGGCACGCAGGCCGGCAATATAAGCAAAAATAGGCCTTCGAGGGCCGGCACAAGCTTGGGCTTAAGCCCGCTACTCCCCGCTTGGTACTGCAACGCCTGTACGCCCACGTCTCAAATGGCGGCAGCAGGTCAAACAAAGGTCGACTAAGAGCGATGCAAAAACATCGCACCCACCCCTTTTTGGGGGGTTGTGGCGTGCATTCCCTGCAAATAGATAATATACAACTTCCTCGGAGTCTTCTTCGGGAACCCCAGAACATCACCAATCCGTCTCACACGTCCGGATGGGTTTCACACAGCATGCCTAAACTCATATTCACGCTTCTGGATGCTAATGCAGTCAATTGCAGGGACGTACACGTCAACCCGTCGGAGAGCATCCTTCCCCCACTCATCGGTGGAGAGGTGTTTCCATGCAAATATGGAAAATAAGGGCTTCACCTGCCCAAGAAAAAATTTCGTTACCCTTGACGCGTGCTTGGTGGAGCCGCAACCGCACACATTGCCCGAGGCTTGACGTCTAGCGTCCGTAGTGGTTGTCCATGCACGAATCCGACCTCCACGGGAGAGTTGAAAGCTCCGAATGATTTTTCCCTCCATGGTCGAGCCTCTCCATGGCCGACCGTGCTCCAAGTGGCGTCGGCGAAGGTTGTCCCGGCTTCCACAACTTCAAGCGGTTGTGGGAGAGAAGCCCCCGGCCTCGCCTTGCTCCAGAGGTGGCGGGGAAGGTGTTCACGGCCTCACCTGCTCCAGAGGCGGCGGCCTGGATAGAAAAAGGAGGGGAGGGAGGCGGCTTGGGCTGCTGCTTCAGGCGGCCAGAGAGAGAGAGGGGCGGGCGGCCTGCTCCTTCCTTAAGCGGTGGCCGGAGAGAGAGGGAGGCGGGCGGCCTGCTCCTTCCATGCGGGCGGCGCTGGAAAAAGAGGGGAGAAGACCGAGAGAGAGAGAGAGAGATCCGGTGAGGGTCTGCTGTCTTTCCTCTTTTTTCTAGCCGAACCCTAGCAGGGGAGTAAAAGAAAAACCCGCCTCATGCCTCCCCACTCCTCCTTTCTTTCTTCTTTTTTTATTTTCTTCCTGCTGCTTTTCTCCACCTGAGCCCCCTCCCACCTTCTTTCCTCTTTTTCCTTTTTCTCCAAATAAACCCCCTGCCCGAGAGCCCCTCCTACTCCCCCTTTTCTCCTTCTTCTTTTTTCTTTTGTTTTTCATTTATTGCTGTTGTACCGAATGGTCATCCCCCCTGCTTATCTCTTCTTTCTTTCTTCTTTTTTTGTTTTCTTCCTACTGTTTTTCTCCACCTGAGCCCCCTCCCACCTTCTTTTCTCTTTTTCTCTTTTTCTCCAAATAAACCCCCTGCCCGAGAGCCCATCCTGCTCCCCCTTTTCTCCTTCTTCTTTTTTCTTTTGTTTTTCATTTATTGTTGATGTACCCGATGGCCATCCCCCTGCTTATCTCTTCTTTCTTTCTTCTTTTCTTTTTTTTGTCGTGTCTTTCCCCAATGCCCCCCCCCCCCATCTCATGTAAGTATATATATATAATATATATAAAGATATTAATATATAATATAATATTAATATATTATAATATTAATCAAAAAAGTCTTTACACACAAAATATCCGCACGCGTGCACGGGCACTCATCGCACGTCCCGAGCCCGCTATCTGGGGAGGATCCCACTCGGCTGGATACGGGGTTGTACAGGGGACAGGTCAAGGTCCCCAAAGGTCAAGGACGAGATAGAGGAGATGCTCCACGTAGACAAGAGAGAGCGCAGACAAAGATATCGTAGGCAGCCTTATAAGCGCCCACCAACACCCCTAGCACCGCAGTAGGAGCCCAGGCCAGCTCCAGTACCACAGTCCGTATCAGTAGCTCGACGAGATGTTCCATTTGTAGGGAACTGCCTTCTGTGCCAGCAGCCAAGACACATGAGGGCTTTCTACCCATAGGCGAAAGGAATGATGGGATTAGGAGTAGTTCAAGGAGGACAGGCGGCGCGTGGGCAGGGCCAGAGAGGCCGAAGCGGTAGAGCTGGCAGGAGAGGTCAGCAGGGCCTTGCAGCGCCCTTGGAGGCATATGCTCCGGACCTTTTGCATGGACTGGCTCCTGATGTAGAGATTGGTATATATCTTAGATGTTATAGATACGTCAGAGATTGATACCTATGTAATATATTATTTGCATATGTATGCCTACATTGGATGTGTGTTTTGTTAAATGATATGTATATACTGCTTACCTCATCAGGTTTACTTTTGGTAGTAGGACACCCCGCAAAAACTCTCTATGACATTAGAGCGACACACTCCTTTATATCCCAAGATTTCATTACGACTAAGGAGAATGTTGTCTGCTAGTCCAGGTAATCTATACGAATTCGTCTACTAGATGGTTCAGATATGACATCTACAGAAAAATGCCTGTTCTCGTCTATACTATGGGACGTCGAATTTTAAATTTATGCGACAATCCTAATAATAACCAGATTTGACACCATTCTGGGAATAGATTGGCTGGCCGAGCATAAGGCCCAAATAAACTGTTCAACCCGAGAGGTCAAGCTTCAGAACCCAAACAGACAGGTCGTTATGCTAGCGGGTATAATATCCGTCTCTCGCATCATTTTGACCTATGCTCGGACTGTAAGGTCGGTCCGATAGAAAGACAAAGTATTTCTTATCTACTTTGAAATGGAGAATAAAGTTCAAATGCTCGCCAAAGTTCCAGTGATGCGAGATTTTTCCAGATGTTTTCCCTGAGTCTCTCCCAAGTTTTCCCCCACAGCGAGAGGTTGACTTTCAGACCGAGCTTGTGTCTGGAGCTCGACCAGTGTCCCGAATAGCCTATCAAATGGCCCCTAAGGAAATGGCCGAGTTGAAGATTCAACTTCAGGAACGGATAGATTTTGGATTTGTTCGCCAAAGCTCCTCGCCCTAGGGAGCCCCTGTATTGTTTGTAAAGAAGAAGGACGGGACACTAAGCTTGTGTATAGACTACATGGAACTAAAAAAACTCATTATCCGGTATATATATCCACTTACAATGGTTGATGAGTTGTTCGACCAATTGCAAGGTGCATATGTATTCTCCAAGATGGACCTAAGAGTAGGATATTATCAGCTTTGGATTCGGGAGGAGTATATCCCCAAGACTATCTTTAGCTCCTGTTATGGTCTATACGAGTTTATGGTGATGCCTTTTAGACTCACCAACGCCCCTTCCGTCTTTGTGGCTATGATGAATAAGGTATTCAAACCTTTCCTAGATCATTTTGTGATCGTCTCCATCGACGACATCTTGATCTACTCGAAGACTAGGGCAGACCATCCTAAACATTTGCAGTAGGTGTTACTTAAACTTCGAGAACACTCTCTCTTTGTCAAGTTCAGCAAGTGTGAATTCTTGTTAGAGGAGGTCGGATTCTTGGACCACAAAATCAACAAAATGGGGTAGTAGTGAATCAGGCCAAGATCCAGGTGGTTCAAAGTTGGTCATCGTTTAAGACGGCAGTAGATATACGAAGTTTCCCTTGGTCTTGCCAAGTATTATAGAAAATTTGTGGAAAATTTTTTCAAGATTGTGTTACCCCATACAACTCTTACAAG
The DNA here is from genome assembly GCA_039583875.1 of Platanthera guangdongensis. Classification (NCBI taxonomy): domain Eukaryota; kingdom Viridiplantae; phylum Streptophyta; class Magnoliopsida; order Asparagales; family Orchidaceae; genus Platanthera; species Platanthera guangdongensis. Next base: position 151,916,513 of record CM077163.1, on the reverse strand, counting down.
AAAGGATGTATTTCGATGGACGCCAGAATGTGAGACTGTGTTCATTGAGTTAAAGAAGCAGCTAACTTTTGCCCCAATCCTTATGATCCCCTCGGGAATCGAAGGATTCCAGATCTATACTGATGCCTCCCTGAAAGGATTGGGAGATGTTCTAATGCAGCATGGCAAGGTAGTAGCATGCGCGTCACTCCAGCTAAAAGTCGCACGAGCTGAATCACACAACCCAGATCTAGAGTTGGTCTCCATTGTCTTCGCCCTCAAGATTTGGAGACATTACTTATACGAAGTAAGATGCGAGATCTTCTCCGACCAAAAGAGTCTCAAATATATCTTTACAAAAAAGAGTTGAGCCTTCGGCAGCACCAATGGTTGAAATTTCTATGTGATTATGATTTCGCTCTCCAGTACAACCCTGAAAAGTCTAATAAATTTGCTGACGTGTTGAGCCACCAGCCCTCGATTGACGGGAACTAATGGAATAGATTCCAAGGGAATGGTTTCAGTCTTTGATAGACTTGGAGATTACTCTTATTGCTCGTAGGGATCCGAAAGTTTACCAGGAACAGCTATATTGGATGGAAATTTAGTGCGACATCAGGAATCGAATACAATAAGCCCAGAAGGTCGATCCGGAATTGGTCCCGATCATTCAGTCCCTACTAGATGGAGCACAAGAGGAGTTCAATCTATACAATAAATTCGTGCAGTTCAGGTGAAAGATATGGTACCTAAACACCTAGAGGGGGGGTGAATAGGTGACCTAATCCTTTTCTAACTTTGTTGGCAGCCAAACAGTTATATCACAGATTTCTAACTACTTTTGCACAGCAAACAGCAATAACAAAACATACACAGCTAATCCACAGCACAATCACAGCACAGCACACAGTGTTTTATAGTGGTTCCCCAAGATATGGGTACATCCACTTTCCCCCTTCGCCTATCTAGCAGTGTACTAGATTCGGCCAAACTTCTCCACTGTCTCAGAACCCAAATTGGTTCCTACACCTCAGGCTCAAAGCCTTACAACTCAGCTTTATCCCAAAGCCTACACTCAGCCAATCAAGTCCTACACTCAGCCAACCAAGGCCTACACTCAGCCAACAAGGCCTACACTCAGAGATCTCTATCTCCTACACTCAGGCTAACAAGCCCTACCCTCAGCCATTATAAATACAGGCTTACAAATCACTCAGATCCAAAGGATCCTACAAGTTAAAATGTATTACAAATAATAACTCGACAACTCAGAAATAAAAGAGGGGAGTTGAGAGTTTCTTGATGAGTTCTTGGAAGAACTCAGCTGGATTCACCCTGACTTAGCTTTCTTCAAAGCTTCTTGAGTAGAACTGAATAAGACTGAATCCTCCTGCAGTAGTTCCTTGACCTCTGCTACTTAAGATCCAGAATTGTATCTGAATCCTTCTTCTCAGCCTAGTTCCAGAGGCTGATTTCTTGGATGGAGCCCTCTCTCTCCAACTTCTTAGATCTGCGCATGAACTGCTAGATCTTCTTGTGTTGATACTTTGAGTACCACTTTAAAGATTACTTCAACAATATGATCAACCTTGACAACAATCTGATCAACAACAGTTTCTGTAAACTGTAGGTGCCTATTTATAGGCATTCTTCATGGTAACCGGCTGGTCCGGTCCATAACTGACTTCTGATATCTCTGACAGGCACTGTAGACCGGCTGGAACGGCAGCTATCATGTCATCCAGTCAGTTCTTGAAAATCTCTATCTGTCTGATAGTGTCGAGACTTTCTGTCTTTAAGTGTCGACACTTATAGTCCAAGTGTCGACACCAGTTGTGTAAGTGTCGACACAAGTCTACAAGGTGTAGACACAACTCCTTGTATGTCTTGACACAGATTCTTCTTCATGTGTCGACACTGAAATTGAGTGTCGACACAAATACTTGTTCTTCTAGCTTTTACTGAATTCTTCTAAGTGTCGACACATCTTCTTTGTGTCGACACAACTTCTTGTGTTGAATCTGTCAAGTGTCGACACTGCTTCTTGGTGTCGACACAAGTCTTCAATGTTGATTCTTGCTGAGTGTCGACACAGCTCCTTGTGTCGACACACCTTCTTCTTGTTGAGACTTCAGCTTAGTGTCGACACATTCCCATAGTGTCGACACTTGTACTTAGAATAATTTGTTATTCTTTCTGTTCTTTGCTAAGTGTCGACACAGCTCCATGTGTCGACACTTTCTTCCAGTGTTGAGTCTTCAGCTGTGTGTCGACACATTGTTCTGGGTGTCGACACATACTTCAAATGTTGACTCTTCTGTTGAGTGTCGACACATTGTGCTGGGTGTCGACACTTACTTCAAGTACTGACTTTTCTACTTAGTGTCGACACACTGTGTTGGGTGTCGACACTTTAACTTAGTCTCTGCAGACTTTTGCTGAGTGTCGACACAGCTCCAAGTGTCGACACTTTCTGGTGTAGACACAGCTTCACTGAGTGTCGACACAGCCTCTTGTGTCGACACTTTCTGTCTGCACTTTTCTTCACTGAGTGTCGACACAGCTCCAAGTGTCGACACTATCTGTCTGGTGTCGACTCTGCATCCCAGGTGTCGACACAATGACTCCAAGTGTCGACACTGCTTGTCTGAGTGTCGACACAAGTCTTCTTAAGTGTCGACACTTTCCCTCTGGGTGTCGACACATGGACTTAGAAACTTTTTGCTTCAGTCCAGTACTTTCTTAACCTGCACAAGTAACTCAAACATACATCAAATACATTATGATGTATATCATTGAGTTGGGTGAGGCTTCTTCAAATCAGGTACATTTGACCAATGTACCCAACAATCTCCCCCTATTTGGAGAAGTCATAACCCTTAGTCAATGATATACACCATCCATAATTAAAATTACAAAATGATGTACAGCAGATTATATTCAGCAGGGTAAACATAAACATGTAGAAATTCACACATGTATACACATTCATCATTGCAGAACAATCAAGAAATAGACACATTTACAGAACAATCATGAAATATATTTATCATATATTGTTCTAACATTGTTCCTTATACATTTTCAGCAGTTTACAAAAATGTTTAACATTAAAAAGATTGCAACATAATCTTCAGGTAAAATCTTAATCTATTTCTGATCAGGTTCCTTGATAATTATTCCTTTGCCAGGTTGGACTTGAGCTTTGACAGTGGCTTCAGCAGTTTCAGCAACAGTAGGCTTCTTGCCTTTTAGATCTTTCTGTTTGAGTGCTTCTGCCTTGATCTTCTGCCTCTCAAAGTAGTGATATGGCTTGGGGAAGTACTTGCTAGGCTCCACTGCAGTAGGAGGTAGCTTTCCCATCTTTGTCTTCCTTCTATACTGAATTATGGCTTCTTGTCTGATCTCATGTTTCCTCCATTCAGCTTCATAAAACCATTTGTTCCTGTCATTCATGTTGTCTTTGGTAGCTTTCCAGGCAGTTAAAATTATATTTCTAGAGGTAGGGCTCCATTGTTCAAAGTCTGGCCTTTGTTCTGCTTGTTCCCTAAACCTCTTCTTTGACGACCTTGCCTCTTCTTCTTTCTCTAATGCCTCTTGCATAGCTGCAGAAATAGGTTGAACAACCTTTTCCAGAACAACATTTGACTTCCCTGTAGTTGGGCTATACATCTGGTGAATATCAGCTTGCACCATGTCAAAATCTGGTGGAGGATATATGACCTGAGCTACCTCTGGTTGCTCACCTCCAAGATATGCACTTTGAATCCCAGATTCAGCAATATTATCATCATCACAGAGTGGAGGATAGCCCAGTGTAGCTCTGATGGAGTTAGATATCCATTTGGCATGGTCAGAGCTAGCTTTGACTAATACTTTCTCCCCCTTTATGACTTCTCTGGCCATATGATCTCTGACATCATCCTTTTGAAATCTTATTTGACTGTCCAAATATCTGATTCCCTCTTTAAAGAATGGTTTTAGCTTTTGCAGTTGTTCAGAGATAGCTTTCTGAGAATCTTGAATGGCAGTCTTGACAGCAGTAATCTCAGCTTGGAATACTTTATCAAAGTCAGCCTTAACTGCAGCAGCAGCAGATGTAGAAGGTTCAGCAGTTTTATTCTTCAATTCAGTGACTATAGCATTGTGAGATTGTGTGAGATTGTCATTCATTCTTAACTAATTTTCAAGCATATATCCTTGTTTCAATGCTATATCATCTACTTGGACTTTGATCTTCTCCTGGTGTGTTGCTAGATAGACCACTGCATTCCCACCCTTGTGGAAGCAGTCAGTCATCTCATTCTTGTTCAGGTTCATCTCAAACCTTATTGACTTTATATCTTGAGCAAGATCAAACTGTAATGACTTCTGTCCTTCATCTACATACTTCTCTATGGCCTGCCTTTGCTCATCCAATTTTATCTGTAGGGCAACCATTAAAGCACTATAATCAGCAGTTGGAGCTTGCTGAACTATAGGCTGTGGGGCAATGGATTGCAAAGCTTTCTTATAACTCTGACTTCTCCTCTTGAAGACATAGAGTTTCTTCTTCTTAGCCTTTGCAGCCTCATCTTCTTCAGATTCTGAAGTGCTGGCTATTTCAACCCTTTCCTTAGGGCTTGGAGGTTTGTCAGCTTGCACATCAGGTGCCTTCACAGTTTCTGGCCTTAAAGGCTCTTCCAGAACTGTCATTTGCTCCCCCTCAGCAGCAGCACTCTTATCTTCAGCAGCAGCATCCTTGTCCATATCAAAATCTTCTTGATCTAGATTTAGGAATAAATCCTCCATGGTGTATTCTGGTGGTGAAGAAGCTGGAGATGTTCTTGGTTCTTCAACCACAGGATCAGGAATTACTTCTTGTACAGCAGATGTGTCTTCTCTAATAGCATCTGGTTTTTGAGTATTCAGCTGAGTTTGCTGAAGATCATCAGACAAATCAGCATCTTCTATAATATAGTCTAAAGTTTTTAGGTCAGTGAGTACCTCTTGTATGATGGTGGTGGCTTGCTCACTGTCCAGTGTAGATGGTTCCACTACAACTGGTAGCTCCCCCTGGCTGTGATCCCTATGGATGGGGCTAGCTTGAGGCAGCTCCCCCTGGATCTCAGCTATATCTTGAGCAGCAGGGGTCTTCTCTGCAGCCACTTCCTCTTGATCATCAGGAGTGAAAACAACTTGTTCTTCACTCCCTGAACTGTTGGAGGACTCCTGTGCCACAGGAGCTGTCTTTCTCTTTTTCTTAGGAGGAATCTCCTTCTCAGTAATTGTCTTCTCAGGGGTTGGCATGTCCTTTGACAACACCCTGTCCCATCTGGAAAATATCCTTTGATCCATCTTCCTCATGTGGTTGATCTTGCTTCCGGCAGCTGTACTCATTACCTCTGGTATTATACCAGCTAGGTAGAGACTGATTATCCTGCCCAGATTGGGCTTCTTCAAGCTCTCCTTGATCTTGTCAAAAACCACTATTGACCAGTCTGTTTTCAAAGTGAATATGATTCTAGTCATAATTCCAAACATATAGGCAGACACTCTGTCATGCCCTCCAGGTTTGCTGAGTAAGACTTTTCCCACAATCTCAGACATGAACTTGCCTTGATTATTCATGCCTTTCCTGTTAAAGACAGAACCTATCTTCATCTTTGGGTCAAGTCCACACCAGGTAAGAGCTTCCCTGGTCTTGGATGCAGTTACTTCTTCTTCATCTTGTGTTTTAGGTAGCTGGAGTACCTTCCTCAGACTTTTTGGTGAAATCTTGACCTTAGATCCATGAACTCTGGATTTGATTCTGTATCCAGATTCATCTACAGCAGCTCCATTAAGGAATTCAAGAACTTCCTTTTTCCAAATCTTTGTTGGTTCTGAAACTAAGTATTCTAGTCCAGAATTGGCGACTAGGGTTACCACCGACTTGATTTCTTGATCAGCTTCATCGAACGCGCCGCGCACAAGCTCATAGCCTTCGTTAATGTTCTCCTCAAGCTTAGGTGCAATTAGGGTTTATAGAATTTGTCTTTAGAAAAGAGAGGTGTCGACACAGGAGTTTTGGTCTCGAAACTTTGAAAGCGTGTCGACAAACAAAGACAGAACCCTATTTATACCTTTCTGATTTTGAAGATGAACAGGCGGGACAGCTAGCTTAAAATGTGTCGACACTGGCAATAAGTGTCGACACTGACTTATAATGTCTCGACACATATGTGTCGACACAAGTTTAGTCAACAGATATTAGGTGTCGACACATGTTTATGTGTCGACACCACACTACTCGACGAATAGTCGAGACTTTACTTAGAAAATTCTGAGTAAAACATAAGTGTCGACACCACATTGGATGTGTCGACACCTACTTGACATGTGTCGACACTAACATTCTAGATGTGTCGACACCTTTTTCCTGAAGTGTCGACACCACTATTCTGTGTCGACATAGACTTGTCTATGTGTCGACACCTTTTTACTTAGCCAATTTTCATTCTGTAAACTTATTCTAAGTTTATCATTCCTAGTTCAATTTTGAATCTATTGAACTTAGCTTCTTCTAGGGGCTTAGTATACATATCAGCTAGTTGTTCATCTGTTTTAACATATTCAAGTACAATATCATTTCTTTCTATATGCTCCCTAAGAAAGTGATATTTAATTTCAATATGTTTTGTTCTACTATGAGATACAGGGTTGTTAGCTATTGAAATAGCACTTGTAGAATCACAGAAAAGTGGAGTTCTACTTACCTGAAATCCATAGTCCTCTAGCTGATGTTGAATCCATAAAAGTTGAGCACAACAACTTCCTGCAGCCATATACTCTGACTCTGCTGTGGAGATAGCCACACTGGTTTGTTTCTTGCTACTCCATGAAATTAGTCTCCCACCTAGGAATTGACAGGTTCCAGTAGTGCTTTTTTTATCTTCTTTGCACCCTGCAAAGTCTGCATCTGAATAACCTGTTAGATCAAAATCTCCATTCCTAGGGTACCAGAGGCCTAGATAGGGAGTGCCCTTTAGATATCTCAATATTCTTTTGACTGCAGTCAAATGAGACTCTTTAGGGCAGGCTTGATACCTTGCACAAACACATGTAGCATACATGATGTCTAGTCTACTAGCAGTCAAGTATAATAGGGAGCTAACTATCCCTCTATACAAGGTTTCATCTACAGGTTTCCCTGCATCATCCTTGCTAAGAGACATACTTGACTCCATAGGAGTCTTCATGGTGCTGGATGAATCCATACCATATTTCCTTATGAGTTCTATGGTGAACTTGGACTGACATATGGATAAACCACTTTCAGTCTGTTTAACTTGGAGACCCAAGAAAAACTTCAGCTCTCCCATACTACTCATCTCAAACTGACTTTGCATAAGCTTTGCAAACTTTTTGCAAAGGCTACTTTCAGTAGACCCAAATATAATGTCATCTACATATATTTGGACAAGTATGACTTTGCCTCTAGATTCCCTAAGGAATAGAGTCTTATCTATTTTCCCCCTTGAGAATTTGTTCTCAATGAGGAAACTAGATAGGGTTTCATACCAAGCCCTAGGGGCTTGCTTTAACCCATATAAAGCTTTCCTAAGTCTATAGACATGATGAGGTAGAGTTGGATCAACAAAACCTGAAGGCTGCTCCACATAGACTTCTTCTTTCAAATTACCATTTAGGAATGCTGACTTGACATCCATTTGGTATACCTTGAATCCTTGATAGGTTGCATAGGCCAAGAACATCCTTATGGCTTCCAGTCTGGCTACTGGAGCAAAGGTTTGATCAAAGTCAATACCTTCTTCTTGCATATATCCTTTAGCAACCAGTCTAGCTTTATTCTTAATGATGACCCCTTGTTCATCCATCTTATTCCTGTAGATCCACTTAACTCCTATTACATTGTGGTCTTTAGGTTTAGGAACCAATTCCCAGACCTTGCACCTCTTGAACTGATTAAGCTCTTCTTGCATTGCTTCAGTCCATTGTGGATCTTGTATTGCTTCTTCAAACTTCTTAGGTTCAACTTGAGACAGAAAGCTGGAATAGATTGCAGCATTCTGATTTCTGCTCCTTGTTTGAACTCCTTGTCTTGGATCTCCAATAATCAGCTCTACTGGATGATCTCTAAGATGCCTGTGGGCTGGAGGCATCCTCACTTCAGGTTGAACCACTTCAGCATCTGCATCATGCTGTATTCCTTGGATTTTTTCAGTAATTGGCACATGTAGTTCTCCCCCTGGACAACAGCTACTGTCTTCTACTTGCTGTCTTGCAGTTGGCACCTCTTCTATAGTAAGCTTGTCCATTGTCTTTGTCAGACCTGTGGGGCTGCATACACTACTAGACAACTCATTATTAATAAGTTTTATTTCATCAAAAACTACATGCACTGATTCTTCTACAACTTGTGTAGTCAAGTTGTAGACTCTATAAGCCTTACTATTATTGTTGTACCCAACAAAAATTCCCTCTTGGGACTTGGCAGCAAACTTAGTTATGTAAGACTTCCCATTGTTAAGTATGAAGCATTTGCAACCAAAGATCCTGAAATAGGATAGGTTTGGTTTCCTGCCTTTCACAACTTCATAGGGGGTCTTGTTTAGCTTTTTAGTGATGGTAGCCCTATTTATAACATGGCATGCAGTGTTAACTGCTTCAGCCCAGAAATACTCTGGCAGTGATGTATCACTTAGTAGGGTCCTACCAGCCTCTATCAAGGTCCTATTTTTCCTCTCAGCAATGCCATTTTGCTGAGGTGTTCTAGGTGAATAGAATTCTTGAAATATCCCAAAGTCTTCACATAGTTTTGTCATGCTTTCAGACTGAAACTCAGTACCATGGTCACTTCTAATCTTGACCACAGTACTATTTAGTTCATTCTGAATTTGCTTGACAAAGCTGTAGAAGACACTAGGTGTTTCAGATTTCTGTCTTAAGAAGAACACCCAGGAAAACCTTGAGTAGTCATCTACAACTACAAGGGTATAGACCTTCCTACCTAAGCTGTGAACTGGCATTGGACCAAAGAGATCCAAATGCAAGAGGTACAAACACCTCACAGCATCTTTGTTTTCTATGCTTTTAAAAGTGGATTTAGTCTGCTTGCCCTTTTGACAAGCTGAGCAAATACCATCTTTGACACACTTAACTTGAGGACCATTCCTCACTAACTCTTTGCTAAAGAGTTTGCTAATAGTCCTGTAGTTAAGATGGGCTAGCCTCTTGTGCCATTTGACACAATGAGAGACTGTCTCATCAGCTACAAGACAAACTGGAGAACCATTGTTCTCAATCATAATGTCTAGGCAGTAGACATTCCTCTTCCTATATCCTGTCAAAATGATCTCTTGATCACTTGACCTCTTGATATGACAATCATTTTTAACAAATGAGATGTCATACCCTACATCACTTAATTGACTTATACTTATTAGGTTGTGTTTCAACCCTTTAACATAAGCCACTTGAGTAATGGTAACTAAGTTTGTAGAAATGTTACCAAATCCTTTGATGATTCCTTTTTCAGAACCACCAAAGGTTACTTTTGGACCATCTTTTACTGGAATGTAGTCCTTTAGTAATCTTCTTGTTCCAGTCATGTGTCTGGAACATCCACTGTCCAAGTACCATGTTGGGGTGTGGCCACTTGGACTTACCTGCAAAACAGATTAATTGACCTTAGAACCCAAAGAATTCTTGGGTCCTTGGTATTTGTTAGTCTGCAATCTGACAAAGCTCCCTGCAGGCTTTCCAACAAGTAGCTTGCTACTCACCTTGGCACTGGCATTGTGCCAACAGTCCACTGTAAAGTGGCCAATTTTGCCACAGCACCAATATTCAAACTTGTTGTACCTTTGCTTAGGTACAGCCTTTGCTGTATTATCTACAGCAGTCTTGTTGAATGTTGGGGCTTTGCCCTTGGACTTAGACTTGGACTGCTTAGTCCTTGCAGGTCTAATAAAGCCCAGTCCAGCCTTGCCTTTTTGATGAACAAATTCATCAATTAAAGGTAACACTGACTTAGGTTTAGAAAACCTAGCAACTAAGTCCTTCTCCTTCTGAAGATTGATCTCCAGACTCTTAATTTGATCATTCTTAAATGATATAGTACCCATCTGAATCACTGTTATATGTTTCAGCCTAGCTATCTCATTCAACTTTTGATCAAACTGCTTCTCAAAATCTGTTGCACCAGCTTTAAGTTCAGCAATTTCCTTTGCCTGACTTTTGGCTAGGGATTTGCTTTTCTTGTAAGCTTGCAACAGCACCTTATATTCATCTATAAGTTGATGAATATCATCCTCAGACTCAGATACACTTTCATCACTTGATGAAGATGAATCTGATTCTGAACTAGAACAAGAAACTGAATTTAAACTTGAACCTTGTACCTGACTGGGTCCTGGCTGCTCCAGGATTTTGGCACTGTCTGTCAAAGCCATTAGTCCTTGGCATTGACTGTCTTCTTGTTCATAAATAGACTCCAAGATCTGCATGAATTCTTCCTCTTCTTCTTCAGCAAACAGCCCTATGTAGGCTTCAGCCTCAGACTCAGTTTCTGAAGAAGAGATATCTGATAGAGTCTTCTCATTCTTAGCAACAAAAGACTTTTCTTTCTTTCCTTTGAGGTGAGTCTTTTTCCTGTCACCAGATTCCTTTCTCTTCTCTGGACAATCTGCAATAACATGGCCCTGTCTATTGCAGCAATAGCAAACAATCTTTGAACCAGTTGCCTTGCTTGATTTTGTCCTTTTCTTGTCATTCTTTGAAGACCTCTTTTTTTGATAAGAGTCTTCCTTTCCTTGTGATGTAGAAGGCCTTGACCTCCACTGTTTCTTTTTCAAAAACTTCTGAAAGTGTCTAGTGAAAGCAGCAAAGTCTTCATCACTTTCACTGCTCTTAGACTTTGTGCTGACAGACTCATCAGACTCTGATTCAACTACCTCTGGAGGTGGAGTTAAAGACGTATTCCTGCACTTTCTGGGAACTTCTGTCTTGAAAGCAACAGTTCTTTCTTTGTGCTCAGTCCTTGTTGATTTCTCCTCCTCTTTTCTCACTGTTAACTGCATTTCATAAGACAATAGCTTGCCAAACAGTGTGGGAGGAGGAATTTCCCCCAACTTAGCCATTTCTCTTATGGCACAGATCTTGGTGTCCCAATATTTGGTTAGGGACCTTACGAACTTGTCATTTAGTTCATAGTTACTGAACTCTCTTCCATAAGACATGAGTTCATTAACTATTCTGTAAAATTTCTTATAGCACTCAGTGATGCTATCACCCTTTCCTTGCCTAAAGCTTTCATACTCCTGATTTAGCAAGGACTTCCTATCTTGCCTAACTTCTTCAGAACCTTCCATATAGACAATGAGAGTATCCCACATCTCTTTAGCTGTCTTACAGTGTATAAGATTCTGAAATGTTGCATCATCTATGGCACTTACAATAATGTTTTGTGCCCTCTTGTCCATTGTAGCTAGGACAATCTCATCCTTAGTCATCTCAGAGAAATCCTTTGGAGTTCTCTGATTTGCATCCAAAATTGAAATCTTCATTAGCACATAAGGCCCTTCCTTTACTGTGATGTAGATTCTAGGGTCAGAGGCTTCCATAAATAGCCTTACCCTTTCTTTCCAGATCCCAAAGATCTCTTTCCTGCATATGGGTAATTTCATGGAACCCAATTCCTTGTGATTCTCAGAAGAACCCATGTTTCTTGATTTTCTTGAATTTCTTGAAACTGTGTTTTGTCTTACACTGAATCTGCCAAACAGGATCTCCTCAGATTGTTAGTCCTTGTTTTGAGGAACCTCCCTCTGATACCACTTGAAAGATATGGTACCTAAACACCTAGAGGGGGGTGAATAGGTGACCTAATCCTTTTCTAACTTTGTTGGCAGCCAAACAGTTATATCACAGATTTCTAACTACTTTTGCACAGCAAACAGCAATAACAAAACATACACAGCTAATCCACAGCACAATCACAGCACAGCACACAGTGTTTTATAGTGGTTCCCCAAGATATGGGTACATCCACTTTCCCCCTTCGCCTATCTAGCAGTGTACTAGATTCGGCCAAACTTCTCTACTGTCTCAGAACCCAAATTGGTTCCCACACCTCAGGCCCAAAGCCTTACAACTCAGCTTTATCCCAAAGCCTACACTCAGCCAATCAAGGCCTACACTTAGCCAACCAAGGCCTACACTCAGCCAACAAGGCCTACACTCAGAGATCTCTATCTCCTACACTCAGGCTAACAAGCCCTACCCTCAGCCTTTATAAATACAGGCTTACAAATCACTCAGATCCAAAGGATCCTACAAGTTAAAATGTATTACAAATAATAACTCTACAACTCAGAAATAAAAGAGGGGAGTTGAGAGTTTCTTGATGAGTTCTTGGAAGAACTCAGCTGGATTCACCCTGACTTAGCTTTCTTCAAAGCTTCTTGAGTAGAACTGAATAAGACTGAATCCTCCTGCAGTAGTTCCTTGACCTCTGCTACTTAAGATCCAGAATTGTATCTGAATCCTTCTTCTCAGCCTAGTTCCAGAGGCTGATTTCTTGGATGGAGCCCTCTCTCTCCAACTTCTTAGATCTGCACTTGAACTGCTAGATCTTCTTGTGTTGATACTCTTTGTACCACTATAATAATTACTTCAACAATAATCTGATCAACAACTTCAACAACTCTGAACAATAGTTTCTGTAAACTGTAGGTGCCTATTTATAGGCTTTCTTCATGGTAACCGGCTGGACCGGTCCATAACTGACTTCTGATATCTCTGACAGGTGATGTAGACCGGCTGGAACGGCAGCTGTCAAATCATCCAGTCATTTCTTGAAATTCTCTAACTGTCTGAAAGTGTCGAGACTTTCTGTCTTTAAGTGTCGACACTTATAGACCAAGTGTCGACACATGCTTTGTAAGTGTCGACACAAGTCTACAAGGTGTCGACACATATCCTTGTATGTCTCGACACATATTCTTCTTCATGTGTCGACACTGAAATTGAGTGTCGACACAAGTACTTGTTCTTCTAGCTTTTGCTGAATTCTTCTATGTGTCGACACATCTCCTTTGTGTCGACACATCTTCTTATGTTGAATCTGTCAAGTGTCGACACTGCTTCTTGGTGTCGACACATAGTCTTCTATGTTGAATCTTGCTGAGTGTCGACACAGCTTCTTGTGTCGACACACCTTCTTGTTGTTGAGACTTCAGCTGAGTGTCGACACATTCCCATAGTGTCGACACTTGTACTTAGAATAATTTGTTGTTCTTTTGTTCTTTGCTAAGTGTCGACACAGCTCCATGTGTCGACACTTTCTTCCAGTGTTGAGTCTTCAGCTGTGTGTCGACACATTGTTCTGGGTGTCGACACATACTTCAAATGTTGACTCTTCTGTTGAGTGTCGACACATTGTGCTGGGTGTCGACACTTACTTCAAGTACTGACTTTTCTGCTTAGTGTCGACACACTGTGTTGGGTGTCGACACTTTAACTTAGTCTCTGCAGACTTTTGCTGAGTGTCGACACAGCTCCAAGTGTCGACACTTTCTGGTGTAGACACAGCTTCACTGAGTGTCGACACAGCTTCTTGTGTCGACACTTTCTGTCTGCACTTTTCTTCACTGAGTGTCGACACAGCTCTAAGTGTCGACACTATCTGTCTGGTGTCGACTCTGCATCCCAGGTGTCGACACAATGACTCCAAGTGTCGACACTGCTTGTCTGAGTGTCGACACAAGTCTTCTTAAGTGTCGACACTTTCCCTCTGGGTGTCGACACATGGACTTAGAAACTTTTTGCTTCAGTCCAGTACTTTCTTAACCTGCACAAGTAACTCAAACATACATCAAATACATTATGATATATATCATTGAGTTGGGTGAGGCTTCTTCAAATCAGGTACATTTGACCAATGTACCCAAAATCAGGCACCACATATTTATTCCCTCTAACTGGAGGAATCTGAGATGAAATCCTTCAAGAAGTGCACCAGTTAAGGTATTCTATTCATCCTGGTATGGTTAAAGTGTATGTTGATATGTACAAGACCGTTTACTGGCCCGGAATGAAAAGAGACATCACCCACTTCGTGGCTCAGTGCCAGACTTGCCAAAAGGTTAAATCTGAATGTCACAACCCAGGAGGTCTGATATAGCCCCTACCGATACCATAGTTGAAATTTGAGGATATTTCCATGGACTTTGTTCATGGCTTACCTCGATCCCGTGCTGGAAACGACTCTAAATGGGTTGTCGTGGATCGAATTACCAAAGTAGCGTGGTTCATTCCAAACTGACAGGGTGACGGAGTTGACATTCTGGCCAGTTTGTTCATAGAGTAAGTAGTCTGGTTCCACGGAGTGTCGAAGTTCATTGTGTCATTGGATGTTCCTCGTCCAAGAAGTGGAGGCGGGTGCAAGCATACTTTGGGACCAAATTAGCCTTTAGCACTATCTTCCATCCGCAGATAGATGGACAGATAAAAAGAATGAACCAGGTAATGGAGGATATACTCCGACTTTGCATAGTAGATCACAGCGAGTCATGAGAGGCGTTGTTGAACTCTATTGACTTTGGCTCAAGATGAGGACCCGGAAGCCTTGGAGTGGCTTAAATTGATGATACTATGGCAGTGATACGGCTAATCCAGGAGCGAATGCGGGAAGCGCAGAGCTGACATGCCAAATATTATGATGCACGGCACCGACCGGTGGAGTTTAGCTTGGGAGAAATGGTATTTTTGAAAATTAAGCTCATACATGATGTCTCCCGGATGAGGAAGCAAAATAAACTAGATCCTCACTATGTGGACCCCTATCAGGTGATTGAGCGTGTTGGTCTTGTTACTTATCGATTAGCCCAGCCCCCGGAATTTGGAAATCTCCACAATGTATTCCATGTCTCATCACTGAGGAAAGTCCACCGGTAACTAGAACAACACCTTCCTACACTTCTAATACAAACTACAGTCAGATAGAACCGTCCAGCTTGAACCGGTCAGCATAGTAGATTATAAAGTAAAGGATCTGTGCAACAAGACCATTCCGATGGTCAAGATTTTGTGATCGAATTGTAGACCAGGCGAGTATACATGGGAACCTAAAACACTCATCTAAAAAAAGCACCCAGAGCTCTTTTCTCAGGTATGTTACTTTTCCCCCAACTTTAAGCAAATTTTCGGGGACAAAAATCCTTTTTATTTGTATTGGATTGTAACATCCTGACTTTTAATAGGCCACAAGAACCCTAGTGGGCCCAATAAAAGTGACTTAAACCTCTACCCGTGACCCGGTAGGAGGCAATCCTAGGCAGGGTATAGAGCTAGAGAATTTTGATTTGAGTTATGTCAGTTCCTGTGACCTCGCATAGTCAATACAAGTGTGTCGAAACTTGTTCCGTTGAATTCCGAGATCATATGGTGGAAATGGCCATTCCTCGTAGAACGTCGCGAAAATGAGATTTTTTGAATATTGACCTAGAGTACTTCAATTTAAATTCTGTCAGTTCCTATGACTTTGTATAGTCGATACAAATGCATCGGAACTTATTGCGTCGTGATTCTAAGTCTAACGATGATTATGAGCGTTTTGCCTATTTTAGCACGATGCGACGCGCAGATTTTGGATATTTGGCAAATGAACTCCGATTCGACTCTGGTTGGTGGCATTGGACTTGTATGGTCAATATGAAGTCAATCGAGTTCATCCCGGTCAATTTCAGTGACGGGTGGTCAACCCATGGTCAAATCAAGCATAGGTGTGCCCCGAAAAGCACGTGCACACTAATTGTGACATGACACCCCAACTTTGACCCGACTCCCGATGGCATGGACCTATTATGATTTTGACCCCATGGGGGGACCGACCCCATGGTTGACTTTGGTCAAACCTCTCTAAAAACCAAATTTTCTTAAGAGAATTCATTTTCAAAAGTGCCCCCACTTGAGCCCATCACCAAGGCCATTATGGGCCCACTTATGGGCTCTGATTTGTCACTATGCAGCCAAGGGGTTGGGCCTTGGGCCAAAGGAAAGAGGCCCATCCCACTCCTCCTCTCTCTTTCTCTCTCTCTCCCACTTTCCCCATCAAGCCAAGCTTCAACCAAGGGGAGGTTGCCACTATAATTTTACCTCACCAATAGAAGGCTGACAGGTGCCCCATATAGCTGGGTAGTTGACCCTAGAATGGTTGGCTAACCTTACCTTGGTTTGCTTAACCAGGAGGGAGAAGGGAACGAGGGGCCTTGCCCCCCTCCTATGCATGGAGCCATTTGTCAACAAAGGGTTGCACCCCTCTTCCAAGCTCAAAACGGTCCACCACCACACCTGCTGGAGCTCTGCTTCGCTGGAGACAAATCAGATGAGCTCCACCGCCACCACCACCAACTCCCACGGCGGATTTCGTCGAGAGCCTCTGGAGACCCCAAAAAGGTGGAAAGCTTCTCCTCCCCTTCCTCCCTATCTTCTGAACGCAACACATGCAAGCTCCGGCGGCCAGAGCGCCGCCGCTGTCACCCCCCTCCCCTCAGGTCAAAATAAAAAAATAGCTTTGGAGATGGCCGGCAGCGCTAGGCCGCCGGACCACCGCTGGTGGGAGTACCCACCCCCGAGGAGTCGACCGGGGGCAGAGCCATGGCCGGCCGGTGGTAGGCCGGCGGCGGAGAAGGCTCGTGAGGGCTGGATTTCGGTACGGGGGAAAGGAGATGATATAAAAATTATAATTTTTATAATATTTATAAATATTATAATATTATAATTAAAATTTGTATTTTATTTTTGGGAGAGTAATCTAGGCTCTTAGGAAAACAAGTTTCCGACATGAAAGTCGTTCCTCTTAATGGGGCAATCTACAAAAAAAATTGGGAATTTTTGGTGTTAATCTGGTATTTTTAAAAGCCTAAATAAGAATTCTTTGGCCAATTTAGATGCTCAAATTACTCGGAAAATTTTGAAAAAATTACTATGCTCTTTTTAGGTCATCTTAAAGGTTGTATTAAAATTTGGGAAACTTGAGGTAAAAATTGAAGATTTTTCAATTTCTTGGAGCCTAGGGTCACGCTCGGAAATTCACGCGCTCAAATTCTTCGAGAATGGAAACTGAAGCACGCGATCACGTTATATACTGAATATTAAGTTCAATTCAGTAATCGATGAGAGTTATCGAGGCAAGATTTTCAGCTCTGAGTATTTCGAGGGTTTTGCAAAATCACCGAGCGCATCGTTCTTAAAATAACTCTCGGGCATTTTGGGTGAACTCGGAAGATGAAAGTACAAGTTTCGAGTAAAATAATCCTCAACCTCATTTAGGGTAAAGAATTTCCCTAACGTGTTTGGAACGATTTTCGAGGTTGAAATTCGAGGAAGAATGTTCCCTATAACGAGATTATCGGATTCGATCTGACGCAAGCAATCGAATTAATATTTAGTCTCAGAAGAATAATAAAGGTATAATTCATAATAAGCTTCCCCTGATTCGATTAAGCCGTGATTAAAAAGGGCGCAACTGAATTGTTATGGGATCTTAATAATGGGTAAAAGCCAAAGAAACCTCCTGAGAATGGAGATGGAACTGAACTAACCACCTGAGAACGGAGATGGAACTGAACATGCCTCCTGAGAATGGAGATTTAACTGAACCTGCCTCCTGAGAACGGAGATGGAACTGAACAACCTCCTGAGAATTGAGATAGAACTGAAGCCTCTTTAATGGAGTGATTGGACTACTAACTATTTTATTTATGTTTTATTCTAGTCTCGTACTGGTCCAATTCATTTATTCATTTCTGTTTAGTACTTTCTTTTCAGTACTCCAGTCTCGTACTGGTCCAGTTCATTTATTCATTTCAGTTTAGTACTTTTTTCAGTACTCCCGTCTCATACTGGTCTTGGCTATTTACTTTCAGTTCAGTTCTTTTAAGTATTATTCCAGTCTCGTACTGGTCCAGTTCCTTTCAGTCCTTACTTTCAGTTCAGTACTACTCCAGTATCTTACTGGTCCTATTTCTTTATAGCATTTCAATTATGTAGCTTATACTAACACATCTTCTATTACCACATTTTCATTTCTGCAATATATTATTTTAAGCATGGGTCCTGCTCTGACGAGCAGTTAATTGATAGGTTGAGCCTTAGTTGGGGATAACAGGAGTTGAGATATTTCTTCTAAATTAGCCTCAAATAAAGTGCTCTCATGCTCCTTGTCGAAAGTCGAGTCAAGTGCTTTTTGCCCGAATTATTTAAAGTATGATAGGGCAAGCCATTGTAGACCTAATGCATGCCAACAAAACTATTTTTATTTGTTTGCTTGTAAATTGCTTGCGGTAAACCATGGCGGGTCAGTCACTTTCGCAGACTGTTTGTACCTGTACCGGAAGTTCGATGACTCAATGCGACATGGAGATGAGTACCACGGGTGACCGGCCGTTATGTTTTCCTCGTTGGGTTTCCTCCGCTAGTCAGCCAAAATGTTGAATCGTCGGCGGTTATGTTTTCCCCGATGTATTATGCGCGGCTGTGAATGCCTGCAATGTGTTATGCGCGACTCTGAATGCCTACGATGTGTGCACGTCTGTGAATGCCGGTGATGTATATGCGGGTGTGAATACTTGGGATGTGTATGCGGCTGTGAATGCCTGCGATGTGTTGTGTGCGGGTAGCCCGCAGGTCTCCTAGAGTCAGGCTTCTGCAAATGGCCACGAAGTTTCCAAGAAACAGGCCTCAACACACCCCTGCGACTCTGAAATTTACGTGATAACCACAGAGTCTTCTCATGCATTCAAAACATATAAACATTACCAATCCAGACCAACCTGTCTGGATGGGCTTCACACAGCATGCCTATTTCATACTTCGATTTTGGATATAAATGCAAAACTAACAGGGATATACAGATCTACCCGTCGGGGGAACCACTTCCACGTTTTTGTGGAATGTCTACCCTCTAATGCCAAAAATAAGGACTTCACATGTCCAAGGAAGAGAATCGTTTCATAAAAGTCCGCTTCGGCACCATGGAAGAGATTCTAGCGGGATGAAAACAACCGCTTTGACTTTGCCTCCGTAGATCCGAACTCGCCTCGCGAATCCGAGCTCTGAATCTCAAACGGCGGCGAGATCTCCTCTCTCTGGCACTGCTCCTCCTCCAAACGTCTAGCCCAAGGTTCTCAAACTCCAAAAGAATGAAGTGAAAATGGCCAAACCAACACTATAAATAGAGCTACCAATGTGCGGTAACTAGCTACCATCATGGGTATTGTTAATCAATGTCTTGACTCGTGTGCCACCACTCAGGACCTCTAATCATAGGCTGACACGTGGCCACGACGTTACAGATTCGCTATCGCCGCGCAATAGGATGCTAGCGCCTCGCGTTAGCTGGGGACGGTTACGACACGACCACTCCTACTACCACCACGCGATAGTTACTACCATCGCGCGATAGAAACCCGAGAGCTTCGACAAATAAATTGTCAAGCTACCGCCTGCGGTATCATTACCGCCATGTGATAACTTCCCGAGAGCTCAGCCAATAAATTGGCTAGCACAGCGCGATAACAACATACCGCCGCACGGTAAACTAGGCGATGAGTCACCTCGCCTCACTCAACACTCTCGATGACTGATGCTACCTCCACGCGGTATCAGCCTACCGTCGCGCGGTAAGCAAAGTGTAGAGTCAACTTTGTTGGAACACCCTATTACTAATTTGGGTCAGGATCACTATGTCTTTATGAAACTTGTTTTTGACCTCCTGTATAGCTCTAAAGGTCTATTAGAATTGAGTCTAAGGGTTAGAAGTCTAGGTTTGGAAGCTGCCCTCAAGACCAAGGATTTTTAGTTTGAAGACTAAGTCATATCGTCGAGCTCAGTACGACGAATCGTCGAACTCCAATCGACGATCGTCTAGCTCATCTTCGACAGATCGTCGAACTCCATTCGACGATCGCTGAGCTCAACTTCAACAAATCGTCGAACTCCATTCGACGATCTGCGAGCTTAGTTCGACGATCTTGACTCAGTTTTGATTCTCTATCTCTGAGCTCAGTTCAACGATCTTTGAGCTCAGATCGACGATCTCTATTGCTGTCTAAATCCAAATCGCTGAGCTCAGTTCGACGATAGCAGAGCTCAGTTCGACGTTTTTCTGAAGACTTCAAGGATTTTCAAGATTCAAATTCAGAATAGTTAAGGAGTTATTCAGTAATTAATTCAGAAGATTTTCTAGTCGTTTTCATTTATTCTGGACCAAGTTTCAAGGGATTATCAAGGAATGTTTCTTTGGACTTTCCCCCAGAAGACATTTGCAATTAAGGATGCAATTAATGACAGGCTAACGGCTATTCTTGACAGATGCTTTTCTATTCAGAACCAGGGGAATAAAACTCAAGATTTTTTGAATCTCTCTAACACAGATCAAAGAGACAACACAGACAAGAAGAAAAAAAACATTCTCTGCTACAATATTCTCTGGACAACATCTTTCTCAACATCTTTCTGTTCACAAGAGAAAAAGAGAAAGAGTTGTAGACATCCTTTGTCTAAAAGAATTCATACAAGAACACACATCCAAGGAGATCAACCTTCTGAAACCTTCAGATCTCTTGTGATTCAAGTGTTCAAGGTCAACATAATTCAAAGACTCCAGACACCTAACATTTCAGCTGTTGCTGAAATCATCAATTGCTGGAGATCAATCTCTGAAGGCCTATCACCCTACAGCAAAGCTTTATTTCCTGAACATCTCAAGAACTCAGGGGGAGCTTTGACAACATCAAATCCACATAGTCTTCTCAGCTGCTTTGAGAAAGAGAAGACTTCCATAACTCTCGCATCCTCATCTCTGTAAAGGGTTTTTCAAACTCCCTTCAAAAGTTTGTGCTTGGTTTTTGAGCACCTTGTCAAAAGCTCATTGGTGGCAAGATACCTGATCAAAAAATCTGATTTGGTTTTTGAGCACCTTATCAAAAGCTCATTGGTGCCCAGGACACCTGATCAACTCATCCTGCAGTGGATTCCTACCTAGGGTGGTAGAAGAGTGGATGTACCCAAGTTTAGGGGAACCACTATAGCTCCTTGTGTCTTCTGGCTTGCTTGTCTTTATTTTTGTTTCTGGATGTGATTGTTTTGTGAATAGTTTAGATTTGTGATTAATTTCTTTTGTAGGTTATTTTGTGATTAGATTGAATATTTGCTTCCCTATTCACTCAGATTACAACTATTGTTGTAAAAAGTTTTCAAGCACCATATACTCTATTCACCCCCCCCCCCCCTCTAGAGTATATCAGATCTAGCTGCACTTTCAATTGGTATCAAAGCGAGGTTGGTTAAACATAACACACATTGGTGGTTGCACAGGCTAACACCTGAACCCAAAGATTCCTAGTTAGATCTGTTTTCTTTTGAGGTTATTATTAGATTTTGTTTTCACCAATCATGGCCCAAAACAAAGATTATGCTAGCACCAGACCTCCAGTGTGCAATCTATCCAAGTTTGCACTTTGATAAGCAAGAATTAGATTATACATGAATTCTATTGACGAGGATATTTTTAATTCTGTTTTGACAGTCTGTCCAAAACCTCCAGAGAACTCAAGTACAAATGTTGTTCCACCTCCATCAGGAACAGATGCTGACATAAAGAAGTGGAAGGTTGCAGATGCAAAGGCTATGAACATCTTAGCCCAGACCATGTCTGATGACATCTTTCAAAAGGTGGCTGAATGTAATTCAGCAAAGGAAATTTGGGATAAGCTCACTGAAATAGTGTCAGACTCAGCTGATGAAAGAAAGGACGGGAGATCCCACCTCATATCTCAATATGAGAATTTCAAGAAGGGAGAAACTGAGTCAGTTGAAGATATGTATAACAGGCTCAGTCTAATAGTCAATGAACTCAAGACCTTGGATAAGGAGATATCACTGACTGAACTTAATGACAAAATACTAATGTGCTTCACAATCACTTGGGACTCAAGAATCTGGCCAATCAAGGATGCCAGAAGTTTGAAGGAGATCACCACAGAAGCTCTTTTGGGCAAGCTCAAATCTTATGAGTTGCTAATCAAAAATAGAGAAGAAGAGCAGAAGGCTGCCTCACCTACCACAAGAAAAGAGAAGACAATAGCCTTCAAAGCAACTGAAGATCAGCCTGAAGACAAAGTCACAGGCAATGATGAACTGCTCAGTCTGTTGGCCAAAAGATTCTACAAAATGGCCAGAAAGGACTTCCGAAGGAAATCATACAAGGAGCATGATAAGCCAAGGTATGATAAGTCCAACAATAAAGAAATTGTTTGCTTTGGTTGCAGGAAACCAGGGCACATTTTACCTGACTGTCCAGAAAACAAAAACAAGGACAGAAGGGACAAGAAAGAAAGAAGAAAGGAGAAAGACTTCAAGAGGAATGGCAATGGCAAACCCTCCTCAAGCAAGAACAAACACACAAGTAAGGGGTTTGTTGCTGAATCCTGGAGTGAGACTGAAGAGGAGTCAGAAGCCTCATCCAGCTCCAGTGATGATGAAGATGATGCAGAAGAGAAGGAGTTCTGCATGATGGCAATCAATGCCTCACAACATAATTCAGATGAAGAAGACTCAGAGTCAGATTCAGAGACTCAACTTGAAGAAGACCGGGTAATTAGTTCATTTGATTTCAATTCAGAGGACTTTAAATCTGAGTTTAAAGCATTATGTTTAGACTTGCTAAAATCTGAGAAGGAAATTATTTCTCTTAGAAATCATTTATCTGAACATAATACCTTAAAGTCAGAAAACCTCAAACTCTCTCAGGAGTTGGAGTGTTGTAGGGAGCAGATAGCTTCACTGAAAGGTGAGTTATCAGAGGCCAAGAAGCTTGAAGAATCCCTTAATGGGAGAAGTATCAAGCTGATGGACATCACAAGCACAGTGAACTCCAGATTTAATAGTACACTGGGCTTGGGTGCTTCATCCAGCCAACCTATAGTTCTAACAACCCCAATCAAGTTCATTTCTGATAAAGGAAAGGGAGTTGTAGAGGTAGCTAGGAAAAATTCTGATCTGCCCAAGAAAACTAAGTTCCAGCAGAAATCGTCGAACGGAGCTCGATGATCGCCAAACGCAGATCAACGATCTCAGGCAAAATCGTCGAACTCAGGTCGACGATCTAAAGTTCCTGAACTCTGCCACAGTCGACCGTCGAACAGAGCTCGACGATCTGACCCAAGATCGTCGAACGCAGCTCCACGATCGTCAAACAGAGATCAAAGCTCTGGAAATTCCTTCAAGGGCAAATCAAAATCCAATCCTAGGGGTCCTACATCCCACAGCTTTAACCCTTATACTGAATGGATAATACCTCCAAGGAGATATCATCCTGAAGGTTATAAGAGTCAACCAGGGATGTCTTTTATTTCTGAGTTTAAAGGTTATCAACCTAGGCCCAAGGTAAACTGGGTCAAAAACAAATGAATTATTTTATGTGCAGGTGAAGACCTATCCAACATCAAACCAGCAATGGTACTTAGATAGTGGGTGCTCTAAGCACATGACAGGAAACAAGGACAACCTCACATCCTTTAAAGCCAAGCTTGGACCCAATGTTATTTTTGGTGATTCAAACTTTGGACAAACTAAAGGATATAGTGCAGTCCAGATTGGATCAGTAACATTCAAGAAGGTAGCTTATGTGGAAGGACTGAAGCACAATTTGATAAGCATCAGTCAGCTATGTGATGAAGGCTACCAGGTGACTTTCAACAAAGCATTATGCAAGATAAAGTCAGAGTGTTGAAACCGGAATCCGGCCTCTTGTGGAGTTCGACCCTTGGGGAAGGGGTGGTCTCGCGCCTACTTTGCTCCTGCAAGAAAACAATGAAAGAGACAAGAAAGAAAAGACCCAAGGGCTCGGCAGGGAGGTCCCACCACAAACCTGGAAGATCTCTGAGCGCTTCCCCTCCTTAGCCAGAAACCGAGCTAAGGTACCCTCAGAGAGCACTTGAGAATGAGAGTAAGGAGGCACTGAAAGCATGCCCTCTGTGGTACCCCTTGGGTCTTATTTATAGCTTTTTGGAACCTGAACTGCCAATAACCAAAAGAACTGGCCTGAAAATACCAAAAAAACCCCGGGTTGGGTCTGCCAACAGCCAAACTCCGTTGTTCTAAGTGGCTATGCGCAGTCCAGCCTGGTCTGCCAACAGCGAAGCTCCGCTGTCCTGAGTAGCTATTCGCACCCCACAGGGAGTCAGCTCGCCTCCAATCCCCCTCCGCGGGAGGCGGGCGCGACCTGGCTCTCGTGGCTCGCCTATCCTCCCTCGGCGAGCGCGAGCCGAGCCGTCGCGACCTGCCTGTCTTCTACCGGGAGGACCGGCAGCCAGGTCGCGTGTGGGGGTTGGCCGGCGGTCACCGCGACCCCGATCGACTCGCTAGTCGCGGGTCACCAAACTCATCTGCTTTGGCCAAGGACTCTTCGCGCGACCCGCTCGCTCGCCTCGCCGGCTCGCTCGCCTAAAATGGGCGGGAGCGGGCCAGCCCTTCTGCCGTATATCTGTTTTGCCGTTCGGGTGTGGGTCGCGGGACCAGGTCTGCTCGACCTCCCTGGCGGGACCCGCTCGCCGGACACGGGGTTGTACACAATCCCCGCTCTTTTTGAGCTTGATTCAAGCTCGGAAAGAATCATCCAACCCGCGTGTTCGGCGAGCACTGTGCTGAGCTGGCAGGGAATCTTCTGGTGGGGCCCCACTGTCCGGCTATAAATACATACCCCTGACCCTGGAGGAGGCTCCCCAGGTCCCTTCATTTTCTTTGAGCAGACTTTAGTTTCTCGATGCCGGTCAGCGAAGAGGTGCGAGCCCGCCTGGCGGCAGCGGGCCTGAAGACTCAGGAGGAGGCCCTCGAGGCCGCCCCTTGGCTAGCACGTGGGTCTCCCGGCCCTCTCTTTAGGCCGGCGAAGGGAAAGATTGTTAGGCGGTCTCTTGCGGGTGACTGTCCGGGCTCTAGTTTGGCGGCGGGTGTTGAGGTCGTCCCTGGGGTACGTGACCTTCCGCGGATTATCGCTGTACCTCTGATCTTTTGTTTTGCAGGCAATTCCTCGTGAAGAGGTGGGGAACGGGGGAAAGGATTGCCCCCCTCCCTTGTCGCCTGAGAGGGTCGCTAGTTCCCCAGGTCCGGACCGCCCACCTCCGGAAACCCCCCGCTCGCCAGCTCCCCGCGGACTGGGAAAGTCTCTTGAGACCCTCGAGGGAGAAGCCTTTCATGGTCGGTCGGGCTCCTCTCGCCCATCCGTCGGCGCGGGTGACGTGCCAACCCCTGGTAAGCTAGTACTTACCGTTGGCTTTGTCCTTGTTCTCTCCTTCTGACTCGCCCCGTTTGTAGGCTACAAAAGGGCCTCCTCCGAAACTGAGACGAGCGAAGGGTATTCGCCTCCTCCCGACGTGGACAGTGTCTCTGATTACCTGGGCGACCCGATCGATGCGGTGGGGATGAAGAGGCAGGTGACGCGGCTGTTCCAAAAACACATGCTGCTGCTGCAGGAGATCGTGAAGAGGGTCGATGAAGACAAGGCCGAGACCGAGGCCCGGCTCGCGTCCTTGGAGGGACCTCCACGCGCAGCGGAAGACGACGATGTCACTTCACCGGGCGTGCATATAACGCGAGCCGAGGGGCATCTTAGGATCGCCACAGAGCAAGTCGGCTTGGCTCAGCGGGAACTGGTGGCGGTTCGCGATTACCACGACCCTCGCGTGCCGCCGCGATCGGGAACGAAGCGGCGGCACAGATGGAAGTGGGTCGAGTACTGATCCAGCCTTCTGCCCCCTGCTTGCGGGATACCGCGGGGTTGCTGTTATTTCAAAGTTATCTTGTATTTATAACCACTTGCGACTCTTTCTGCCCGCCTATGAGCCTAACTTTTTACTGCTGAGGTTTATTGAAAATATCATGCTGTTGCTCTTGCTTTATGTGGGCGGGTTAAGGGAAAAGTCCGCTCTTCCCCTCGTGCTGATCGGGGCGAGGGCGAGCCGAGGAGCTCGCTAGGCGGGAGCCTCCCGACTCGCGCGGAATCCCGGGCGGGTGCGGGCCGAGACTCGCCCGCTCGGGTCTTCCGCGGACGCGGCCGGGCGAGACTCGCGCCTGATCGGCCTTTGGGGTGCGGTTGCGCGCGGGAAGTCGAACCGTCGGGCTGATTTTTGCTATCTGAACCCCCTCTTTCGGCGGGAAGTTTCCCGCCCTTTCTCTTTCCCTATAAATAGGCCTTGCCGGCTCTTATTCCCTCACCGATTCCAAACGTCCTCTCGCTTCCTTTTTCCCGCGAAGTACTTTTCGCGCTCGCCTTCTGGATCTGTCTCGCACGTTCGGCGGCGATCTGATGGGAATGGGCGGAGGCGGCGGCGACGTGGACGGACGAAGTAAGTGCGCTTGGACCTTCTCAAAGCACGATTTTCCTCACGTCGTCATCTTTGAACGCAAGTACCTAGATGCTCTCAGCGACCATGTTCCGCCGGACTTTTCTGCGAGACGGCCCGGGGATGGGGAAAAGATCAACGACTTATCTAGGGACGAGCTCGCTGATGCGCCCGCGAACAGACTCTTACTGTGGTTGGTTCGGTGAGTCGATCGCCGCGGGCTCGCTCGGGTAGGCAAGTGCACCTATCGCAAGTAGTACTCGATATTCGGGGGAATACCGAGGTCGTATTGTTCTCGGGGTCGCGTTGACTATTCTTACTCCTCCGGGAGGACTATTATTTTACTGAAAATAAGGTCGATTTTTTTAATTAACTAAAAACGGAAAAGCAAAGGAGCGAAAAAACGATTTAGAAAATATTCGATGAAGGGTTAACGCTCGGCATCGAATCGGATTAAGACTAAAACAATTTTTAATAATAAAAAGACTTAGTTTTCAAATTAATAATAAGGCAACTTGGTCGTGGAGGTTCCACAAATGTGAGCTCACCTAGCTATAGGTATATCGCTCACCTAAACGTTAAGACTATTCGACCGAACGTTAGTCCGACGAAGGATTCCTCTTAACGCCCGCTTTACGCTAAGAACCTCGCTATTGGGTGGGGAACTCAATCCGGTAGAATTACGCTAGTCCTCTCTCGAGGGTATGCACGCAACTCTATTTACCCAGGGGTGATCGGTCCATATGCACGGCCTCTCGGCTAGCTAGCATATGGACTACGGAAGTAGGGCCCACACATCGATATGTGGTCCTACGCATCGTAAACCCGGGGTAAACCCTAAGTGCTTAAATTAAAATGAAAATAAAGAGCTTCAATTATTATAAATCATTTTAAATGTCCCAATGCTCTTCGATGCCGAGGCTAATAGCGATTAGCCACACATCGGTATGGGGACGGCTTATAATTTAGTGAGGCGCGAGTTCGAAATTAAACACTGAACGTTTATAAGAAAGGGACACAAGAAAAATAACAAAATTTAGAAAGCTAAAAAGTTAACTAAAATAAGAACTCACGCACACTCCAAATTATAAATTAAAAAGAAACTAAGTTACACATAAAAGAAATTTGCATATTCATAATTTGCGAGTCTCACTCAAACGAGTGGGGGCGGTAAATAAAAGGCTGAAAATTGCAAGTCCTACTCAAACGAGTAGGACTGAAATGAAAGCGAGTCCTACTCAAATGAGTAGGAGAAAATAAATGCGATTACAGGGCTAAAAAGTCCGGCCATTTAACTCAAGTGAGTAGGCGGAAAAATTAAGAAAGAAAAATTACAAATCCTACTCAAACGAGTAGGCAGGAAATAAAGTCCGGCCATTTAAACTCAAGTGAGTAGGCGGAAAAATAAAGAAAGAAAAATTACAAGTCCTACTCGAACGAGTAGGACTGAAAATGAAAACGATGCGTCATTTAACTCTTAACGAGTAGGCAAAAATAAATGCACACAAACACACACACTCCATATGAAATTCAAGAAAGCAATAAAATTATACACCTACACTCACACATTCTACATAATTTGAATAAAGCATTAAAAGAAAGCAATTAAAAAGAAAGCATTAAAATTTAACACCTACACTCACACACTCTACACAATTTAAATCAAAGCATAAAAGTTATACACCTACACTCACACACACTTCATAAGAAATTCAAGAAAGTAATAATGCTAACACCTACACTCACACACTCTACAAAATTTGAAGAAAGCATTAAAAATTATACACCTACACTCACACACACAACATGAAAAATCAAAGTTACCTAAAAATTAAAACTTTTACTTTTTCAAGCATAGGTTTTGCCAAAAACACATAAAAAGAAGAAATTACAATTTTAGAAGACAAAAGTTTTTCAAAACAAATTAAAAACCAAAGTTTTTGGAAAATAAAAATTTCAACATTTCCATTCCTAGGATTTCATAAAAGAGCTAAAAAAGTTGAAATAAAAGAGAAAGAAGAAAAAAAGTTTTCATCCTAAAATAAAGCTAAGTAAAAAAAACAAAAGAAACTTTAGTAACTCTTTTACACACTCATAAGAGTGAAGATGTTGAAGAAATTAAAAGAAGACATGAAAAAAAGAAAAACCTAATTCATCATTTCATGAATTTCTAACAAAACCTAACTTGAGAAAAATTAAAGGCATGTAAAGAGGAAAACCTATCATCCCTAAGCATGAAAACAAGTAAAAAAAATGTAAAGTAAGCATGTTACACTCATACACACACACACACTTTTCATAAAAGAAGAACTAAATGAAGAACAAATATAAAACCAAGGATAAAAATGAGAAGGAAAGTGGGCACAAGTGTTCATTCCAAAGCTAAGTATGAAGAGAAAAAACTAACATTTTATTGATTTTTAGGAACTATTACAAGCTAATACAAGGGCTAAAGCCAAGACAAAACAAGAAATGAAATAAAAAAGGGAGAAATCTCCTTACATAGCCTTGAAAATCACGGATGCAGCCCACAAAAAGACACTAACTTGGCCCAAAAATCTGAACCCTTGGACCTTACAGAACTGGGCTATTTATAGGGAAAAATTTCTAAGTACACGCCCTCGGTCACGGGCGTGTAGGGGGGCGTGACAGTACTATTCATGAAGGCGGCCGGCGATTGGACAGCAAAGTTGACTTCGGGCTGAGTTCGCAGCAGTCACGCCCCAGGTCACGGGCGTGACTCTGGGCGTGACGGGGAGGTAGAACCGGGCGCGGGTTGCGTCAAATGTCCTCGGCAGCATCTTGTCGGGCCAGCTGGAAAGGTCACGCCCCATGTCACGGGCGTGACTATGGGCGTGACAGTTGGGGTCGACACTCGACGAATGTCGAGCGGAAAGTGTCGAGTCAAAATCGTTGAGCTGAAATTGGGTCACGCCCTCGGTCACGGGCGTGACACTGGGCGTGACTATTGGTGTCGACACTCGACGATCGTCGAGCGGAATTCGTCGAGAGGAGAGGATACGGGCTTGGGTCACGCCCCGTGTCGGGTGACACGGGCGTGTCGCCAGGCGTGTCGAGCTTTTTCTTCAGAATTTTTCCGATTTCACGGGAAATGCATAGTCACGGCTCGGTCACGGGCGTGACCCATGTGTCACGGGCGTGTACTTCCCAAATTTTGGAATTTTTCGGAATTTTTCTGCAAAATAAAATAAAACAAGTTAGAAGCAAATTTACAAGAATAGGAACATTTTATTGAACAAACATAAGTAAAAAAATGACGAAAATAAATGAAAATGACTAAATTAATGTGCATAAAAATACGTATATTTACAGTTCATCAAATACCCCCATACTTAGGCTTTTGCTATTCCAGAGCAAAAGTTTGAGGTGAATCTATAAGGAATAAAAAAAACTCTAAGTTTTGGCTATCGCTTAATCAATTATAAGAGAGATCGAAATAAACATACGGGGTAAGAGTTAAGTCCTAAAATTATGTAGATGATTTAAATAGCGCAAAAGTTTTGGCCAAAAGACTTCTTGATGTAATCAAATAGAAGGCAACATTTGTAATGGTTAGATTAACGAAAATAGTTTGGAATTATAAGAACTCTAGCTTATACGAGTGCTACCGGAAATAACACAATTTACTAATTATGCTCTCAAAAAGATTTTTGAATTAATTCTAGAATCGTGTAATTGGCTAAGCGGGTAGTGTGGTTTATGAAGAGGGTTTTGATATTTGAGGTGAGGTAATTTTTTCTCGAACCTCCATATTTTTTTTTTCTTTTGGATTATTAGGAAAACGAAATCTTATTTTCCTAATATGATTTTTGTTTTTCAACTTCATAAAAATAAAATTAACTCAATGTATATTTGTAGGAGTAATGAATTTTATCCTCTTACTCCCTATATAATCTTTTAAAATTATTGGGTGCCTATGTTTACGGAACGAAATCTTGTTCCCATTGACATAAGATCTTTTAAGGATAAAATTTTTCATGCCAAGTAGGTCATGAAAAGTAAGGGGAGAAAGGAAAACTAGATTGTAATCCTAAAAATTTTTGAGAGCAACCTAAATAATTTGTACGTCCCAATTTTTTTCAGAAAGCTAAAAGTAAGTATAATTGAATTCTATAGTCGTTATTTCCTAACATAATATACGTGCTCCTATCAATGAAAAATTAGAAGTAGTGTCTAAAACGAGTTCGCTAGTTTAACAAAGCATAAAGAATTCTTTAAAACTTAACCTCGGCTATTTAAATGTTTCAATCAATAATTAACAAACGGGTAGCAAACAGAGAATTAATAGTATTCACATATAAATAAACTCAGAACAGAATTTTTGGATAGCGGAAAAGTTAAGTATGGAATATTTAATTTATTTGTTGCAAAATATTTTTTTGTTTGATTTTTATAGTTTTTATTATCATTTTTTTTTTGTTTTTTTTTTCATTTATTATCTTTTTTTTTTTGTATTTTTGTTTTTCTCAAATTGTTTTTTAAAATTTTGTTTTTTGAACTATTATCCTTTTTTTTGTATTTTTTAAGAGAATTTTCATAATATGTACAAAAATAAGGGAGAAAAAGAAAAAGGTTTGTACAAGAATGAGGAAGGGGGAGAGAGAAAAAAAACAAAAAAAATATATACAAAGTGAAACTAAAAAAAATTTTTTGTTTTGTTTTTTTTGAGTTTTTGGAAAAGAGAAAGAGAACAAAATAAAAAAAAAAATTGGGATTTTTGTTTTTTTTCATTTAAAATTTTTTTGTTTTTTTATAAAAAAAAAATTTTTGTTTCATTTTAAGATGTTTTTTTAAAATTTTTTTGTTTTTTTTTTGTTGTTATATGTATTTTTTGTATTTTTCGTTTTTGAGAAGCAGAAAAATTGAAGTGCAGAAAGTAAAGCACGAAAATACCCTCATACTTAAGTCCAACATTGTCCCCAATGTTGTATCGTAAGTATGCGGAACAGAAAGGAAAGACAATATGTACAAAGAAAAGAAAGGGAAGGGGGTAGAAGCTTCCCTGAAACGCGGTGGGGAAGGCCGATCAGAAACCCTGCGTTTATTAGAAAAAATAGCAAAGGTAATAAGGAAAGAGCGAAAAAGATAAGCGAGGGGTGCCTCCCAGGAGCGCTTTGTTTATCGTCGTGTAGCTTGACTATTTTGGCGGGTTTATTAGGTGGAGGAAAGTTATGGTTTCGCTAAAACCGATCACTGGGTCGCCCGCGATGTAAGACTTTAAACGATGACCGTTTACTTTAAAAGAGCCTTTGTCCGGGTGGGAGACGAGTACGGTTCCATAAGGAAAAACTTCTTCAACTAGGAAGGGACCGGACCATCTAGATTTAATTTACCTGGAAAAAGCCTAAGACGTGAATTGTAAAGAAGGACAAGATCGCCCGGAGAAAATAATTTTTGGGACTTGATTTTTTGATCGTGATATAACTTAGAGCGCTCCTTATAGAATTTATTGCTCTCGTAAGCGTTCGCACGCCATTCATCGAGCTCGTTTAGTTGCAGTTTTCTATTCTGAGCGGCTAAGTTGGAGTCGAGGTTTAAGAGTTTTAAAGCCCAAAGTGCGCGATGTTCTAATTCTACAGGTAAATGGCACGCTTTGCCGTAGACTAACCGGAACGGCGTACATCCGATAGCGGTTTTGTATGCCGTCCGATACGCCCACAACGCATCGTCGAGTTTAACGGACCAATCTTTCCTATTTAGCGAAACGGTTTTTTTCTAAAATTCGCTTAATCTCTCGATTTACTACCTCGACTTGGCCACTTGTTTGCGGGTGGTAGGGGGTGGCAAGCTTGTGCGTGACTCCGTATTTAGCTAATGTCTTAGCCATAAGAGCGTTACAGAAATGCGTTCCCCTATCACTAACAATTGCGCGAGGCGTGCCGAAGCGAGAAAATAATTTTTTAAGAAATGTAACGACGACTCGCGCATCGTTGGTGGGGAGAGCTTGCGCTTCCGCCCACCTCGATACGTAGTCGACCGCCACTAAAATATACATATTTTTGAAAGACGGAGGTAGGGGGCCAACAAAATCTATGCCCCACAAATCGAAGACTTCGCACTCTAAAAACATATTTTGGGGCATCTCGTCGCGACGAGAGATGTTACCCGACCGCTGACAGCTATCGCATGTGCGCACAAAAGTATGCGCGTCTTTGAAGAGAGTGGGCCAAAAGTAGCCCGCCTCGAGCGCCTTCCGAGCGGTCCGGTTAGCTTGATAATGCCCACCGGCTGGACCCTCGTGGCAGTGCTTAAGAATTTGTAAGCACTCCACACCCGCAACGCATCGTCGAACCGCTTGGTCCGCGCAGATACGAAAAAGAAATGGGTCCTCCCAAAAGAAATTTTTCAAGTCAGAAAAGAATTTCTTCTTTTGATGACTGGAAAATTCTTTTGGAAGGACCCGCGCTACTAAAAAATTTGCAAAATCTGCGAACCAAGGCGAAGAGGACGAAGATTTATTAATGGCAAGAAGGCGTTCCTCGGGGAATCTGTCATTTATTTCAGATTCGACGAGCGCTTCCGCACCCGGATTTTCTAAACGGGAGAGGTGGTCTGCCGCTAGATTTTCCGCTCCCCGCTTATCTCGGATCTCCAAATCAAACTCTTGTAGGAGGAGAATCCATCGAAGAAGGCGGGGCTTCACATCATTTTTAGCTAATAAATACTTAAGCGCGGAGTGATCGGTAAAAACGATAACTTTAGAAAGCGTTATATACGAGCGAAACTTATCGAAAGCGAAAACGACGGCTAAGAGTTCCTTTTCCGTTGTCGTGTAATTTACTTGTGCGGAAGTGAGCGTCTTGCTAGCGTAATAAATAGGATGAAAATGTTTTTCTACGCGTTGGTCAAGAACGGCACCTAAGGCAATATCACTAGCGTCGCACATTATTTCGAACGGAAGGGACCAATTAGGGGCCACTAAAATTGGTGAAGAGATAAGTTTTTGTTTTATTAAATTAAAGACGGACTCGCATTCGCTACTAAAGATGAAGCGTGATTCCTTTTCCAAGAGGTGAGTTAGCGGCTTTGTTATTTTTGAAAAGTCTTGAATAAAGCGTCGATAAAAGCCCGCATGGCCTAAGAAACTCCTAATAGATTTTACGTTTGTTGGATGCGGAAGTTTTTCTATAATTTCTATCTTGGCCTTATCCACCTCTATCCCCTTAGACGAAATCATATGGCCGAGGACCAAACCTCCTCGAACCATAAAGTTGCATTTTTCCCAATTTAAAACAAGGCTTGTGTCCTCGCACCGTTGAAGGACACGATCTAAATTTTGAAGGCAATCGGGAAAAGAGCGTCCGAAAACAGAAAAGTCATCCATAAAGACTTCCATAATGTCTTCTACTAGCTCGCCAAAGATCGCTAGCATACATCTTTGGAATGTAGCTGGCGCGTTGCAGAGTCCAAATGGCATTCTTCGATAGGCGAAGGTGCCGAACGGGCAAGTAAAAGTTGTTTTCTCTTGATCATCGGGGGAAATGGGGATTTGGAAAAACCCCGATAAACCATCAAGAAAACAATAATACGGATGACCGGATAAACGCTCTAAAATCTGGTCTAGAAATGGCAGAGGGAAATGGTCCTTGCGGGTGGCGTCATTAAGTTTCCTATAGTCGATGCACACTCGCCAACCCGTAACAGTACGAGTTGGGACAAGCTCGTTATGCTCATTCGCCACTACGGTAAGACAGCCCTTCTTGGGCACGACATGCACGGGACTAACCCATGCACTGTCCGAAATAGGGTAGATAATCCCCGCATCTAATAACTTAATTATTTCGGCTTTAACGACGTCTTTCATGTTTGGGTTAAGACGACGTTGCGGCTGAATCGTTTTGCGGCAATTATCGTTAAGGAAAATCTTATGGGTGCAAAAGGAGGGGCTAATCCCCTTTAAGTCAGAGATTTGCCACGCAATTGCGTGGCGATGTCTAAATAAAACTTCCAATAGATCGGAAGTCTCTGAATCACTCAAGTCCGAAGAAATGATAACGGGGAGCGTATCACCTTTTCCCAAAAAAGCGTACTTGAGCGAGGCGGGTAAGGGTTTGAGGTCTAGGATGGGCGGTTCTTCTAGGGAGGTTTTAATTCCTATGTCTTTCTTACCAATTGGTTCGAAAGGCAAGTCTATAGACGTATCCTCATCGCAGTTAAAGTTTTCGAGCGCATAAATATCGTCATTTAAAAATACGGACTCGAAAATGGGAGAAGAACGATCTCCGAAAAAGGTATCTAAAGAATAGCAGAAATCATCGCTTGATGACAAATTGTCCATCGAGGGATTAATAGAGAAAGTAACTTGGTCATCGCCTACTCGGAGGAGAAGGCTACCATTACTAACATCTATTAGTGCGCGGGAGGTGGCGAGAAAAGGGCGACCGAGTATTATTGGTACCTCGGCGTCCTCCTCGATATCTAAGATGACGAAGTCTACCGGGAAGGTAAACTTGTCGACTCGGACAAGGACGTCCTCCACTACCCCGATAGGGAACTTAACCGAGCGATCCGCTAATTGGATGCGCATATTCGTAGGACTAGGAGTACCCAAACCTAAACGCGAAAAGAGCGAGAACGGCATCAGATTAATGCTAGCCCCTAAATCAGCTAAGGCGTACTTTACTAATATATCGCCAAAAAGGC
Organism: Platanthera guangdongensis; assembly: GCA_039583875.1. NCBI lineage: Eukaryota > Viridiplantae > Streptophyta > Magnoliopsida > Asparagales > Orchidaceae > Platanthera > Platanthera guangdongensis. The sequence goes on along the minus strand of CM077163.1, from coordinate 151,881,483 downwards.
ACGGGATGGAAAACCGTCCCGGGTCGTTTTGTTTTGCGGGCAATTTATTAGTAAGGGCCGCCGAGCAGACAGCGTTGAGAGATATATGCGAAATATCCTCTAATTTGCGTTTATTAGAAAGTAGTTCTTTTAAAAATTTCGCATATTTGGGCATTTGCGAGATAGCCTCGCAAAAAGGAACATTAATGTGAATTTGTTTTAGTAGTAAAATAAATTTTTCATATTGCGCGTCCTTACGCTCGTTTTCTAACTTATGCGGATACGGAAGAGCCTTGTTTAAAATAATTTTTTCTTTTATAATAGGTAAAGGCGGCGTAAGCGAAGAAAGGGGAAGAGGGGTCGGAGGTGAAATATGTACCTGAGGGTCGGTCCGTTTTGGATCGACCACCTCCTTTCCGCTACGGAGGGTTATAGCATTGGCGTTCTCCCGCGGATTGGGCTCCGTGTTTCCCGGCAGTGCCCCGAGCGCGCGCTCGGACATCATCCTCGCCAGCTGTCCAACCTGTTGTTCGAGTGTTTTTAGCGATCCGGTGATGTTCCGGATATTTGACTCGTTGGACGCAATATACTTCGAAAAATTTTCCTCCATCGGGGAGGGTTTCGGAAGAGGAGGGGGAGGAAGAAATCCGGGCGCATAAGAAATAGGGAGACGCTGAGCATTATTCGGGTTGCTCCACGAGAAGTTGGGGTGATTCCTCCAACCCGGATTATAGTTATTACTATAAGGGTTGTTGTTGGGGTTGAAAGGAGGACGACCCGAATTTCCCATGAAGTCCACGAACTCTTCAGCTACGCAGACGTTAGGGGGAATAAAACAAGGCGGAGTGGAGGAGGCAGCAGACATCTCCGCCACCTGCTTTGTTAACCTTTCAACTTGAAGGGTCAAGAGAGCAGTGGCATCCACTTCAAAAAGACCAGTCGCCGGCTTTGGCCGTCCCCGCGGGACGTTCCATTGATAGGCGTTCATAGCCATCTCTTCGAATAAAGCCTGGGCGGCCTCGGGGGTTTTGTTGTTAAGCGTACCCCCGGCAGCCGCGTCAATCATTTGACGCGTCTGAAAATTCAGCCCATTATAAAAAATTTGAACTTGCAACCACGTTGGCAGCGCGTGGTGCGGGCAACGGCGGAGGAATTCCTTAAACCGTTCCCAAGTCTCGTATAGAGACTCAGGATCGTTCTGCACAAATGAAGAAATGTCCGCCCGCAACTTTGCAATTTTTGCGGGCGGAAAGTACTTCGTTAGGAACCGTTCCGTCAACTCAGCCCACGTGGTGATACATCCTCGCGGGAGGGCATTCAACCACGCCTTGGCTTTGGACTTAAGGGAAAAAGGAAATAAGCGCAAACGAATGGCGTCATCAGTGACGCCATTGATCTTGAAGGTGTCGCATATCTCCAAGAAATTGGACAAGTGGACATTCGGGTCCTCATCTGGCAGTCCATCGAACTGCACGGCGTTTTGGACCATTTGAATGACACTTGACTTAATTTCAAAATTATTATTGGCCACCGCAGGGCGAACAATACTCGACCCAGAATCATCCAGGTTAGGCCGGGCGTAATAAGACATAGTACGCTCGGCCGTCGGGGGAAGGTTAGGGGCGGCCATAACTACAACAGTGGGTTCTCCGATAGATTCCTCGGGATCTAAAGAAGGATTTCGGCGATGAGATCGGATACGCGCAAGAGAGCGTTCGATCTCAGGGTCGAAGTCTAAATCTTCAGACTCTGAGGGTTGTCCTCGGGTCATACACCCAAACAAAAATAAAACAAAAATAAACCTTTTTTTGTTTTTAAAATAAAGTTTTTAGTTTTTTTTTTGTAGAAAATAAGTAAAATTAATAGACTCCGGAATTCGAAATAGCAACTCGAAAAGAAATTCCCCGGCAACGGCGCCAAAAACTTGATGCGCCCGCGAACAGACTCTTACTGTGGTTGGTTTGGTGAGTCGATCACCGCGGGCTCGCTCGGGTAGGCAAGTGCACCTATCGCAAGTAGTACTCGATATTCGGGGGAATACCGAGGTCGTATTGTTCTCGGGGTCACGTTGACTATTCTTACTCCTCCGGGAGGACTATTATTTTACTGAAAATAAGGTGGATTTTTTTAATTAACTAAAAACGGAAAAGCAAAGGAGCGAAAAAACGATTTAGAAAATATTCGATGAAGGGTTAACGCTCGGCATCGAATCGGATTAAGACTAAAACAATTTTTAATAATAAAAAGACTTAGTTTTCAAATTAATAATAAGGCAACTTGGCCGTGGAGGTTCCACAAATGTGAGCTCACCTAGCTATAGGGATATCGCTCACCTAAACGTTAAGACTATTCGACCGAACGTTAGTCCGACGAAGGATTCCTCTTAACGCCCGCTTTACGCTAAGAACCCCGCTATTGGGTGGGGAACCCAATCCGGTAGAATTACGCTAGTCCTCTCTCGAGGGTATGCACGCAACTCTATTTACCCAGGGGTGATCGGTCCATATGCACGGCCTCTCGGCTAGCTAGCATATGGACTACGGAAGTAGGGCCCACACATCGATATGTGGTCCTACGCGTCGTAAACCCGGGGTAAACCCTAAGTGCTTAAATTAAAATGAAAATAAAGAGCTTCAATTATTATAAATCATTTTAAATGTCCCAATGCTCTTCGATGCCGAGGCTAATAGCGATTAGCCACACATCGGTATGGGGACGGCTTATAATTTAGTGAGGCGCGAGTTCGAAATTAAACACTGAATGTTTATAAGAAAGGGACACAAGAAAAATAACAAAATTTAGAAAGCTAAAAAGTTAACTAAAATAAGAACTCACGCACACTCCAAATTATAAATTAAAAAGAAACTAAGTTACACATAAAAGAAATTTGCATATTCATAATTTGCGAGTCCCACTCAAACGAGTGGGGGCGGTAAATAAAAGGCTGAAAATTGCAAGTCCTACTCAAACGAGTAGGACTGAAATGAAAGCGAGTCCTACTCAAATGAGTAGGAGAAAATAAATGCGATTACAGGGCTAAAAAGTCCGGCCATTTAACTCAAGTGAGTAGGCGGAAAAATTAAGAAAGAAAAATTACAAATCCTACTCAAACGAGTAGGCGGGAAATAAAGTCCGGCCATTTAAACTCAAGTGAGTAGGCGGAAAAATAAAGAAAGAAAAATTACAAGTCCTACTCGAACGAGTAGGACTGAAAATGAAAACGATGCGCCATTTAACTCTTAACGAGTAGGCGGAAATAAATGCACACAAACACACACACTCCATATAAAATTCAAGAAAGCAATAAAATTATACACCTACACTCACACAATCTACATAATTTGAATAAAGCATTAAAAGAAAGCAATTAAAAAGAAAGCATTAAAATTTAACATCTACACTCACACACTCTACACAATTTAAATCAAAGCATAAAAGTTATACACCTACACTCACACACACTTCATAAGAAATTCAAGAAAGCAATAACGCTAACACCTACACTCACACACTCTACAAAATTTGAAGAAAGCATTAAAAATTATACACCTACACTCACACACACAACATGAAAAATCAAAGTTACCTAAAAATTAAAACTTTTACTTTTTCAAGCATAGGTTTTGCCAAAAACACATAAAAAGAAGAAATTACAATTTTAGAAGACAAAAGTTTTTCAAAACAAATTAAAAACCAAAGTTTTTGGAAAATAAAAATTTCAACATTTCCATTCCTAGGATTTCATAAAAGAGCTAAAAAAGTTGAAATAAAAGAGAAAGAAGAAAAAAAGTTTTCATCCTAAAATAAAGCTAAGTAAAAAAAACAAAAGAAACTTTAGTAACTCTTTTACACACTCATAAGAGTGAAGATGTTGAAGAAATTAAAAGAAGACATGAAAAAAAGAAAAACCTAATTCATCATTTCATGAATTTCTAACAAAACCTAACTTGAGAAAAATTAAATGCATGTAAAGAGGAAAACCTATCATCCCTAAGCATGAAAACAAGTAAAAAAATGTAAAGTAAGCATGTTACACTCATACACACACACACACTTTTCATAAAAGAAGAACTAAATGAAGAACAAAGATAAAACCAAGGATAAAAATGAGAAGGAAAGTGGGCACAAGTGTTCATTCCAAAGCTAAGTATGAAGAGAAAAACTAACATTTTATTGATTTTTAGGAACTATTACAAGCTAATACAAGGGCTAAAGCCAATACAAAACAAGAAATGAAATAAAAAAGGGAGAAATCTCCTTACATAGCCTTGAAAATCACGGATGCAGCCCACAAAAAGACACTAACTTGGCCCAAAAATCTGAACCCTTGGACCTTACAGAACTGGGCTATTTATAGGGAAAAATTTCTAGTACACGCCCTCGGTCACGGGCGTGTAGCGGGGGCGTGACAGTACTATTCATGAAGGCGGCCGGCGATTGGACAGAAAAGTTGACTTCGGGCTGAGTTCGCAGCAGTCACGCCCCAGGTCACGGGCGTGACTCTGGGCGTGACGGGGAGGTAGAACCGGGCGCGGGTTGCGTCAAATGTCCTCGGCAGCATCTTGTCGGGCCAGCTGGAAAGGTCACGCCCCATGTCACGGGCGTGACTATGGGCGTGACAGTTGGGGTCGACACTCGACGAATGTCGAGCGGAAAGTGTCGAGTCGAAATCGTTGAGCTGAAATTGGGTCACGCCCTCGGTCACGGGCGTGACACTGGGCGTGACTGTTGGTGTCGACACTCGACGATCGTCGAGCGGAATTCGTCGAGAGGAGAGGACACGGGCTTGGGTCACGCCCCGTGTCGGGTGACACGGGCGTGTCGCCAGGCGTGTCGAGCTTTTTCTTCAGAATTTTTCCGATTTCACGGGAAATGCATAGTCACGGCTCGGTCACGGGCGTGACACATGTGTCACGGGCGTGTACTTCCCAAATTTTGGAATTTTTCGGAATTTTTCTGCAAAATAAAATAAAACAAGTTAGAAGCAAATTTACAAGATTAAGAACATTTTATTGAACAAACATAAGTAAAAAACGACGAAAATAAATGAAAATGACTAAATTAATGTGCATAAAAATACGTATATTTACAGTTCATCACTCGCCATCCCCCTAGCTCACTTTGAGGTGGGCCTGCGACTCCCCCTGTGGCCCGAGGTGCGTCAGGTGCTGAAATACTTCGGGGTCGTCCTAGGTCAGATGACCCCGAACTCCATAGCCGTCATGGTGGGGTTCGCATGCTTCCTGCGAGAGGAGCGAGTGGAGTTCAGCCTCGCCGTTTTCCGGAAGCTGTTCTCCTTCCGGGCGAATCGGGACGGGACCGCCTACTTCTCCAGCGCCCACCTCAAGGTGCGGGAGACAGTCAATAAGAGTCATAATTGGCTCAAAAAGTTCCTTTTCGTCAAAGGGGATTTCAGCAACGTCCCCTTCTCGTCGGTGCAGCTTAGCGAGCCGAGCTACCGTCCGCCCAGCCTAGGGGCCATGAAGCCGACTTGTGCGCGTTCTTTACCGGGAAGAATTTTGAGGTCGCGTACCTGCGTCGCCATCTTGACGACCTCGTCGCCGTCCCGCCAGGGGGAGGTTTGCCACTCGCCGCTGTTATGCCTTACCCCTCTTTTTTCCTTTACCTCACCCCTTCTTCCTGGCAGGCGAGCGTGACATCCCTCTTCACCCCCCTTACGAGAGCGCTCGGATTCCCCCCGGGGTTCTCGTCCGAGCTCAGGCTACGGATGCCGCTCAGCGCGACATCCCGTCAGTCCCTGCCAAGAAGCGGCCGGGTGGCGGACAGCCCACCCCTCCGCCGAAGGTGGCGAAGACCGCGGATCAGCAACCCACCGCGAGCCAAAGGAAGGGCAAGGCCCCTGCGGTCCTACCGGTCGAGGGCCCTTCGCCCCCGCTGGTTGCTTCGACCAGCGACTCCCCGGTCAGGGCGGCGGGCACCTCCGCGCCGCCGGGCGGGTCTCAAGTTGCTGCGGAGCCGGTGCCGAGGGGTCACCGCAACTTTGGCTACGGCGAGAGATATCTGGACGAGCTCGGCGCTCCGCTCCTTTCGTGGGACAAGGAGTCGAATCGCGCCGCGATCTCGACCTTGCTGCCGAGTTGGATGGAGCAGGACACCATCGGCGGGGAAGCCTACAACTTCTCGTTCGGCGTGTACTCGCGAGAAGACGCCGCCATCTACGACAAAGAGGCGACGCGAGTATTGGTTCACGAAAGCGCGCGGGCCCAGCTACGCGGCCTGGAGCTAGCTCACATGGTAGGAAGGCGCTACACTCAGCTGGAGCGGAACGCCACCTCCCTGAAGAAGCTGGCGGACGAGAGGGAGGAGGCTCAGAAGCTCGCTCAGGAGGACGCGATCCTTCAGAGGAGGCGGGCCGACGCGGCAGAGGAGACCCTCGCGCAGTACCTGGGCGGGGTGGTACGTACTCACCCTGAACTACCGCCCCTTCTCGCGAATACAGCTCACGATTCTTCTCCTTCCTTTTCCCAGGATGCGGCGACGGCGAGCCGGATGGGTGCCGAGATCGCCACCCTTGGTCAGGACAAAGCGGCGTTGGAGGCGCGGGTACGCGAGCTGGAGGCCGCCGCCGCTGTCCCTCCTCCAGACAGCAGGGTCTGTCCGCTCGAGCACCACTCCGACTATGACTTGGAAGTGCTGATGCAAAAGAACGCCGCCAGCACCGCGAAGTATACGATGCAAATGCTGCGACGCGCGGATCTCCTTACGAGCGAGGCAGCAGAACTCACGGCGGAAGACGTGGTGCCGGCGCTATTTCTCCCCGTACCGGACCTTGGGGACAAAGCCTTCCAGCCCATTTAGGACTTCTCGCCCCGGATCTCGCGTCTCCCCTGCCTTTTGACATTTATTTTTTAGATGTATATTATCATCTATGTTTACCTGTTTTGAGATGTACGCGCGGGCTGCGCCTATACTTCGTGTTTTTCAGCTATTGTTGCTTTTATAAATGCTCTCTCGCCCGCCTTATTTATACATTTGCTATTGCCGTGCGACGCGACCTGCCCCTGCGGCCCGGCCCCGATGAGGCGGCTGCTCGCCCGCCGAGCGAGGCGAGCCGGCTCGTCCTTCGTCTGTATTGCCTAATTTCTTGCGCACTCTCGCCCAGGTTCTCGCGTCCACTCGGCCGCCTTTCCTGGGGCTGGGGGGCTATGTTAGACCCCTCCCCTTTTTGATTGACTTTTGTGATTTCGACCTATTGTTAACATCGTTTGAGTAGTTCCCGGCCTCGCCGGCTGGGTGGGAGTCCGGCAGCGTGATTCGTTCTGGGTCGCAAGTTATTGCTATTGAGTGACTCCCGCCCCCGCCAGCTAGGTGAGAGCCTGGCAGCGGGATCTTCTCGGGGTCCAAACTCATTCCATCGAGTGACTTCCGGCCCTTCCAACTAGGTGAGAGCCTGGCAGCGGGATCTTCTCGAGGCTAGGGATGACACCGAGTGACTTCCGGCCCTGCCAGCTAGGTGGGAGCCTGGCAGCGGGAGATTCTCGGGGTCCAAACTCATTCCATCGAGTGACTTCCGGCCCTGCCAGCTAGGTGAGAGCCTGGCAGCGGGATCTTCTCGGGGTCCAAACTCATTCCATCGAGTGACTTCCGGCCCTGCCAGCTAGGTGAGAGCCTGGCAGCGGGATCTTCTCGAGGCTAGGGATGACACCGAGTGACTTCCGGCCCTGCCAGCTAGGTGGGAGCCTGGCAGCGGGATCTTCTCGGGGTCCAAACTCATTCCATCGAGTGACTTCCGGCCCTGCCAGCTAGGTGAGAGCCTGGCAGCGGGATCTTCTCGAGGCTAGGGATGACACCGAGTGACTTCCGGCCCTACCAGCTAGGTGGGAGCCTGGCAGCGGGATCTTCTCGGGGTCCAAACTCATTCCATCGAGTGACTTCCGGCCCTGCCAGCTAGGTGAGAGTCTGGCAGCGGGATCTTCTCGAGGCTAGGGATGACACCGAGTGACTTCCGGCCCTGCCAGCTAGGTGGGAGCCTGGCAGCGGGATCTTCTCGGGGTCCAAACTCATTCCATCGAGTGACTTCCGGCCCTGCCAGCTAGGTGGGAGCCTGGCAGCGGGATCTTCTCGTGGCTAGGGATGACACCGAGTGACTTCCGGCCCTGCCAGCTAGGTGGGAGCCTGGCAGCGGGATCTTCTCAGGGTCCAAACTCATTCCATCGAGTGACTTCCTACCCTGCCAGCTAGGTGAGATCCTGGCAGCGGGATCTTCTCGAGGCTAGGGATGACACCGAGTGACTTCCGGCCCTGCCAGCTAGGTGGGAGCCTGGCAGCGGGATCTCCTTGGGGTCCAAACACATTCCAATTCTCTGTGCAAGCTGGCTATGGCAATTCTGGGGGGGAGAAAAAGGAATTCATTATAACAAATCGTGTTGCTTACAGGTGCTTAGGGAAAAAACCTCTTCAGGTCGTCTCCACTCCAGGTGAGACTCAGGGTCTCGCCCTCTACATTTTGGAGCCGATAGCCCCCTGACTTCAAAGCTTCCTTCACAATGAATGGCCCCTCCCAGCTGGGGTTGAGCTTTCCAACGGACGCTGACCTTCCTGCCGCGTCCACCTTCTTCAGCACCAGGTCTCCTTCCGCGAACTGCTTGACCCCGACATGCTTGTCAAAGTATTTTTCCATCCTCCTTTTGACCTCCTCCTGTCGGATGGCCGAAAGGTCCCTCAACTCTTCCACCATGTCAAGGGAGAGTCTCAGCTCCCCCTCGTTCTCGGCTCGCCATTCCTCTCGGCCCTCCCTGGCCGCCCCGACTCGCGGCGTTTGGACTTCAAATTCTATGGGGAGCACCGCCTCGCACCCATGGGAGAGCTTGAAGTGGGTCTCCCCCGTGGCCGTGTTAGGGGTGGTTCTTAGGGCCCAAAGAACTGCGGGGAGCTTCTCCACCCAGCTCCCCCTCAAGTTTTCCACCTTTTTCCTGAGGAGATTGACGATGATCTTGTTCGCGGCCTCCACCTGCCCGTTGCTCCTGGGGTGGTGGACCGAGGCGAACCTGAGGTCGATTCCAAGCTGCTCGCAGAAGCTGGTGAACTCGGCACTGGCGAACTGGGGTCCGTTGTCGGTGACGATGGCCTGGGGCAGCCCATGGCGACAGATGATCTCCCCCCAAACAAAGTTCCTGATCACTTGGGAGGTCACCTTGGCCAACGCCTTTACCTCCATCCACTTCGAGAAGTAGTCGATCATCACTAGGAGGAACCTTCTCTAACCGCTGGCCTGGGGGAACGGTCCAACCAAATCCATTCCCCAGATTGCAAAGGGTCAGGGGGTTGTGATGCTCTTGAGCTGTTGGGCCGGCTGTAGCTGGAGGGGGGCAAACAGCTGGCACTTATGACATCTCCTTGCGAACTCCGCGGCGTCTCGGCCCAGGGTGGGCCAGAAATACCCTTGCCTGACTATCCTCCCCTCCAGGGTCCGACTCCCGGAATGACTCCCGCACTCCCCGGAGTGGACTTCTTCTAAGATCCTCTGCGCCTCACCCTCGGCTACGCAGCGAGCCAGCATCCCGGAGAGGGTCTTCCTGTATAGCTGCCCGTCTTTAAGGAGGTAGTAAGCGGACTTGTGCCTCAGCTTCTTCATGTCTACTCCCTCTGGATACTCTCCCATGGAGAGGAAAACTATTACTGGATCCATCCACGAAGCTTGCTGGTCGATCTCCATGAGCTCCCCTTCTTCGATGGAGGGGCGGAACAGGTCGGTGATGGTGCCCCCCACCCGGGGGCCATGCTTTGCTAGCTGGTCGGCCTGGTCATTCTCTTCCCTTGACACGTGTCGGATGGAGAAGGTATGGAAGGTCCCTATGACCCCCTTCACTTTGGCCAAGTATAACTTCAGAGCGGGCTCCCTTGCCTCGAACTCCCCGTTGATCTGGGAAGCCACCACCATGGAGTCGGTTAGGACCTCCACATCCAGCACCCCCAACTCCCTGGCCAGGCGCAGCCCCGCTATCACTGCTTCGTACTCGGCCTGGTTGTTGGTAATGGGAAAATGCACCACCACCGTCTGCTCAATCTGAGTCCCTTGAGGGCTTTCCAGAACCACTCCTACTCCAAGAGAATGCCTTCCTGAGGCTCCATCCACCCTCACCTTCCAAGGAGTCGGGCGGGTGAGCTCCTCCTCCGCTACTTCTACCACGTAGTCGGCCAGGAAGTCGGCCATCGCCTGAGCTTTGATCGAGAGCCGCGGAACGAAGGAGACATCGAACTCGCTCAGCTCCACCGACCACTTGGCCAGCCGGCCTGAATGCTCCACCCCCTCGAAGATGTTGCGGAGAGGATGGTCGGTCACCACTCGGATCGAGTGTTCCTGGAAGTAAGGTCGTAGCCTCCGAGACGAGATGATTAGTGCGAATGCAAGCTTTTCTAAGATCGGATACCGGAGCTCGGCCTTCCTCAGGACCCGGCTGACGTAATAAATAGGGAGCTGCCTCTTCCCTTCTTCACGCACCAAGACGGAGCTCAAGGCCTCTCCCCCGACCCCGAGATATAAGAACAAATCCTCACCCCCCTTCGGCCCTTGGAGCAGCGGAGCCTGTGTCAATTGCGCCTTGAGGGCCTGGAACGCCTCCTCGCATTCCTTGGTCCATTCAAACCTCTGACCACCCCTCAGCGTTTTGAAGAAGGGGGAGCACTTCTCCCCTGCCCGAGAAAGGAAGCGACTCAGCCCTGCTAACTTCCCCGTCAACCGTTGGACCTCCTTTGCATTCCGCGGGGACCCCAGCTCCAGGATAGCCTTGACCTTGTCTGGATTCGGCTCGACCCCCGCGGGGGTGAGGAGATGCCCCAGGAACTTCCCCCGGCCGGCCCCAAAGACACACTTAAGGGGATTCAGCCGCATCTTGTATCTACGCAGGGTGGCAAAGGTCTCCTCCAAGTCCCGGAGGTGGGAGTCCACATCCCGGCTTTTGATCATGAGGTCGTCCACGTACACCTCCAAGTTCCTCCCCCTTTGCTCCTTGAAGACCCTATCCATCATTTTTTGGTAGGTGGCCCCAGCGTTCTTCAGCCCGAACGGCATCATCTTGTAGCAGTAGCATCCGTTCCCTGTGATGAATGAGACATCCTTGATGTCCGGGGGGTGCATCCTGATCTGATGGTAACCTGAAAAGGCATCTAAAAAACTCATTACAGAAAAGCCGACGGCTGAGTCAACCAGCGCGTCGATCCGAGGCAAAGGATAACAGTCCTTAGGACAAGCTTTATTAAGTAAGGAGAAATTGATACACAATCGCCAGCGGCCGTCTCCTTTTTTAACCATCACGACGTTGGAGACCCAGCCGGGATACTGAATCTCGGACACGAAACCAGCCTTGAGAAGCTTCGCCACCTCCTCCCTGATGGGTTCCGCCAGCTTGTCTGTCGTGGCTCTCTTTTTCTGCTGGACGGGGCGTGTTCCCGGGTCCAGGTTGAGGCGGTGGCAAGCCACATCCGCGTCAACCCCCGGCATCTCCGCGGCGTTCCAGGCGAAGATGTCCACGTTCTTCCGGATACACTTCAGCATCCTGCCCTGGTCCTCCGGGGTCAGCCCTCCGCTGACACGAACCTTCTCCATCCTGCCCCCACGGGTAAGCACCTCCAGCTCTACCACTTCCTCCGCGGACTCCAGCCTGGACCGCTCTCCCCATCCTTCAGCATCTCCTTCATCCGGGACGGGGACCTCTTCCTCTATCTCTCCTCCCACGGCCCTTACTTCGGCCACCTCCTCCAGATCTCCTCCTGCCGCCTTTTCTGCGCAGTCCTTCACTCCCAGCTCCTCCCCTCCTGCTTCCTGCTCGACCTCCTCCATCCTCCACCCCATCTCCTTGGCTCTCTCTTGCCAAGAGATGGTGTTCATCGCAGTGACATAACACTCCCGCGCCACCTTCGGGTCCCCCCTTACCCTGACCTGGACCCCCTCAGCGTTGAACTTCAGACACTGATGGAAAGATGAGGGGACGCAGCGGAAGGCGCTGATGAGGGGCCTCCCAAAGATGGCACTGTAGCTGCTGGGGGCGTCCACAATGACGAACTTGCAGTTTCGGGACTGCCCCCCCCCCCCCCCAGGGTGACATGGAGGCCAACGCCTCCCTCTACTTCCTTCCTTTCTCCCGAGAACCCGAACAGGGGCCCGTCCGAGGCCAACACCCTCTTAGCCTCCACCTTCATCGCATCAAACGCCTTTTTGAAGACGACGTTGACGGAGCTCCCATTGTCCACGAGGATTCGAGAGACAGTGAAATTCTCGATGGCGGCCTTGATGACCAGCGCATCACAGAATGGATCCTCGTGGTCTGGCATATCACTTCTGGAGAAGGTGATCCTCTCCTCCGGGGGCGGGGTTTGGGATGTAGAGGCGACGCTCTGCCGGTACATGGTGTGGAGGCTTGCCTTGCGGGAAGCCTCGATCCCCCCCCCCCCCCCCCGTGGATCACTCTGATCCCTCCTCGGGTCCCGACATCAACCCGGTCCTCGCAACGATCCTCCTCTGCCCGAGGCAGGACCTCCTCGATCCTCACTTCTTGCCGCGCCTCCTCCTGCTGCTGCTGCCGCCCCCTATTCCCTCTCATCTCCAAGAATTCCGGGCACGTGGCTGTTGCGTGCCCCTCTTCCTGATGGAAGTCGCAATAGGGCAGCTCCACCCTGAACTCTCTTCTCCTTCTCCTAATGATCCCCCTCCTCGCTCCCAAAGCTATGGCCATGGCCTCCTCCTGATCGGGGAGCCGGGGCCGGTGACCCTGCCTCCAGCCCGGTGGGTGGAACTGGTCCTGCCTCCCCTGATAGTGACCCCTTCCGAAGTACCCTCTCTGTGGCCCCTGCCCCTGCCACTCTGGTCTCCAGCCCAGCCGATGGTCGGGCTCCTGACGCCCCCACCCCGGCTGCTGTCCTTGGAGCTGCCTCTGCTCCCTCTGCCTGGGCTCCCCTCTTCTCTCCTCCTGCGCTCTTCCTCCCTTCGACTCCTTCTCTTCCTCGGTGGCCCATCTGGCTAGCTTCCTTACGAACTCCGGATTCGACGCCTCCCTGTCGACTTCTCTTGCCGCCCTCTCCATCAGTTCTTCGTAGGAGAGGGGAGGAACTCTCTTCAGCTCCATTCGGAAGAAACCCTGCTGCAGGCCCAGGATGAAGGCCATCATCAGACTATGGCCCGGCATCTCCTGGACCTGGGTGACCTCCTCCTGAAATCGGTCCACATAGCTCCCCAACGTCTCGTTCACCCCCTGCTTTATGTGGAACAAGGACTCAGACTCCTTCTTCCTCTTCTTTGAGGTAGTGAACCTCAACATGAACCCTCGGCGCAAGTCCTCGAAGCAATAGATGGAACTAATCGGCAGCTGGTGGAACCACTCCCCTGCCTTCTCTCGGAGGGTGATGGCGAAGAGACGACACTTGAATCCGTCCGACATCTGACGGATGGATACCACGTCCTCGAACCATTGGACGTGCTGAACCGGGTCTCCCTTCCCGGTGTAGTAGGACATCTCGGGCTCCCTGAACCCTTCTGGTACTGGTGCTGAGGAGACCAGCTCGCTGAAAGGACTGCCTCCCCCCACTGGGCGAGCCGGCGAATCTCGCGGACCCAGCTCGCCGAACCTGCATCGGCTTGCCGACCCGGGGAAAAGCTCGCGACCCGGGAGCTCGCATCCTCGGCCTTCCTCGGCAACTTCCTTTCCGGCTCGTCGGCCAGGGGCGTCCTTGCCCAAAGAGGGGGCGGCCGCGATCTGGGCTGCCGGCGTCGAGTACTCGGCCCGCGCGCCGAGCGCGATCCTGACGAGGCCCAGCACCTCGTTCCTGAAGTCCTCCAACATCCCTACTGTTGCGAGAGGCGGGGGGCGGCGAGTCCTGCCTGTCAGATCCTTGTCCTCCCGTCATTGAGCTCGCCGAAGCTTTTCCGCACTGACCACTCTCCACGCTCACCGCACCAAGATGTTGAAACCGGAATCCGGCCTCTTGTGGAGTTCGACCCTTGGGGAAGGGGTGGTCTCGCGCCTACTTTGCTCCTGCAAGAAAAACAACGAAAGAGACAAGAAAGAACAGACCCAAGGGCTCGGCAGGGAGGTCCCACCACAAACCCGGAAGATCTCTGAGCGCTTCCCCTCCTTAGCCAGAAACCGAGCTAAGGTACCCTCAGAGAGCACTTGAGAATGAGAGTAAGGAGGCACTGAAAGCGTGCCCTCTGTGGTACCCCTTGGGTCTTATTTATAGCTTTTTGGAACCTGAACTGCCAATAACCAAAAGAACTGACCTGAAAATACCAAAAAAAACCCTGGTTGGGTCTGCCAACAGCCAAACTCCGCTGTTCTAAGTGGTTATGCGCAGTCCGGCCTGGTCTGCCAACAGCGAAGCTCCGCTGTCCTGAGTAGCTATTCGCACCCCACGGGGAGTCAGCTCGCCTCCAATCCCCCTCCGCGGGAGGCGGGCGCGACCTGGCTCTCGTGGCTCGCCTATCCTCCCTGGGCGAGCGCGAGCCGAGCCGTCGCGACCTTCCTGTCTTCTGCCGGGCGGACCGCCAGCCAAGTCGCGTGTGGGGGTTGGCCGGCGGTCACCGCGACCCCGATCGACTCGCTAGTCGCGGGTCGCCAAACTCATCTGCTTTGGCCAAGGACTCTTCGCGCGACCCGCTCGCTCGCCTCGCCGGCTCGCTCGCCTGAAATGGGCGGGAGCGGGCCAGCCCTTCTGCCGTATATCTGTTTTGCCGTTCGGGTGTGGGTCGCGGGACCAGGTCTGCTCGACCTCCCTAGCAGGACCCGCTCGCCGGACACGGGGTTGTACACAGAGGATAACACAACTGTGTTGACAGGTAAAAGGAAAGGTAACATCTATCTAGTAGATTTTCTTTCAACAGATATAGACATTTGCCTATTCAATTCTGTTTGTAAACCTAATATTTTATGGCATAAGAGACTAGGACATCTAAACCTTAGAACTATTGCTAGGCTATCCAAGGACAATCTTGTTAGAGGACTACCTTCTGGCCCCTACAAGAAGGAAGGACTCTGCAGGGCTTGTCAATTAGGCAAGCAAACTAAAAATAGTTTTAAGTCACTTAATAAGAGTGATTCACCTAGGATCTTGTATCTGTTACACATGGATCTTTTTGGACCCATTACAGTACAAAGCCTAGGAGGGAAATCTTAAACCTTAGTAGTTGTAGATGACTTCTCTAGATTCACATGGGTGTTCTTTCTGAGGAAGAAGTCTGATAACTTTAAGTGTTTGACAGAGTTTCTCAAATATATACAGATTGAGTTCAATACTCACATTGCCCTGATCAGAAGTGATCATGGGACAGAGTTTGATTCTCTTCTTATGCAAGAGTTCTGTCAGAGTGAAGGGATCAGGCACACTTTCTCAGCTCCTAGAACTCCTCAACAAAATGGGGTAGCTGAAAGGAAAAATAGAACTCTTATTGAATCTGTCACTACATTGTTGTCAGATGCTCACCTTCCTCTATCTTTTTGGGCAGAGGCAGTGAACACCTCCAACTATGTGCTGAATAGAAGTTTGATACATAAACTAAAGGGAAAGACTCCCTATGAATTACTCAAAGGGAAGAAACCTAAAGTTGATTATTTTAGAGTTTTTGGCTGCATTTGTTATATACATAATAATGACAAGAGATATTTAACAAAATTTTAAGCTAAAGCTGATGAAGGAGTGTTTCTGGGATACTCCATGATCAGTAAGGCTTATAAGGTTTATAATAAATCATCTCTTAAAATAGAAGAATCTGTTCACATATCATTTGATGAATCTAACATGTTTTTCAAGGAGAAGAACACTTCTACCATAGAACCTTTGCAGGAACATTCTCTTGTTGAAGATTTGAACAAGTTACAGGTCACTCAAAAGGATGAAAGTAGTGAAGATGAAGAAAGCATTCAACATACTGAAGAGAAACAACTTGAAGAGCCAGTTGTTGTACCACAAGAGGAAACAACAACACAGGTTGGTGAACAATCAACACCCCCTGTTGATTTAGTAACATCAAGAGATCATCCAATTTCCCAAATAATTGGAGACATCTCAGCTGGTGTGCAAATCAGAAATCAGGTCAACCAAAACCTGCTGCACACTTGCTTCCTATCTCAAATTGAACCTCAGTCCATTCAAGATGCAGAGCAAGATCCACACTGGATCATTGCAATGCAAGAAGAGTTGCATCAATTTGAAAGAAACAAAGTTTGGGAACTAGTGTCAAAGCCTAAGGATCACTCCATTGTTGGAACAAAGTGGGTGTTTAGAAACAAATTGGATGATCAAGGAGTAATTGTAAGGAACAAGGCAAGTCTAGTTGCTCAAGGATATTCTCAAGAAGAAGGCATAGACTATGACCAGACTTTTGCACAAGTTGCAAGATTGGAAGCCATCAGAATCTTCTTAGCTTATGCAGCACATAAAGGCTTCAAGGTATATCAGATGGATGTGAAAAGTGCATTTCTAAATGGAGACATCAAAGAAGAAGTATATATCAGACAACCTCCAGGTTTTATCTCTCTAACTTATCCTGATTATGTTTTTAAGTTGAACAAAGCATTATATGGTCTCAAGCAAGCTCCTAGAGCATGGTATGAGACCCTAGCATGCTTCCTTCTGGAAAATGGATTTATAAGGGGTAGAGTAGACCAAACTCTTTTCATTAGAACCCATAAGTCTCATACCCTACTAGTACAGATTTATGTAGATGATATTATTTTTGGTTCTACTGATTCACAATTGTGCAGAAGGTTTTCCAACCTAATGCATTCTAAATTTGAAATGAGTAGCATGGGTGAGCTATCCTTCTTTCTAGGATTGCAAGTCAAACAACATGCTAAAGGCATCTTTATTTCTCAAACCAAGTATGCAAATGAATTGGTTAAGAAATTTGGCATATCTGAAGCATCTTGTATGAAAACACCTATGCCTACTAATGTTGTATTGGATGCTGATGAACATGTGAAACCTGTTGATCAGACAACATATAGAGCAATGATTGGCTCTTTACTGTACCTTACAGCCAGTAGACCAGATATAATGTTTGCTACATGTATATGTGCTAGGTTCCAAGTAAGCCCTAGAGAGTCACACCTAACACTAGTAAAGAGGATTCTCAGGTATGTTAAAAGTTGTCCAAATCTAGGTCTCTGGTATCCAAAAGATTCAGCATTTGAATTAACTGGATTTTCTGATGCTGATTATGCTGGATGCAGAATTGACAGGAAAAGCACCAGTGGAACTTATCAGTTCCTTGGTGACAGACTTGTCTCTTGGTTTTGTAAGAAACAAACTTCTGTGTCAACTTCAACTGCTGAAGCTAAATATATGGCTGCAGGCAGTTGTTGTTCACAAATATTGTGGATTCAAAACCAACTCCTACACTATGGCTACAACTTAGAGAAGTCTAAAATCTTTTGTGATAACACCAGTGCTATTTCTATAGCTCAAAATCCAGTCCTCCATAGTAGGACAAAATACATAGAGATTAGGCATCACTTCTTAAGGGATAATGTTGAGAAGAATAAAATTGAACTTCAATATATCTCAACTGATTTGCAAAGGGGGAGATATTTTCATCAAGCCCTTGGATGAAAATAAACACACCTTCTTCCTAAATCAGTTAGGAATGTTAGATGGAGGAGATCTAAAATAATATCCAAGATTTTAAAAGTTCAAAAATTGACCAAGACTAGACAAACATCTTGATTTTTCTTAGTGTCTAGAGTGTCTTTCTGGTCTCTGAACTGCGCTCGACGATTTTCCCCCAGATCGTCAAACGGAGATCGACGATTTCCGAAATCGTCGACCTGAGTTCAACGTTTCTCAGATAGTATGAACTATCTCTTCCGGTCAACGATCGTCGAACGGCGCTCGACGATTTTGTTCTCTGAACTATCGTCGAACGGAGCTCGACGCTCTCCAATATCATCGAACGAAGATCGACGATATTGAAGACTCTTCAGATTCCTTTAATAGCCCTGATCGTCGAACTGAGCTCAACGATCTTTCCTTTTCTGTGTCGAACCCTAATATAAAATTCATTTTTCGTCGTCGTTCTCCTTTTGCGCTTTCGATTTCTCTGCAAAAATTCTCTTTCCCTACAAACATTTCTACACTTGGTCGTTTTGTTTGTTGATTTTTGCAGGTAACCATGTCCGTTTCTGTTGCTGTTCTCGCCGCAATGAAATTTGATGCCGGATTTGATATTGACATGGAATCCTTCAGCACTACTGATCAAGTCTTTCAAGATATTTTGGAATTGTTCAAGGAGAAGAAACTTGCTACCATCATGACCACCAGGATCAAGATGCCTCCTGATGAGATTAAGGAGTGGGTTTACACTGCCCACAACCAGGATCAAAACACAATAGTTGGTTCAATTTCTGGCACCCAGGTACCCTTGACCCCAACCATTCTGACAGAAGTTTTTGAGTTAAGTTCTGGTGGTGATTCTGCTGATCTGTCTGGAGAGGAATTTGCTGATCTGCTTGTAAGAATGGGTCACTCTGAGGCTAACCCTAGCAAGCTGCTGAAGAAGAACCTAGCTGTGGAGTACAGGTTCTTGGCTGATGTAGTTGGGAAGGTTTTGTTGGCCAAGCATTCAACACATGATACTATCTCTAGGTATCAGATGTGCTTGATGGGAGCCATAGTGGACAAGAAACAGTTGAACTGGGGAGAGGTCTTCTTTGACCTGATCAAAAAGAAAATCAATAAGAGTTTTGTGAATTTTGGGAGGATCCTGGGGCTCTTTCTGCAGAACAGATGCCCTACTCTGCTTGTATCATCTGGGATACATATTAATGCATCTAAGAGACTATCCTGTGTCCTATTTGGTAAATGGGACAGGCAGATAACCAAGCCCAGCAGGCCCTCTTCAAGCACACCTTCAGGCACCAGTACTATAACAGTCACTTCCCCTCAAGTCTCTGCCCCTGCAGATGACTTGCCTGTTGCTTCTCCTCCTCCTACTTCAATTCCATCTCCTGCAGTTCCATCCACCATTCAAACTCCATCCACTATCATCATCTCCAGCCCTTCTCCAACATCTATACCATCTCCAATTCCTACTCTTTCAATCATAGAAGAAATCTTCCATCCATTATATTTCTACCCTCAACCAGACATTGCCACATCATCCACCATTCCCTCCTTCAGTCTTCTTGATGATTCCTTCATGGATGATTCACCCTCATCTCCTCATGAGCTACCCTCCTCATCAACATCTTACCAGGAACTTCTGCAAGAAATTATTGATCAACCCACCTTCACACCCTTTATCTCAATCCCACTGTCTTCCATCTCCACTATACCCACACCTCAACCATCACTCCTACCATCCACCAGCTCTCCACCACCATCACCAATTGCTCATCCATCCTCTACCTCTGCTCACATCCCTGTTGAGCAAGTAGATATTCCAGCCCTAGCTGACCAGCTGTATGAACTGCTAGCCCCCAGGCTATCTCTTCTATTAGAGACCTCCTTGGCTCCATTACTTCAGTCAGTGGCAGCTCTTTCTACCAGGCTATCCTCCTTATCTCCTCAAGCAATCCCTTCATCAGTGTGCCTTGATCCAGCCTTATCTGAATCCAGGCAGGGGGAGATGCCTTATGAAGTTAGCTTGCCTGCTGTTTCTTCTGTTGTTGTTGCTGCTGCTGTTGTTCCTCAAGCTCCAGTTCCACCTCCAGTTGCAGTCTTCTCAGTGGACATCAGGTCCTTACTTTCAGTGTTTGATTCAGCCTATTTCAGTTGTCTTCCAGAGAGAGTTGTTGTCCACCCATCAGAGGATTTGTCCAAGGCCATTGTGCCCTTCTCTAGCTGTGACATCAGCATTATTCATTCATTCATACATACAGTTTATTCTGCTGAGACTTCTGGTTCCAGTGATGCTGCTGCTATTCCTGCTGAAAGTTTTGTTGATGTTTTGTTGCTGCTACTGACATTGTTGATATTGCTGATGAGTTAATCTCTAATGATATGCAGATGACAGAGGCACATGATTTTGAGCCTTCTGCTTTTGCTGATGATATTCCTGCTGTTTCTGATGTTGTTGTACCTGAAAGTGAAACTGCTGCTGCCCCAACTGCTACTATTATTACTGCTGCCAACATTACTGCTGTTACATCTTCTAAGAGTACTGCTGCTACAACTTCTGTATCTGTTGTTACTACTGCTACTGCTTCAACTTTTATTGCTACTAGTGTTGTATCTGCTGCTGCTCCAACCACTGCTGTTTCATCTGCTCTAACTCAACTTCAGAAAGAATTGATGAAAAAGATTGATGCTCTATATGATGAGGAAAGTTCTGAAAGTGATGAATTCAGGACTGATTCTGATGACTCATCTGCCACTATTGCCAGGAAGAGAAAGGCAAGGAGCAAAGCCATGAAAAGAGTACCTCCAGCCAAAGTCAAGGACACTAATGACATACCATATTACATTCTTCATGACTGCCCCATAAATGAGCATTGGATGCAATACTCCAAGAACCAACTTAAAGCCATGAAGAAGAAGAGGAAGTATGAGAAAGGACCTTCCCAGTTTCATCATTCTCATCCTCCTCCACCACCTCCTCCTGATGCAAGTGCAGGTGGAAGCTCAGCTGCTCAACCTCATGCTAAAATCCAAACCCCCTATCAGCCTCATGCAAGATCTTATCATAGGGGAAGCCAGTCCAGGGGTTCTCAATCTAGAAGAGGAAGTTACAGAGGAAATCAAAGGGAATTCCAGGTTTACTCAAAAGGCTACTCCAAGCAACATCCTTACTCCAGGGAAGGACAAGCTTTATCAGACACAACATTAGGTCCTTTTCCCTATAAGCTAAAGGAAGTAGTTTCATCCATGCCTCCTCAAGATAATCCATCCAATAGATATGAGCCACCAGTGCCCTTTGAAGATCCTGAAAATAACCCAACTGCTTGGACTGCCAGGATGAAAGAGCTTGCTGCACTGGACCAAATTAAGAAAGCCAGAGAGCAAGGCAGAGATACATCCAACATTACTACACTGTCTGAACAAATAAAGAAAGAATTGGAAAGATATGGCTCAAGCAAATTCTTTGACTCTGATAGATATATGGAGCTGCATCCTGAAGCTGTAGTTCCAAGGCCCAAACAACAAACTTCTCTAGGTGCAGCAGATGACACAAGGTCAAAGAAAGAAGCTCTCAATCCTAACAGAGAAATCAAACTTATAAAGAGCAAGGAGAAAGAATAACTATGTAAGGTGACAATCATTATGATTTCTGATTATTGTCTGGGATAATATATAATCTGTGGTTCTGCAATGTCCTGCTTAGTGCTTCTCTGTTTTGTTGCTTTGTATGTTGTTATTTAATTTTTCAAAGTTCTGTAAATAGTAATTCTAACCCAAATAGGGGGAGATTGTTGGAACACCCTATTACTAATTTGGGTCAGGATCACTATGTCTTTAGGAAACCTGTTTTTGATCTCCTGTATAGCTCTAAAGGTCAATTAGAATTGAGTCTAAGGGTTAGAAGTCTAGGTTTGGAAGCTGCCCTCAAAACCAAGGATTTTCAGTTTGAAGACTAAGTCATATTGTCGAGCTCAGTACAACGAATCGTCGAACTCCAATCGACGATCGTTTAGCTCATCTTCGACAAATCGTCGAACTCCATTCGACGATCGCTGAGCTCAACTTCAACAAATCGTCGAACTCCATTCGACGATCTGCGAGCTCAGTTCGACGATCTTGACTCAGTTTTGATTCTCTATCTCTGATCTCAGTTCAACGATCTTTGAGCTCAGATCGACGATCTCTATTGCTGTCTAAATCCAAATCGCTGAGCTCAGTTCGACGATAGCAGAGCTCAGTTCGACGTTTTTCTGAAGACTTCAAGGATTTTCAAGATTCAAATTCAGAACAGTTAAGGAGTTATTCAGCAATTAATTCAAAAGATTTTTAGCCATTTTCATTTATTCTAGACCAAGTTTCAAGGGATTATCAAGAAATGTTTCTTTGGACTTTTCCCCAGAAGACATTTGCAATTAATGACAGGCTAACGGCTATTCTTGACTGATGCTTTTCTATTCAGAACCAGGGGAATAAAACTCAAGATTTTTTGAATCTCTCTAACACAGATCAAAGAGACAACACAGACAAGAAGAAAAAAAAACATTCTCTGCTATAATATTCTCTGTACAACATCTTTCTCAACATCTTTCTGTTCACAAGAGAAAAAGAGAAAGAGCTGTAGACATCCTTTGTCTAAAATAATTCATACAAGAACACACATCCAAGGAGATCAACCTTCAGATCTCTTGTGATTCAAGTGTTCAAGGCCAACATAATTCAAAGACTCCAGACACCTAACATTTCAGCTGTTGCTGAAATCATCAATTGCTGGAGATCAATCTCTGAAGGCCTATCACCCTACAGCAAAGCTTCATTTCCTGAACATCTCAAGAACTCAGGGGGAGCTTTGACAACATCAAATCCACATAGTCTTCTTAGCTGCTTTGAGAAAGAGAAGACTTCCATAACTCTCTCATCCCCATCTCTGTAAAGGGTTTTTCAAACTCCCTTCAAAAGTTTGTGCTTGTTTTTTGAGCACCTTGTCAAAAGCTCATTGGTGGCAAGACACCTGATCAAAAAATCTGATTTGGTTTTTGAGCACCTTATCAAAAGCTCATTGGTGCCTAGGACACCTGATCAACTCATCCTGCAGTGGATTCTTACCTAGGGTGGTAGAAGAGTGGATGTACCCAAGTTTAGGGGAACCACTATAGCTCCTTGTGTCTTCTGGCTAGCTTGTCTTTATTTTTGTTTCTAGCTGTGATTGTTTTGTGAATAGTTTAGATCTGTGATTAATTTCTTTTGTAGGTTATTTTGTGATTAGATTGAATATTTGCTTCCCTGTTCACTCAGATTACAACTATTGTTGTAAAAAGTTTTCTAGCACCATATACTCTATTCACCCCCCTCTAGAGTATATCAGATCTAGCTGCACTTTCAAACTTGTAACGCCCCGTATTTTTCGTAGAATGATTGCCTACGCTTGATGGACGTTACGTTGGCTTTGACCGTTGTTCGAGCATGGTTTTCACGCGGGCTTTCGAGTGGCTGTTTTGGTAGCCTAGTTGCACGATTCCCCGGCAAGCCGGAGTCCAATTTTGGGGACTCGGTGAGGCCTCTTAGGGAATGCTTGCACTTTTTCGAGCATGGGTCAGGTTGCTCAAAACGGGTTGATTGTATGGAAGATATGTGGTGTACAGAAAACAAAAAGGGATAAAAATTCCTTAAGGAAGAAATGGTATAGGACGAAACAGAAACACTTTTCAAAACAGTGAAAAATGGTCATTTTTTTGAGTGACACAGCCTGGGACACGGGCGTGTCCCAGGGCGTGTCTAACTCGGGATGCGGTTTGGCTTTGTGGTCGTCGAACTTCGTTCGACGAAGTTGCAGGAGGAACACGACCCCCGACACGGGCGTGTCGGGGCGTGACCCAGGGCGTGACCTCCTTGACTCGACGAATTTGGTTGGCATCGAGTTGAGCTCGACGAATAGGGTACACGCCCCGTGACACGGGCGTGTCACGGGCTGTGTCCCGCTGGGTCGACGAATTTAGCTCGACGAATGTCGAGTGTCGGGTTTCGAGTGTCGAGAGAGGGGTACACGGCCTATGACACGGGCGTGTCACAGGGCGTGTCCCGCTATGTCAAAGTGTCGACACTTTTGGTCGACGAAATGTCGAGAGACGGGTACATGCCCTAGGTCACGGGCGTGACCGACCCGTCACGGGCGTGTACCCGGCCATGTACCTTGTGGATAAACAAGTATTTTCCAAACAACGTAAAAAGGATGATTTCTTATATTATTATACATCTAGAATGCATATAGAAGATCGTCATAAGTAAACTAAAGTATTTTCCGTCGCGTACAAACACACGTTTTGATCCATAAGGCCGAGGGATACGGCCATCAAATTAACGGTCTTCTTGCATATAACTGATGATTTTCAACTACTAAAGTAAGCGTCGAGGTTTTGCCTGAGCGTGTGCAGTTATCCCCTACACGACGTGGCATCATAACACGTAGTTCCTCTTACTCTGATACGATGTACTCGTTGAGGAAATGCGGGTTGTGACACAACTCGCCTTCCTCACCGCTTTATACGCCTGGCTTTACTGTGGTGCAGTATTGGCATGCCGCCGCGCGGTTGTCTTTTCCTGCCTACAGAAACTTGGGTGTTACAATTCCCCCCTCTTTCTCTCTCCTCCCTTAATTGAAATCTCCACTTTCTCTCTCCAAATCACCATTTCCAGAATTTTAATGTCTCTTTAGGTAATTTCCACTTGTTATAGTTAGTGGGCCATCACATTTGGGCCTAGCCTAATTGGATTGAAGTTGGGCTTCACTTTCCTCCCCTTTTGAGCTTGGTTTGACCAAGGTTGACTTGGGGGTGTTGACTTGGTCAAATGAGTGGGTTGACTGGTCAACTAAGTGTCCTGAGTCCCTTGCCACCTCCTGAGTACATTTGTGTCTTGGGGTAATCAACTTAGGTCATATTAGGGCAATTTGACCTAACTAGGGTTATGGTTGACCCTAGTTAACTTGACCCCTTATGTTGACCCCAAATGGGTTGTATTGGATCTAAAGGTTCCCTATGAGGTTGAGAGTGGTATGGTGGGGTCAAGTAGTCATGTTGGGAGCCAAAAGCCAAACCCTAGCTTAGGTGTCCAGAAATTACTATTTGCAGACCAAGGTGCATTCACTTATTTACCTAGGCACACATGATCCTCTTGGTCTTCTTAGAGCTTTGTCATGACTTAGTCATGAGAATAACTTCCTAGGAGTCTGGTTGTTTGTGTGATGTTACACTGAGAACTATCATATAAGAGGCTCGTATTTGTATTAGGCAATATGATAGGGTGGAATCACAAACGATATTTTCCAAGAAATTAGATTTTGATTTTCTAATTTTTGAATTTTAATTTTCTAATTTTTTGAGATTTTAAAATGTTAAAAACAAAAGAAAAGATAATAGAATTTTTTGGGAAAGTTTAGGGATTTAATTTTTTAAAAATACTAATTTAATAATTTTGGGGTTTTTTTAAAATATTTAAAAGAAAGGGAAAGACAATCCCTCATACTTAAAGTTCAACATTGTCTCCAATGTTGAAAACAAATGATGAAGGGAAAAAAGACACGACATGAACCGTAGAAAAAAATAAAGTGCAATATGAAAGAAAAATCAAAAAGTTGGAGAAAGAACATGTCCCTGATTCGGAGACGGAGAGAGCACAAAGGAAAAACTTCCGCATATTTAAATATAGGCTACAGTGCAATTGTACAACAAGCATTCGTGATAGGGATTTAGCTTTCCTTATAAATTTCAGAAATTTGAATCAAAATATTTATATTTTGATTTCCCGCCAAAACCAGCCTGATTTACATAAACCCGCTCCGGTTTGCGGTTTTATGGACCGACAGGGCGGTTCACAGGTTCTGGTCGGGAGCAGTTTTAGAGCACCGCCCGAACATAAAATTTATAAATTTCACTAATATAAAAATAAATCTTCCCAAATTTTGGGAAAATTTAAAACTAAATAATATGACAGAATGAAAAAGGCATTGAGTTGTTACTAAAATGTAAGAGACATTTTATAATTACCTCAATCTAAATCAAAAATTTAAACTCACACCTAAAAACTTACCCAAACAACTTTTCGCTAACTTGCTAAAAATAAACATATGAAACATAAATCAAAAGGACTTTCATAATGATTAACTTTTAGGCTCGGGTTTAATGTGCGGATATCAAAAGATAAAAAATATTGGTTAAGTACACTTAAACAAAAAAAGGATTTTGCAAAAATAAATATGTTAGCAAAAAATAAACTTTTTGACACCCTAAATAGTTTTGAAATAAATAACATTAGGTCAAACAATACATTCTTTAATATTTTTTTTCACTTTCATTCAATTTTTCCATAGAGCGGGCGGCGTCTTCAATCACTATATGATTTGGGATTAGTGGTGGTTGGCCTCCCAGAGCGATGATCGTGTTGGGATGTTGATGAGCCCCCAAGTCTCTTAGCAAGTGAGCTTTGTCCCACTCGTCCTCTTTTGTGCGGTTTTAGGTTCATTCAGGGGAGCTCGACTCACTCAATCGAGTTGACTTCCCCTAGCGCCTTGATATGATTTGACTTGAAAACATTAGAGGGAACCCGATGAGAAATAATTGATAGAGAAACATTGAAAGACAGAGAAGAAACTTCCCTAATCTAGCATATAACGTAGATTGTGTAGATATTAACAAATAATAAATTCTCCTTGATGAATTTGTCTTAAAACCTCTTGCAGGTCACCTGGATTTTTCCTGGTCCGGAGGGTTGGTCCGCCTTAGCTCGGAATTGGATAGGGGGCACAAATAGTCAAAGAAAAAAAAACAGCAAATGTCAAAAGGTTTTTTGACGTGAAAACCCGGAAAGGATGAAAAACCATATGTTCGGATCTATGTCGTGCCAAAATAAACTATTTCCTTGAACTTTACAAGTGTTTGAGATGATCTCTCAGAGTATGATAGGTCACCTCTTCATTACAAGCGCAAGGTACAAAAATGATGAAAAAGCAACTAAGTTCTTGGAGCTTCGATGCAAGCGCTCCGACTGAGAAATCTGGCTAAGTCTATGGAACCTCAAAGGAAACATTCGGGCCTGTAAATTTGGCTAAGTCCACGGGATCTTGATGAAAGAGCTCCTATGGGGAAGAGCAGCGTGCCATGAAGCCTGCTGGAGCCTTTACATTAGAAAAGGAGCAGATAAATTCCTAGCAGAGGATCGGCCAAGTTCACAATCTCGTCGGAAAAGCTCAGAGCTTTTTCTAGCCTTTAGAGTTGTTTGTCCTCAAATGAAGGCCTTAGAGCCTTTTTATAGTTTTTTTGGAGGGATACGTCGGTAATTTGGGGTGGGGCTGAATTTGTGCTAGTGAATGACGTCGCTCCATTTCGGTCACCTAGATCACCAAATTTTGTGAAATGACGAAAGTGCCCCCCGGGTGGTTAGGGCGGCACGGGCAAGGTGCCCGACAACGGTGGTGGCTGGCAGGAGCGACGATGGCAGGAGGCGGTAGGGCAGGCAGAACGCGCGTGTCGCACGCGCGAGGCGCTGCCGCACGAACACTGGGAGCCCCCGCGCTCGTGGGCAGCGTCGGACGTCGCCCGAGCGGGACGCACGCGCGGGGTGCGATCGCGTGCGCGAGGGGAGCGGCCGCGTGCACAGGCTCGACGGGATCAAGCCATCGTGCGTAGGCCACACGTGCCCCGGGGGACTGGTCGTGCGTGCACGGGGGCGCTGCCTGGGCGTGCACGCGGGTTTTGCTCGTCGCTCGGGTGCTTCCTGGCCTTGGGGGGAGCACGGCGCGTCGCGCAAGTCTTGTCCGGTTGGGTTGGCTTTTCCCATGCGTCCTTGGTCCGAGTTCTTCCGATTCATCTCTGAAATTTTAGCGGAAACCCCATCAAAACGGATTGCCACGCGTTACAAATCCATGGGCCCGGAACATTGATTTGGTTCCGAGAGTTGGACCTGAACATCTCTCTGGTATGTTTCAAGTAGACGTATTCAAAAGACCGGGCTAAGGGGGGCCGGCTCGAAAAAAGTCCGGCTAGGACCTGGCCCGGGCTAGCCACCCCCTGGGACCAGGACGGACCTTTGGGACCCAACAGGGCCCCATTTATGCTCAAAACCTCACCCGATTCCTAGCCTGGGCCAGGCCCGAGTACGCCCGAGCACTGGTCCTAGTCTACACCCGAGCGTGATTTTATTAAAATCCTGCATGAATAGGCAGGATTTTAATTAAATCTCGCCTAAATTAGTCGGGATTTAATTAAATCTCGCATATTAGGCGGGAAAATAGTGGGGATTTAATTAAAATCCCTCCTAATTTAGGGGGGATTTAATTAAATTCCTGCCTGAACATGCAGGATTTTATTAATTCCTGCTCCTGCCTATGGGAGGAATTTATTAACTAGGCCTGACTCGGACTGGCCCGGCCTTTGGAACCTTGGCAGGCCTCCTGTCGGAGCTGGTGCTCGAGCCTAGCCCGGCCCGGCTAAAGCTAAGCTCGACCCCGATCTCTAATGACAAAAGTCGGGGCCCGCCAAGCCGGTCTTGGCCTGGGAAAGATGGCCTAGATTCTCAGGTAACTTACCGTGTGAACGGACAAGTCAAGAATTACCCATTGTTTTGGGCAATAACGCGCAGAAATAAACCGTCTTACCGTGCACCACATTCACATTTCTCATTCTTCCCCCACCGTGCCCACATGTATTGTGTGAGCGCGTAGGTGCGGGGAGCGTGCTTTTGCCTAGTCACGATTGCGCGTATGCGCAACGATTGCCTTTTCTGCGTCGTGCACTTGTTCGTTTCGCCCGAACGGAAAATGCGCGTCCGGGCGGAAAAATGCGCGCCCGGGCAGCAAAATCACGATTGGCGTAAAAATGTGTGTATGGGCTAAAAATGCACGCCCGGGTAGAAAAATGCGCACCCGGGCGAAAAATGCGCTCTCTGGCGAAAAATACGTGCTTGGGCTAAAATTCTAATATGTCGTCGAATAGTGGAATTACAAATTCCATTTCATGTGTTAGAATTCCTGCATTTACCGAACAACAGAATTGAAATTAACTTCAATTTAAATTCCTGCGGGATTTGAAATTGAAGCCAATTCCAATTCCCGCGAGATTTGAAATTGAAGTCAATTCTAATTCCTGCATTTTCATTCCTGCGAAACGAACGAAACCTAAAAGAAAAGCTCATTAAAAATAATTGATAGAGAAACATTAAAAGACAGAGGAACATCTTCCCAAATTAAGCATATAACATAGATTGTGTAGATATTATCAAATAATAATCTCTCCTAATAAATTTGTCTTAAAAGTGATTGCCACGTGCTACAAATCCGTGAACCCCCAACGTTGATCTGGTTCCAAGCGTTGGACCTGAACGTTTCACGAGTACTCTGGCTCCATTTGGCACAGTAGTACCGATCATAAACGCATGAGTTAAACCGTCATTCATTATAGATGTTAACGAATGACAATTTAACTCGTGTTTATGACGGTCACCACCTAAATTTTATTTTGGAAGATTTATTTTCATGGTTATGATCACATGAAAGGACTTTAATGCGGTCGTAGCAACTTCCGAGGTTAAGGCTATGGTTGGAACTCCTTTTTCACTTCATTTCGTTCTAACCGGATCGGAGGAGTGTTTGGAGTGCTTCGTTTTAAAACTCCTCGTTTGAAAGGGTGGAAAACAGACCTTTTCAGACTGTCCCGATCAGCACCAACGCACCCTTTCAAAAGGCCATTCTCCCTCTCTTTTCAGGCTCGAGCAAATATTGATGCTTTGCTCTGCTGCGAGCATACATCGCAGGAGATCTGCTCTGTTGCCGACGTTAGGGGTGCAACTCGGATCAGTTCAGTTCGGTTTCATAAAGAACCAAGAACCGACCCGTATAAGTTTGGTTCCAATTTTTTGGAACCGGAACCGACCCACGGTTCTAATCGATGGAACCAGATCCAAACCGTTCGGTTCGGGTCGGTTCCGGTTCGGTTCTCGGTTCTTGAACATCCAGACATTTCAACATATCTAGATGTATGTCTAACTGGTAATTTCAAGTTTTCAACATATGTAAATCCAACAATGAATAGATCAACAAATAAGAAAATGTGTCCATGTATAAACACAAATATCCTATTATATTAACCACACAACAAAATCTTATCATCCAGTGAGACGGGAAGGAGAAAGAAAGTCTAAGGTTTCGCCTTCAGAAATCAGATGGAAAATCAAAATATATGCACGAACCCCAAGATTATTATTTATTAACTTAAGCTTAATAGTATACTTAATATTATTAATTATTATTAAGTAACTCGGGTAGGTTCTCGGGTACCCGACAGTTGGAACCGAGAACCGACCCGAACCGTCGGTTCTCATATTCTAAGGATCCATACCCGAACCGGTCAACCCAGGAACCGACCCGAACCGTCCAATTCGGTTCGGTTTCGATTCGTTTCTCAGTTCTTCGATTCCTTTTGCACAGGCCTAGCCGGCGTGGGCGTAGGAAGATGGAGGATGGAGGTGTGAACAGTGGCGGAACTAAGATTTTGAAGTCGCACGGACACAATCTAAGTAGTGTCAATTAGGGGGGTTCGGGAGCAGCGCCCCCAAAAAATTTTTTTTGCAGGCGGGTGACCCTCCTAACTCCTAAGCAAACTAAAACAGAAAACCAGGGAATAAGAGTAATTACCAATGGTGTGTTCCAGCAACAAAAGACGATTGGAGCTCCAAATCAACCCTTCACGATGGATTCCAACAACACAATGGTGTGTACCTAATATTAAAATGCTCGAAGATTAGCACAATGGTGCGTTCAAATCAACCTTTCACAGAAATCTGGACTGAAATCAGTCCATATTTCAAGAAGAAGAAGAAGAACCTCCTGTCCAGGGCTAGTTCGGCCCAAAACCGGTCGGGCACGTGCCGGAAGAAGAAAAAGAACCTCATGTCCAGGGCTAGTTCCGCCCAAAACCGGTCGGGCACGTGCCCTACCGTGCCCAGGGCTAGTTCCGCCCATGGGTGTGAAGCTCAACGTGCAGTGAAGAAGATGTACAATAATAAATTAATAAAGCTGATGTGCTCAGCATTTATGATATCTGTATGAATTAATAAATTAATAAAACTGAATATTATAATAAAATTGTACAATAATTTAATTTTTAAAACACCACTTGACCGAAGATCATCGAAATAGAATCTCAGTTTTGAAAATATAATTTTGAATCACTTTTTGAACTACTCCCTTTTAAAATGATACCAGTATCCTAAACAGAGCCTAAGGCTCTGTTTGACAAACCAGCCCAGTGGCACGCCGGGGAGGTGAGAGGAAACGGACGGCGTGAACGGTGAAACGGTGCTCGCCCGGCCAACGTCAAAACGCCGGACTCCCATCCTTTGACGCCGGACGTTTTCAAAACGAGCGCGCACGAAGCATCCCAAACAGGTTCCGCCGTCCCATTCCCGCCGTTCCGGGAACGGCGCCCCGTCTAAACTGAGCCTAAACTGTGAGAACGAGCGGTCAAGATTTTCCCATCGTTTAGGGCAGCAGCGCGCATAAATAAATCGTCCTACCGTGTCGCATTCCCCATTCTTTCACCTCGCCGTCGCTGCCTCGCCGCCGCTCCGATGGGTAGGGTTATCCGCGCTCAGCGGAAGGGAGCTGGATCTGTTTTCCGATCCCACACTCACCACCGTAAAGGCCCTGCACGTTTCCGTAGTCTCGACTTCAGCGAGCGCAATGGTTACCTCAAGGGCGTCGTGATGGACATCATCCACGACCCTGGCCGTGGCGCTCCACTAGCTCGCGTTACATTCCGCCATCCGTTTCGTTACAAACACCAGAAAGAGCTCTTCGTCGCCTCTGAGGGCATGTACACAGGACAGTTCATCTATTGCGGCCGCAAGGCCTCCCTCATGGTCGGAAACGTCCTACCACTCCGATCTATTCCAGAAGGCGCCGTCGTCTGCAACGTCGAACATCACGTCGGCGATCGGGGGGTTCTCGCGAGGGCATCTGGAGACTACGCCATCGTCATCAGTCATAACCCTGATAACGGCACATCCAGGTCAGATTGAAACCGATCCAGTCAGACCTGATTTATATAGTTATATTGTTTATATATGCATGCTAGATCAGGGTTGCTTGGAATCTGATATCCAACATCTTACGAATAATGATATTGGCTGATGGTAAGTAATACTTTTCAAGAATTGAACTCGCCATTATTATGATTTCTGCTTAAAGTTCCCGCATTGTGTACCTCTGGACATTTATATTGAATTGCTGGCATAGAAAGTATATTTTTTGTTAAGAGAAATTTATAAATCTGAGTAGAATGATATTTAGTCCCTGTTTGGGATGGATTTTTATAAAGAAAAAAGAGTGCTGATAAAAGGAAGGATGAAAATGAACTTTTGAAAAATGTATATTGAAAAAAAAATTGTTCGGGTAAACTTTTTTTTGTAGAAATTATCAGAAAGGATAATCACTTTATAAACTGTTTGGTAAATCTCAGTTGCGATGATTTTTTTTATTAAAAATGCGCGTCCGGAGGAAAATGAGCGCACAGGGGAAAATGTTCGTTCAGACGGAAAATGCGCGTCCAGGCACGAATTTTTCGCCCGACATGAATTTTTTGCCAACTTGTTTTTTCTATAACAACGCCCATCTCTTAAAAAAATCTCCAACTTGATTTTTTGTTCCATGAAAATGCCTGTACGTTCGAAAAAATCGCGTACGGGCGAAAAAAACGCGTTTGAGCGAAAAAATTGCGATTGGGCAAGAAAATCGGCCAGGGCGAAAAAAAGGGTACCCGTGTGAAAAAAAAATTGTGCGTCCGGGCGAAAAACCCTGCTCTCAGGCAAAGAATGTCAGCGCAGGAGAAAAATTCGCGCCCGAGCAAAAAAAACGCGCCCTGACGAAATAACGCTCCCGTGTGAAAAAATGCGCCCGGAAAAAAATCGTTCATGGACAAAAAATCAAGTTGGAGAATTTTTTAAGAGATGAGCGTTTTGGGACGAGGAAGTATTTTTCGAAAAGGTTGAAAAATAAGTGACAAGTGACTTTTCAAAAAGAGAAGATAATGGAGTTTTCCGCGGTAGTTTTTTCCACCGGTAGACAATTCAAACGGTTTCTTAAGTGTGGTAGCGTTTTTTCAGAAAATAAAAGAAGCTAAAAAGCCCTCCCAAACAGATCGTAAGTTATTTACTTGCATTTCATTCTTTTCGTTTTATGAAATGGTAGTTGATTAATATACTTTTATTTTTATGCATCCTTTTTAGAAACTTTTTCGATAAATAAAATGGAATTTATTTCTTTAATTTTTCTTTTTTTAATGATATATTGATTTCCCTTTATTTTAGATTGGACGGGGCTCTCTTACTTTTCCCCTTCCTTCATTATTTTTTACTATTGCAAGAGACAATTAGGATCCATTTGTTTGGTTATTTTTTCTCCTTTGTATTTTTTTAAAAAATGCAAGTTCTACTTTTCCTATTTGAATAACTTCCATTTATAACCATTAATCTCCAAAACATCATTTTTTTGGAGTTGTTATAGACAAATCGGATTTGACTATATACAAACTTTCATTATATACAAATCAGTACAAATCAAAAATTATTATACGTAAACAAAATTGTTATATACAAACTAGTTCAAACATTAAAAAAATTGTTTTTCTTTTGTAAACATCATATCATATTAGAGCAAAATTAATGCATTCATTAAATAGTTAGACATTACAAAAAGTTTAAAATTCAAAATATAAAGATGCATTGAAACTCAAAAGAAATTAGCAACCATGCCATTTCTTCCGATCAATAACGTCAAGAGAGTACTTCCTGCAATAAAAATAAAAAATTAGATATGGTTGAAGAGTATCCAAATACATTAAAACATAATTTAATCAAAAAAATTCTAACCTTTTGAGTTAGACGACTTCATTGTATATAATCTCACTTGTGTGCATTTGTTGAGTTGAAGTAGGTAACCGTGACTCCGTGAGATGTATATTTTTTTCCATTTACTTGCAATCAGATCATGATATTTTCTCTAATAGGAGATAATATGAGATAAAGGACACCCTTCTTGCATCACTAAATGTATGAAATGATTATCATCTATATAACCCATTGTAACTAGCCTCTGTGTAGGTGGCGGTGTGAAGCTCAATAACAAAAATGTGAGACTCTGAATTGCTGAAATTTGGACAAAAGTAATATTATAGTAACAAGCTACAACAAGACTCATGTCCGGCATTGACATCCGTTTATTTGGAGGCGCCGGTATCTCATTACATTGAAGAGAGGATAATAACTATTCCTATCTTTCCTTGCCAAAAATACCAATATACATGCTACAATAAACTTTTAGTTCGTTGGTAAGATCCAACCTAACTTGCGCCCAATTTTCTCCCACCTCCAAAGCACGTCCAATGACACAAAACCCACAATGACCATCCCCAATGACATTGTGAACCTCTTTGATATGCTCTGCTAAGTAAGGTGGCATTTGCTTGCAAACCTCTACAAAAAAACGTTGACTTGAAGTAAGTGTAAGTGTCCTTATTTGGTAGTTCTTTCTCCTTTTTGTTAATGTTTTCTTTGATTGTTTCTTTTGTACCTCTCAGTTTTCACTATCATAACATGTTCAAATAAAGATGGATCCCTTTTGGTTGATTTTGGGTCATCCTTTGGCCTTTTGAAACTCCCCATTGGCCTTCCCTTTAAACTCGTTGACACTCTTGACCATTCTTGTCACGACGTCAAGGCGAACCAATGCGAACGTCGGACGCCTTGACGCTTAGGCGACAAGGCGGACGCATAGGCGACCACAAGTCGAGCAAGTCGCAAGGCGCCAATTTACTCAATTTATTTAAAAAAAACAGAATATAGACTGCGGTTATTATAATAACCGCGGTCTATAGTGTGTACGCTTTCAGACTGCGGTTATGCTAATAACCGCAGTCTATATCTATACTATAGACTGCGGTTATTATAATAACCGCAGTGTATAGTTGTTTGTAGACTGCGGTTATGCTGGCAATGCCAACTATACACTGCGGTTATTATAATAACCACAGTCTATAGTTGTTTGTAGACTGCGGTTATTATAATAACCGCTGTCTTAAAATCTAACTGGTGGACTTTAGACAGCGGTTATTATAATAAGCGCTGTCGAAAGCTCCTTTTTTTTAACTTAAAACAAAAAATTTACCAAGTATCAAACTAGCAAATACAAATTCACAGCCACACAGATTTTTTCTTCATAACAGTAAGCCGTAGATTCTGATATATGGGCAGTTAGCACTTAGCAGTAAGAAAAAACAATACCAATCTACCAAGCTACCAAATACAAAGTACAAAGTTATAAACACACATGCACAGATTTTTTTCTTCATAACAGTAAGCAGTAGCTTCTAATATATGGACAGTTAACACTTAACACTTAACAATAAGAAAAAACAATGTCGTTCAGTAGTTGAATACAGACTTCAGAGTAGGAATAACAGAAAAGGGAACAAAAAAAATAAGAGTATAATATTGTGGTCAAATCCTAAATGTCTTCATCCAATGCACAATAACATATTAGAATGAATAATGTTTTTTTAAAAAAATTAAACAATCATAAAAGATTAACTAGAATCATCTAGTAAGTCGTCGTTTGCATTGCATGTCTTGATTGTTTTGAGGTACTTGTCTTTTGCCCATAATTATCTTCAATATTTTCATCATCATTGACAAAGTAAAAAATGATCAAAATCTTCATCCTTTTCATCCAATAGTTGACGATTAGCTCCAGCTCCACTTCGTAAATTTCGAGCCTCAGTTCCAATAGCTCTCTCTACAGCTTCCCATGTGAGATTATCATCTTCAAAAACTAGTGCATCCTCTGGTTTGTTCATCATCCACTCACTACTCCAATCTAGCTCATCAAACACTAAATAGTTGTAATTTCTTCCCTTTCCCGTCTTTCTTGCAATCGTGCTTGTAGACGACAATTATATTGGATGTATACAAGATCACTAAGTGTTTGATGCTCCAATCTATTTCTTTTCTTGATGTGAATCAGAATCAAGATAAATAGAAACTTATTAGTGAATATAAAAATTTTAATTTTTATATTGAATATTTGTATACTTACAAACTCAAAAGTACTCCAGTTGCGCTCACAATTAGAAGAAGAACAACATAAGCCAAGTATGCACAATGCTATCTTTGTAAGGTCAACATTCGGTCCTCCATGTGCATCACACCAATCCACTATTCATTTAAGAGTTAAGACTTAAGACAAATATAAATTATTTGACATATAAATAATTTAAGAAAAAATAAAAATCTAATCAATACTTACTTGGATTTAAGGTGGTTCGTTGCCTAATAGTTATAGACTTTCCAAAACTATTTCGAGATGATTTGTAGTTAGTGTCTTGCTCTGCAACCTTGTCTTGCAATTCTTGATCGGACACTAATCTTGCAATAACATCATTGAAAGCATCTTGAAATTTCCAAGCATCATCATTATGTTTTCCTCGTATTCAAAATATTTGTTTGGATTTAAAAACAAAGCTACCCTATACAACTTTGCTCTATTTGATTTGTCCACATATTTTCAACAATGTCAATATTCTTTTTAAATAATCTTTCTTTGTTATCAAAATGATTTTTGATCTTTTGTTTAACTTCTTACATTGCCACATATACTTCAGACATAGCCGGTCTTTCATCTCCATCTACTAATCGCAAAACAACAATCAGTGACTTTTCTCCTTTTAGACAATCTTTTACTCCATTCCAAAAAACGGTTGAAAGTTTTATTTCAACAATTTGTTTTCCGGCTGCAGTTTTTGCCAAATTAGCGGCATTCCACGAACACTACACAAAGAATAATCTCAGCTTCTACTCATGTTTAAGCACACTTTGTAGAGTAAGCAATGATATTGCAAATCTAGTCACTGAATGCCGCACTAGATTACTACCTATAGTAGTCCTTATTGCATTAAGTAAACGAGTGTGTCTGTAGATGAAATTTGTGATCATCCTTGCCTTTCTTATAACAATTTTGTTCTGTTTTAGCTTGTCTATATCCTCTAGCATAAGATCAATACAATGAGCTGCACACGGAGTCCAAAATAATGTTGGTCTTCTCTCTATTAAAATTTTACCAGCTGGCTTGTAATTGGAAGTATTGTCAGTCATCACTTGCATGCAAGACATACAACATAACTTTGTAATTTGTATATATTGAAAGTTGTAGTTTTGTAGACTATGACTATTAACTTGAAATATGAAAATTAGTGAAAATTAGTGAGACTAATAAATTTACCTGAACAACGCACTCTGCTCATATCTATATAATTTTACAATCAAGCAACTCAGATAACATCGCGACATCTTGAATATGACTGGATGCATCTATGAAACCCATAAAATAGGATCCTTCTGGACAGTTGACAAAGAAATTGATCAAATGTCTCCCTCTCCTGTCTGTCCAAACATCTGACATAAGTGTGCAACCATATCTCCTCCAGTACGCTTGATAAATTGTCTTCATCTTCTTAACTTTATCCTTTGTGTTCGATAACAATGAGACTTTCAAATCATGATAACTACTGCCTTTATAACCAGACACATACTGTCCAACTGCTTCAAACATAACTTCAAAATTTCGTGCCTTTGCGGCATTGGATGAAATGACGCACTCATAGAACCAATCGGCAACATAACTATCAACTATTTTCTTTTCTTCTGGTGACCTAAAACATCTCTCGATAGTAGTTTGTGACGCGCCTTTAGCACGTCTATCATCTACTACATCTTCAGGAGCACGCCTCACATAAACATCCATATGACCCATTTTTGTGGCAAGTGAATTACTTTTCCCTTTTTGGCACTTGTCCCAGAACTTGAGACAAATGACGATTTAATAGTAGAAAATGCCGGAGATACATTATGTGATACTGTTGGCTCTCCTTCTTATTCACTCTCATTGTCATCATCAGCAGTCAGATGTAAAGCCTCCTTTTTTTACCATTTAAAGTTGAATACATCTCAGCTGCTATTTCAGAAATAGTCTTAAAACACTTGGATACATCTCTATACCCGCCGCATAAGTGTTGCTTCAACCTTTTAATACCACATTTTATCAATCTATCGCACAAATTGCATTTAACTGTATTTTTATCTTTTATGTCGGGCCAATGATCATATTTCCAATCAGGTTCATTTGACTGCTTTTCTTTTAGGATCTGTTTTGGGGTTAAGATCATTGCTATCAACGGATGAAACAAGACTGTTGTTGTTTTGGTTAGGTCTGAACATTGAAATAACCGGCTAATCTTAACTCTTAAGCTAAAGAAGTTATTACAATGAATAATTTAAAGAACTATCAAATGACGATTGCAATCTGCGATAATTCTACATAAGGAACAATTTAAAGATCATTTGAAGTAAACTATAAAGAATTAAAGACCGCTGTCATTTACAAGAGTAAAGAAGATAATTTTTATTTGTTCTACACTTCTACTTCTACTTATAATCTTCTATACAAGATAATAAGACTATATGTATGAAGTTAGTCACTTAGTCAAACACAATTATTTATTATATACACACAAATCTTATTTCTAATATTATCTATTTTCTCCGGCGAAAATTGTTTCACTACATTATAGATCTGCAATTAAAAAAAATTGTTAAAATCAATTAAACATAATTATAATGAATTTATCACTTACTAATCTACTTATCTACATGCACCTAACATATCAATGATGACATTGACACACTTTTAAGAGCATCAACTATGTCAATCATGTAGCAGATGATATAATACCCACATTGAATACTATGCAGTTGTAATACTTCTAAGCTAAAGAAGTTATTACAATGAACAATTTAAAGAACTATCAAATGACGATTGCAATCTGCGATTATTCTACACAAGGAACAATTTAAAGATCATTTGAAATATAAACTATAAAGAATTAAAGACCGCTGTCATTTACAAGAGTAAAGAAGATAATTTTTATTTGTTCTACACTTCCATTTCTACTTCTAATCTTCTATACAAGATAATAAGACTATATGTATGAAGTTAGTCACTTAGTCAAACACAATTATTTATTATATAAGCACAAATCTTATTTCTAATATTATCTATTTTCTCCGGCGAAAATTGTTTCACTACATTATAGATCTGCAATTAAAAAAAAATTGTTAAAATCAATTAAACACAATTATAATGAATTTATCACTTACTAATCTACTTATCTACATGCACCTAACATATCAATGATGACATTGACACACTTTAAGAGCATCAATTATGTCAATCATGTAGCAGATGATATAATACCCACATTGAATACTATGTAGTTGTACTGAGCACTAAAAAATTAAACAATTGCTAAGTATTTTTATTACAAATTTTTAAATATTTAAAAATTTAGAATATATAAACTCATTTTGGCTATAAGTTTATAACTTACCGGCTTTCACTTTAAAACCTTTGGTTTGTGGAAATTTGTGTGGCGATCGTTTGCTAAATCCTTAAATGCAATTCATAAATATTAAAAAAATTAGTTCGTAGTCAAATCTGAGTTACAAATAGAAAAATAAATGAATAACTAATTAATAAACTTAATTTGTAATGACATTTTTAATATCATGACGAATGTCATGACCCAGGTGATCAAACCAATAAACTGTATTATTATCATAATCAATAATAGCTAACATCCAATATTCTCTGTGAAACAAAAGAAAAAAATTAATAACTTAAACAGAATAAAAAATGGTAATAATCATTGATATAGAGAATTAGATATAGAGAATTAGAGATACTTCACACTTACAATATATGATAGGACAAAAATAATAAAGATTATGATTGAAGTTGACTAAGCTTGTTTTTTAGATTATCAACTCTTGATTTTAAATTAGCCTTGACATAAGTATTATCAAAATAACAAATGACTACTGGATTATGAAAATATACACCTATATTGTATGTAAATTTTTTCAATTGAGAATCTATTACATGCAATAAAACATGTAAATTCAAAATCAATTTATATACTAATAAAATTTTTTAATTTCGTAATAATTGATATTCAGTAGTCAGTACTCACCCAATGCATGCGAATATGATGTTAACTCCAATTTTTTTAAATCTAGAAATCGTGCAACTCTGATACTTCAAAGTATGTACTTGTTGATTCAACACCCCCAAATACTGTTGAATCTAAGACAAGAGTTGTTACTTTATTTTCATTCACCTTCCTAGTTATGAAACCGGGAAACATAACAATGAAGTCCTTTGTAGTCTCCATAGCCTGTGAAAAATGGAAATAGAAGAATTAATATTTTGAACATTAATATTGATTACTGAATTTCTTGATTGCATAAAAGTAAAAAATAATATTATAATACCGGAGAAGGTAAACGCTCATGTGATGTCTCAGGTTCAAATGACATGGTCTCATGCTCCGTTTCATGCTCCAGCTGAGAAACAAAAAAAAATTATTTATTACATGCACAATAAAAAGAGAGCATAACATTTCATAAAAGTATAAATAATTAAATATATAAACATAATAATTAATAATACCTGAGAAGCCTATGAAATTCCAGTTCTAGCTTCAGCACTAAACATGCGCATAAGTTCTTCAATTTGATTCTTTATACTACTTATCTCGGCTTCATGCGTTTTTTGTTTCTCTTGTTGTTGTTGGCTCAATAGTTGTTGTTGACTCCATAATTGTTGTTGCTGACTCAATCTTTCTTGAACTATAGCTTCGACTTCTTTAATGTGAGCTACTGATCTCCTTCGGCTCCGCCTATCATTCTTGAAAAAACTTGTAATGTTGGAAAACTTGCAACCAACTCTAACTCTACCTGGATGTTCTTGGCCTAAAACAGAAGCAAAGATGTCATCTCTTCGCTGTGACACTGTTTCAGCACTCTGGCACTGTTGGCTCGACAACTCATTCTTAAAATAAGTAATATAAATTAATTTCTTCATTACATATAAGAAATTATACATTTATACTTCACAAGCAATATTACTATTGAAGTATTGATAATTTATAAATGAATAAATGAAATATTTAAACATACAATTTTAGATGCCAACTCAGCTGCATCTGTACTAATGTATTCACCGCTCTTTCTTTTATGACCGACTTTCCATAACTTTGAACGTGAAATTGGTGCAACTGCCCCTTGTTCAATCTTGACAATAAAATAAAAGTAAAGTATCATTTTAATTATTTAGAAAACCAACATGTACAATAAAAAATACGAGAAGGATATAAAAAAATAATATCATTCTTTTTTCTAATTCAGAATAACCCATTCTGGAAGTAGTATGGAAGAATATTTGTGCTTTTGCTCTCGCTGTATTAACCTTACTTTTCTGCTATACAAATAAATATTTGTTAATATTTAGATTGCTTATAAGTTATAAAGATAAATAATGATATAAAACATTGAATTTAATAAGAAATTAAAAACACATACCATATATTCTATAGTGGTGCGATGGTCGACAAAAACTCTTCAGTGTTCGGGAGTAATAAAGTTATACTTGACAGGAACATTGTATCGATGCTCCAAATCAACTTCTTTTACATAAGTGATAAAGAATTTAGATTTTCAAGTTCTCCAAATTTCACCCATGCTTTTCAGTAATGATTTGCGTCGACCATCAATATTATTAAAATAAATATGAAAATAATAGACAATATCAATTAAAAATTAACTAAAACACCACAGTTATGTAATCACTAATCACAATTCACTAATCATTGTAAACAAAGTCACGTACTATTACTTCTGCCCATATTTGATATTTAATTTTTTTGTCAACTTCCTTACATGAGACAAATGTAATTGACACAAAAAATCTCACAAGAGATCCAATAAAACTCATCAATTTATTTGTCTCAATTCCAAAAATAATGCGGCCATCATCACTCACAGAAATGTAAAGCTTCTTTCCCGCAAGCCTAAACTTATTCAATTTGTTCATTTTCGTA
This sequence comes from Platanthera guangdongensis, assembly GCA_039583875.1. Taxonomy (NCBI): domain Eukaryota; kingdom Viridiplantae; phylum Streptophyta; class Magnoliopsida; order Asparagales; family Orchidaceae; genus Platanthera; species Platanthera guangdongensis. The sequence continues at coordinate 151,839,910 of CM077163.1, read as the reverse complement.
AAGCCTCTTCTTGACTTTGATGAAGAGCCCTTATCAGCCATTTTCCTATAATAAGAAAACCCTAAAAAAACCTAAACTATCCAAAAACCCTAAACCAAATTCATAAATTAGAGCAAAGACATTGGGCTACTACCAGTCAATCACACAATTAGTCAATCACACATAAAAATATATATATTACTATGTTACTATGTTAGTGGAATATTTAGGCTAATATATAAAGTTAGTATGTTTTTAAGATATCTAATACAAAAATGCATATTGTGTTTTCTCAGGTTCTAACTTATACACATTTAGCATAGCCAATACATGAGATTGAAAAATTCAGTGGGTGCCTGCTAGGCGGCTACACAATTTTTATAGTTTATACTACTACTACTACTAATAAAGAGTTAAAGACATTATAGCACGGAGATCAAAAGTTCAAAATTAAAAAAGGTCTTAAGAAACATATACCTAAGTGAGAATATGAGATTTGTCGAAAAATAATCTTCAAATCGAAGCAAAGAAGAGCAAGGTCTCAAGGAGAGCAGAAATTTGAACAAAATCGCCTTTAGGGTTTTACGGAAACAGAAGCATCGGTAAGAACCAAAAAGTCGAGCTAAAACGAGATTTTAACGGTTCACGATTTAGTATAGACTGTGGTTTCTATACCAACCGTAGTCTATTGTATGGTTCACAGTAGAATAGACTGCAGTTTTTATTCAACCGATGTCTATTCTATGTTAGAAACTTAGAATAAACTGCGGTTTATATATAAACTGCAGTCTATTCTACTGTTTTTTTTTAAAAAAAATTTGGCAATACATTGCGATTTATATATAAACCGCAGTCTATTCCAGCAGCAGTCGTGGAATAGACTGCGGTTTATATATAAACCGTAGTCTATTCTCTGAGCCTTTGAATAGACTGCGGTTTATATATAAACCGCAGACTATTCCTTGACTGCGGCAGGGTTTAGACTGCGGTTTATATATAAACCGCAGTGTATTACCATATATATATTTTTAAAAAAAGACGCTCATCGCCTTTTTAACAATTGGGCGCCGGACGCCTAGGCGACGCCATGACAAGAATGCTCTCACTCTCTTGTTTGAGTTGAAGTTGGATCCATTATCTCTCTTTGCTTTCTCTTTATTTCTTATTTTTGTTTACTAGTTGTTTCATTAAATTTTCTGTTAATACTTTTAAACTCTGATGTGATATCTTCTGAAAAATGAAGCTCAGAAATTTGCTTCAATTGTAAATGTTTCCAATGAGGATGTATCATGCACTTAGGAAATGATGTAAATTGTGTATTATATGATACTAACTCATAAGCACAAGGCAATCCCATTGAATATCTTACTTTATGTGCACACTCCAATGTTTGACAATAATTTGATGCTTTGACTTTATCTTCCTCTTCTTTAATGAATTTCAATGCACTTAGAGAGACACACGCAACAAGATTTGTGTATAGTGGACCCGTATATAAACTGTTTACTTGAGTCGCTCTTTGCCCAAAAAATCTCTTAATATCTGTTTGCTGTAAATTAATCATTTGGTCAAATTTCTTCCATACGGTTGCTAAATTGCCAATGGAGACTTCCAAAAAAAAATTCAATTTATAGTGCCCACTTTCTACCCAATTTGTAGTAACATTTTCCAAGTGTAAAAATTTATCTATCCATGCTCAAACGAAATATTCTTTGTAGGATTCAATCCAAGTGTTGACGACATACGTGACTACCGTTAGATTTTTTTCTGCGTAAGCTATTAACAATAGGTTGAACTTCATATTATATTCCACCTCTGTTTTTGCATTTATTAACCGTTGTCATTGACCACCCAAAAAATTATCGCACTCGGAACCTTTTGTAAATAGTTTTCTGCAATGTGCCAAAATATTTCTATGGATATGTACTTGACATATCAAATTTTTTGAACGAGAAAAAATATCCTTAATGACATTCATTAGAGCTAGCTCTCTATCTGTTACCAACATAATTGGTAGAGAACTCGAATCAAAAATAGATTAAAAGCACTCAAGAGCCCAACAGTAGCTTTGCTCTGTCTCATCTGACAGAATACAAATGCACCGAAAAATGACAGATTGGTAGAAGTTATCCCAACAATCGATAATAAAGGCATCTGGTACCTATTAGTTTTGTAAGTATAATCCAATTGAAATACGGATAGAAACATGTGACAAAACTCAATAAAAATAGGATGTGCAAAAAATAAGATTTCCAATACTGAAACATCCTCTTTCACTCGACTATAACATACATATCCAGCTTTTGTAACACATTTATAGACGAATTGAATTGGAGTTCGGCCTCCCAATTCTTGCTTATGAAGAGCCGCTCTTTGATTGTTAGTAGTTCTAATTGTCATAGTATTTCCGTTACTCTTCTACTTTAGAGATGCTAGTATTTTGCGGGGTTTAACACTGGAGGCAAACATACTCTCAACAAGTTGTTCTTCATTTTTATCCAACCGAGCAACATATGCATGAGCCTCTAAATGCACAGAATAATGATTGTGCTTTTCGCACAACACTTCCACTCGCCATTCATCCACATACATTTCTTTCTGACCTCTCACTTCAAATGGACACCCACATTTCTTCGAGGATGTCTTACGGATGTTTTTGTTAATTTGTTTTGGATTCTCACATTTAAAACCGTATCTTTCACACCCCAAAAGAACACGTGGACGTGGTCTATCAGTGACTTTATTAAAACCTAAAATGGTGACAACATAGCTCAGACTTCTACTAATTTTACGTGTCCAATCAATCAGCTCTTGCCTTGACGTAAAAAATGAAGTCGTTTGAAAGAACGAGGTCACATATACACAAATATTGTCACAAAATAAACGAACTAACTAACGGGTTCATAAGCAAAACAATGTACAAGACTAAACAATTTTGATAAATAACAATACCATATTCTGATCCTAAAGAAGACAGCTTTGTGTTATCCCACTCCTTAGCTCCAAGTGATTGTGATTGTTTCATCTGAGAAATCAGGTTAAACACCGGCTAAGTAGCAAAATCTGAGAACAAAATAAGAAAACAAAACTCCTTGCCAAAATTCAAGAACATGTCTAAAGATCCAATCGGGATTGAATACTCTTGATATACTCTATGAGAACATGTATGAGAACATGGCTACATGTATGAGAACATGTTTGTCAATAGAAGTTGGAGGGTGGAAGAAATACCAGGGGATGCGTCTGGAAGAGGAAGGGCGTCGGGGTTGCAGTCAGAGGAAGAACCAGGGCCGAAGACTCCTCATCTGGAGGAGTGCGACGGGCCTGCCATCAGGCGGGTCGCCGGCGAAACTCGAGGCCTCCATCGTTGACGGAGGTGGAAAATCGGCGGAGACCTGGGGGGGGGGGATCGGGGGAGACGGAGGCGGAGCAGAAACGGGCTAGGGTTGGAATGAGAGGGTTCACTTAGTTTTAGGTTTTTAAATGATGTGTGTATAGTATATAAAAAAAGGCCTAAAAATTTCAAAATATTGGTTTGTATATAGCCAATGTTGGTTTGTCTATAACAACACCCTTTTTTTACACCCCGTTTCTAGTTGCCAATTCGCACCCAAACAGGCCTTCAATCATTTTCCACATTTGTTTAGCTTAATTTTTATTGTGGCCATATTTGCTTTAGCACTTTGTCACCTTCCCTTTAATTTTCCACATTATCTTCCTCAGCCCATCTTATGGTCCATCTTCCATCTTCCATCTTCCATCATACACTCTTAAACTAGCCAAACCTATTTAAATAATTTATCTTCAGTTAATGCCACTCACATATTCTCTTTTGTATTATATGGTGTGTTATATTTTGTATAGTCGTACCATAAGTCCATTTTTTTTTGGTCACTAAAATTTTCTACAAGTGAAATTTTCTTGTCAGTGCTCAAATTCATATAGTGCAGTCCCTGTAATTGTTGTTTTATGGAACTTTCCTTTAAATTATCGTTGATACCCATAAGTGTTCTAGAATATCTACATCGTTCAGTTTGCCAAAATCATCGATAACTAGTTGATATATTACATGAACTGGCCTACTCTACTTAGACATGTCAACATATTCAGAAGAATCAGTAATGAGTAGTCATGATTATTCATTGTCTGTGAATACTTGCACAATTAGCTCATTCAGTTTGGCAGTAATCTAGCTTTGTGGGTTCAACTGCCAAGTTATTGGAAATGGTTTGCTCTAAAACAAGGAGATGGAATGCCGTAAGGATATTTCACATCACATTGGAGGCAGGGATCCTTATTCTTCTTCATTTTCTTATCTCACTAAGGTGTCGTCGTTCCTTTTTATCTATCCAGCGTCTTTAATTGTGAATTTTTTATATTAATAATTGCATGATTCTTGAATTACCATAGTCCATGTATAAACATACAATCACGAATGAGGCGTAATTTGGTACCAGAGTTCCTAGTACCAACTCCAATGCACACGTGGAATCATCTGTGTTTGGAGATTGGGGAGTCCACAAAAGTTTGAGTGGTGTATTAATGGGATGAGATTTTTCAGTAGGCCTAATTGATGAAATAAAGAGTTGTGAAATAAGAAAAGTTGGAAGAAAAAAAATAAAATTATACCACAAAATAAATAATCCTTCTGTACTATTGAATCCTAAACCATGACACATGATAATGGGCTATGTTCGGAATTGGGATATTTTGTCTTGTTTTATGTCACGAGGAAAATGGGCTGTGTCGATATATTTTATTTGTATTATGTCATGATTTATGGAGATATGTCAGTTTAATGGGAGGAAAGCCTCCTTGAGAAGATGCGATTGAGGGAGATGGTCACTTTACTAAGCGGACATCACCTAATTTATCTCGATTTTTTCTAGGTTAATTTTGATTTTCCAATTGTTTCTATAAATTATTTTGATTTACATGTCGTTTACTGATATTAATATTTATATTTTTTTTGGCAATTTTTTGTTATTTCCGTGAAATAAAATTTTGATGGAATGTTGAGCTTGTTATTTTTCATATTTGTCGTGATGATCCAAAATTTGTTTGTAATTATAATGAATTAGGAGTTAAGATTGCTTTGGCATTCACTACATAAAGTTAGAAGGCAAAATTGTGCATATATATATTAATGATTGAAATATGATATTTTAAAGTCTCTCTGACTTCTGCCCTGCAATTTGATAATTTAAAGTTAAAATAGACAAACACAGCAATCACTAATAATCAATTGTTATAATTCATTAGAATAATGATTAAAACTTATACAAGATAAACATGCACTTTGCTTACTTTATTCTAATTTTTAAAAGTTATCGCATGAACTTAATAAGGATTAACCATTCTCATTCCTATTTTAGTCAAGCTAAATTTTAACTTCAAAATTATAAGAAATTCAACCAAAAACATAATGACAAAAAATACTCAAATTTGATCATTTTCTCCTCCTTTGTGGCCTAATTCAATCCCTAGTGTCTTTTAAAACTTTGACTCATTCATGTTAACCTCTTAATCTATGTTGTTTATGGCGCGCCTCAGGCACGCCTAAGGCTCCAGGCTCACCAGGATCAAAGGTTTGTGCCTTCGTGCGCTTTTTTTGCGCCTTTGGACATTAAAAGCACGGTTGAGTGATTTTTGTTGTAAACTTTTTTTTTCAAAATAATGAAAAAATAATGCAAGAACTCAATAAATTTTATATGATTTAGTATTTTTGGAACATAATCGATCGTTGAAATTTAGATATGATGCAAGCGATCATATTGATTTTATTTTTTAGATATAAATTGTAGTAATGATTGATTAATGAGTAGAATATATGAAGAATTTATTCAATAAGATGAACTGATGTTTGATGTCTATTACTTAATATGAATGTGGTTGCGACTTGCCTTCTTCGGGCGCGCGTCTGCGCCTTGAGCCTTGCGCCTAGCTGTGTTGTCAAGGCACGCGCCTGAGGCGTCAGGCGCATGAGGTGCAAGCCGGTGCGCCCTAGGAGGCCCAGGGCGGGCGATGTGCCTCAAGCGTGCTTCAGGCGCGCCTAGGCGCGCGCCTGTCGGGCGCGGTTCAGGCGCGCCTTGCATGAACCGGTTTTAAACTAAAAACCGATTCAGGGGAGCGACCTTATATCCCGATACTTTACTCCCGCAAGCATTAGGTTTTAGGGTTAAGAATGAGCTGCTTCCGCTGAGGTGCTGACTGCCAATTGGCCTGATTTTCGCATCTTGCCCTGACCGCTCCCTGAACCTGCTTCATCTCTTATGCTCGACAGCCTCCGCTCGTGCTCCGCTGCTTCTTCCGCCCCCTTGCCTCCCTCCGACGGCTCTTCCGTAAGGCTACGCCCCTCTGCCGGCGCTTCAGTAACGTCGCGTCCCTCTGCCGACTCTTTCGCAAGGTCGCGTCTCTCCTTCGTCGCTTCCGCATGTTTGTGTTCTTCAACTGGTACTTTCTCCGTCCCTCTCTCTCTTCATTACTCCATGAGAACTCTGAAACCCTGGAATAGATCGTTGCTTGTGATCGCTAGAGTTTTGCACCTCGGGTTTGAGGAGAAGCTAACACGATGCCTCTTTCTCAATTCTCCATCGAGGCGCCGATGGAGGCCACTTCATGTAGTTCTCTGCTGCAGGAGTTGCTGGTTCTTTCATCTTTTTTAACCTCCATTTATTCTAGTGTCTTATGTTTATGTTTTTTCCAAGTACTGTTTTTTTTGGATGGGTTGTTCAATTTTGAAATGGAAGCAAATTCCTTCTACAATCTTCGTTATTTTTTTTTCCATTTTCGGACGTCGTTATTATCCTGTGAAGAAATTTGCTTTGAATGTTGCGCAGCCCTAGGGTTTACATGACTCATTTCTCGAATTTGAGTTGGGATGTAACATTTACTTCATCATTATGCATCTTTGATCTGAATCTTTATCTGTATTTAAGAGTCACATTAACATTTCTGATATTTTGATGAAGATATGATGTTTGTTATATATTGATTTTCATGACTGGATCTTATATGATTTTTAAGTTGGTTTAAGTAATTATTTCAACTCTAAAACATGATTACTTCTTATTTATGCTAACATTATTTTTTTTTGCTATAGTCGTTAATTACTCCCGGTTGTTTTTTCTCATATTAATCTTTTAAGTAATTTTAGTTAAGTTCAATCCATGAATATGATTTTGCTGAGCAGATGATATGAATATTGTTGGTGCTACTCTTCTAGAAATGCTACTAGCGGTCGAGCATATGGAATAGTTTATCTTCCTATAAAATAGAGTTGTTTGTACTAATATCAGCTGTTAAATGCAACTCAGTGGTGCCATACAACGTGTCATTATGTCTATTCTTTTTATTTGCTAAGTACACAAAAAATAATTTAGTATTATGAACATATAAAATTAATTCTGTTATTTTTTTCTTACTGATTTAAATTTTTGCATGTTTCGTACGTGCGTCAGATTTCTTCCAATTCTTAAAATGGATGCAAGTGGTTCTGGTTCTTCCAGCATCCAATCAAGGATTGATCTATGCTGGAAATAGCTTGTCAGATTTCTTCCGCCAATAATAACGACTTGGCTTGCATTTTCTGTGATAAAGTCACAAAGGGTGGAATTTATCGTGCTAAACAACATATTGTTGTAGGATTTAGAAATGCAAAAGCTTGTCTCAAAAGCCCCCCACATGTGCGCAATGAAATTCAAGAATACATGGAGAAAAAAGCAAGTGCGAGCAACACAGACAACCAAGCATTGTCTGATTTTGCAGATATCAACACGTTTGACAGTGATGAAGAAATAGAAGCCAATGTGGGCAAGATTCATAATAAAGAAGGCTTCTCCAAGAAGCCTCAAACAAAAGGACCAATAGATGTGTTTTTTGCTCCAAAGGTTGGCAATATAGGTGTAAAAAAGGAGCTGAACAAAAGATGAAACAAACTTCTATTAATGAAGCTTGCAATTAATGAAGCTTGCAAGGAGTTGAGAGGACTAGCTTGTAAACATATAGCTCAATGGATGTACGATGCAGTTATCCCATTCAATACTGTATAACATCCTAATTTTGCGATAATGGTGGAATCCATTGGACAGTTTGGAGTAGGATTGAAGCCACCGAGTTACCATGAGATTCATGTTCCTTTGCTAAATGATGAAGTCAATGCAGCGAAAGACATAATGAAGACATACGAGGATGAGTGGAGGGTCTTTGGATGTTCTATTATGGCTGATGGATGGACAGATTAGAAACAGAGAATATTAATTAATTTTTTAGTCAATTCACCAAAATAATCATTTTTCCTAGAATCTGTCGATGCATCTGACTACTCGAAAGACGGGTGAAAAATTGTTTGAATTGCTAGATAGAGTGGTTGAAAGGGTTGGAGAGTTGAATGTGGTGCAAGTTGTTACGGATAGTGTCTTCAATAATGTGCTAGCAGGTAAATTATCAATTTTTATTTTTTGGTACTAATCTTAATCATCTTCAATTTTTTTTGTGTGTACACAATTGTATGATACTTTCATACCCAACAAACTAACACTCTAACATGTAAATTATTAGAAGCGAAACGTCCACATTTGTATTGGACGCCATGTGCAGTGCATTGTATTGATCTAATGCTGGAGGATATTGGAAAAATGTCCAACATTAGCCGCACACTAAAGAGGGCAATGACTGTAAATGGATATATTTATGTTCGGAATGCTAAGGAGCTTTCCGGGGCAAGTGGAGCTTGTTAGGCCTGCTGTGATGAGGTTTGCAAATTCTTTCTTAATAATTCAGCGCATTCACAAGTAGAGAAACAATCTAAAGAAGATGTTCACCTCACCTGAGTGGTCTTCGTGCAAGTGGGCAAAGGAAAGCGCAGGTAAACAAGTGCAGAGCATTATACTAATGATTTCTTTTTGGAGAAGTATAATGGATATTTTAAAGATATTTGGTCCTTTAGTCCGCGCATTAAGATTAGTGGACGGTGAGAAAAGACTTGTCATGGGTTATATTTATGAATCGATGGATAAAGCTAAAGAGGCGATCATTAGTTCTTTTAATGAGAAAGAGAACAAATATATGGATGTTCTAAAAATTGTGGATAAAAGATGGGAAAACCAACTTCATCGACCTCTTCATGCCGCGGGTCACTTTTTAAATCCCGAATATTTCTACTCAAATCCCACTATTGTAGAAGATGGAGAAATTTCGGAGGGCTTATACAAGACAATGCAAAGACTGATTCCAAGCCATGAAGAGCAAGATAAAATTATTGACCAATTACCTCTATATAGAAATGTTGAAAGACTGTTTGGAATGAAGTTTGCAATTTGACATAAAAAAATTAAGTCCCCAGGTAAATTACACAATTTTCAAATAATTTGTTTTGATTTTTCAACTTTTAAATATTTACTATCTTAATAGCTGAGCGGTGACAATCTTATGGTACTTCAGCTCCAAATCTAAGAAGATTTTTCATAAAAGTTCTTAGCCTTACATGCAGTGCATCCGATTGTGAGCGAAATTGGAGTTTTTTTGAACATATAAGGTTTTAAAATTTATTATCATTTATCAGTGATTTATATTTTATATATTAAAGATAACTTATTTATACGGTTACTGTTTATTGCAGATACATAACAAAAAAAGAATCAGACTAGCTCAACAACGCTTGAATGATTTAGTATTTGTGAAGTACAATCGAGCATTGAGACGTCGATATGATGCACGTGATCGCATAGATCCAATTTCGTTGACAGATATTGATGATAACAATGAATGATTGATGGGAAGAATGAAAGAAGATAATCGCTGAGGCTGAGTGGGAGGACTTGGTCTTTGATGATGGGTTATTAACTTGGGGCACAATTGCTAGTGTCATTGGAGTTGAAAAAGAAATTTATCACACACGATTATCGAAAGGAAAACATGTGGTTCCTACGGCTACAAAGACACTTGAGAAAATGAGCATTTCGAAGATGAAAAGTCCTACTTCATTAGTCATTAGGGAGGCTATTACTCCATTAGTCATTAATGAGGCTAATACTCCATTAGTCCTCAGAAATGTTGATGATGTCGATGAAGAGGAATTTGAAGACAACGAAGAAGAAGAAGATTATAATGATAGTGGAGAAGACGATGAAGACATAGTCTTTTCAGAGGATGAGTAGATAGGTGAGTAATAATAGATTATTTAAATTTCAGAGTACTTTAATTATTTTATTTAAATTATATGTTAATAGATGTTTTCTGATTGCACAAATAATAATATTTTTCAGGACTGATTTTCAAATGGTGCCTCTCGATCTTCTGACCGGAACACTTGATGTCGCTATTTGATTGTCACTTCGATCTTCTGTCTGGACTATTTGATGTTGCATATTTAATTTACGTTTTATTTGTGTTATTGAACTTTGATGTGCTTATTACAATGCCCTTCCTTTTGTTGTGATTTTTCATGTTAGCATTTTACTCTCATTTTGCTCAATATAAATTTTGATGTGCTATTACTTTTTCTATAATAAGAGTGTTTGGTTCATGTTGTCTTACTGATGTCTCGTTTTGAAATAACATTATAATTTCATATGGAGGTAATCTAGTTGTTGGCCTAAATTGGTGGGTGAGTTAGTTCAGTTTTCTGTTCTCGTAGTGCAAAAGTTGCTTGAATTGAAGAACCAAATTCAGTTCACATGCAAAAAATGACCAAACAACATACTTATATGACGACTATTCTGATATTTGTGTTTTTTATGGACTGTCTTTATGGATTAGAACATGCTTTTGTTTAATGAACTACATTTTTGTAGTATTTGGTTCCAATTTCAAGAATTACAAAATTTGACTGAATTGGGCGCCCAATTGGCTCAATTTGAGCGAATTGAGCGTCCAATTGGCTCAATTTCAGCGAATTGGGCGCCCCATTCACTCAATTTCAGCGAATTGGGCGCCCCATTCGCTCAATTTCAGCGAATTGGGCGCCCAATAAGCTCAATTTCTTTTTCCCCCCATTATTGTGCCTCACGTGCCTCAGGCGCGCGCCTCCGCCTTGCGCCTAGGCTCCAGGGCCCCTTTGCGCCTCGGTGCGCCTTGCGCCTTTGACAATATAGGCGCCTAGACTTCAAGACCTCTTTGCGCCTCAGTGCGCATTGCGCCTTTAATAACTAAGCTCTTAATATATCACTGCATTCTATCTATAAAATCTTATTCCTTTCGGAGCGGAAAAATTTATGTGAGTTCTATGTAATTTTATTGTTTAGAGTGAGCATAAATAATTTGGTTGTAGTATGAAGAGTTCGGTCAGAGGTAAAAATGGAGCTAGTATTTCCAAAATCCTCGATTGGCCTAATAAGGCTTTTTTGGCTTGGTTGTAGTGCTGGGAGAAGCCCTGATAGGAAACAGTGGTGGGAAAATAAGCTGTTTTATTGAGTGGTGGGAAAATAATGAAATTGTTTGGAAGAATTCTATTTGCAGTGCTTTTTGAAATAGAGAAATTGATTTACTTGTTTGGCAAAACAGTTGTTTGATGTTTGTGTATATTATATTTGTTTTGAATAATACAACAATTTTATATAATAAGCATTGCAGACTTCTATATGGATGTTTAATATTGTCCAAATTACAACATTAAAGATAATAAACATAAGTTTTTTGTGTAATACATGAGTATTTTTTTTGGCATGCACAAGTTTTTTGTCATGGCTCTATGCCTAAAGAGCACTCAAACTGTAACTGCATAATTAAGATATCTTTAGGTAGCAAGTTATAGATTATTAACTATAAAATGTGATTATTTGCAATTGATCCGCAATGAAGTCTCTTAATGCAAACATCTCAGCTGATCCAATCCTCTCAAATATAGTAGGATCAATGTTTGGATTGGTGTTGCTCTTCCGAATACTGTTTGTTTTAACTATAAAATGTGATCATTTTGCAATTGATCCATAATGAAGTGCCTTAACGGAAACATCTCAGCTGCTCCAATCCCCTCAAATATAGTAGAATCAATGTTTGGATTTGTGTTACTCTTCCGAATACTGTTTGTTTTATGCTCATATGCCGCCAGATGAACAAAAGATTCATCATTATCTCACTTACAAAAATCTGGATGTGTACGCGATGAATGTCTCTTAATGTAATTATGTAGTGTCAATGTAGCCACCACAATCACACATTGTTTTGAAAAAAATTATTTGGCATATCCCTAAGTATGCCACATTTCTAAATCCATTAACGAAAGCTGCGTTTGATAACACCGTGAAGTGAGTGATTATTTAAAATGATGGTGTTTACCTACAATGTTTCAAATGATCAAAAAATATTAAATGGGAAAGTATTTAAAATGTGCAAATATGACCAATTATGTTGACCGACCACCTTGATGCGGAAAGAGAAATTTACACCCCTGATCTTTTAAGTTCAGGTCATAACTTACACGCGTGCTTCAATTGATCCATTTGGTCTTCATTTGTGCCAAATTATAGGCTAAATTCGCGTGCTCTTTGAATTTCTTCATCAAATTGGACCTGAATTTCTTCACCAAATTGGTCCAACCATTCTTACAGAAGTGAGTGATTGAGTTTTTCTCTAATCAATCTCTCCCTTATACGTAGATCACAAAATAAATTTACATGGGATGCCTCCCAAGTTGCAAATATTCCACCTCTTGATCTACATTGTTAAAGGCGCGCCTCAGGCGCTAGGCGCACCTGGCGCGTGGTGCCTCGCCTCTTCTAGGAAGAGGCGGGCATGGTGGCCATGGCGCGCGCCTCACCCAAAGCGCAAGGCATACCCAAGGCGTGCCTTGCGGGGCTCATGAACCCAACAAGTTTAATTAAAAATTTAAGTCTTTGGTTTTTAAGTTTTATTCTATATCTTGCTATTTTTGTTCAGGTTTGGATTGTTTTGTCTAAAAAACTCGTGAAATTACATCTGGGCAAACGTTTTAGCCTCCAAAATTGTTACCCATGAGTAATTACAAAAGTCTTGTACATCTGGGCAGCATTCGTATGCTTTGGACAACCAATTTTAAACCCTAAAACTATTGTCCAACAATGTTTAAATTATACCCCTATGGTTCAAGCATTTTCAGACAGCAATTATATTGTGCAAAATTGTTGTCTGACGCTTTTTTTTTTCTTTTGTATCATATTATTTATGTTGACATTAATGCTAGTGTGATGCTATGCTGATAGTTTTATGTTGTGTTTTTTGCATTTAATAAACTAGATGACGCAGGGGCAGGCTGGGGTCGCGGGAAAACTAGACGTACTACGGGGTTTTACGATAAGGACGACCCAACACAGCACGGGCTTCACGAAATCCAAACGGTGAAATTAACGTAGATTATTTAAAAATAATTCTATGCCCACGCAAAGGTCCACCCAGGGGGGGGTAGAGGCAAAGGAGAGAGGCACCTAGGCGTGGTTACGAATCGGGAGCGCAAAGGATTTAAATTAAAAGCGGATTGGCCCTGCAAGTTAGCACAAAATCAAGTAACACAAACACCAATTAATTGATAAGCAAAGCACTGAAATTTAAGCAGAGTAATCCATGCCAAGAATCAAGTCCAAAAGACGATTTACAACCTTACGTGGAGCCAATCGGATGAGGGTGGGGCGCCGATTGTTGGGAAGAGTAGATCCGGAGCGGTGGAAGCCAATCGTGGGGGCGTGCGGTGGACTCTCGGGCTGCGGGGGGGAGTTGAGGCGGGCTGAAGTGGGGACGGCGGGTGTGGGTGGTTGTCGGAAGCAGGGAGGGGAGTTGGGTGTGGTCGACGGGGCTGTAGGAGGCTGGAAGAGGGGCGGCGCTGGTTGCAGGATTTCTCAAAACACTCGGTCCCCAAACCCATCCTCAAGGCTCCTATAAATAGAGAAAGAGGCTAGGGCATCCGGGATCGATGGCTCAGATCGTCCAATCGTCCGGGTGCCCAAATGATGTCAAAACATGTCCAAATAAAAGAAAACAAAATACAAAAAAAACTCGCGTCGACCTTCCGGACGCATCCACGGACTCGGATCGTCCGGAAGGGCCCTCTAAGTGTAGGATCATCAAATCACGCCCGCTTTCGGCGGGAATACACATGCGTGGGCCAGTGTTGGTGTTGGCCTCCATCAACTCCCCCCGGCTTAGTAGCATTCATCTCCGAGGAATGGAGACGATCATACTCCTGGCGTAGCCCGGGGGCAAGTCTCTCAAGCTCTGCAGGGGCGATCCAAGTGTCATCGAAGCTGGGACGGTCCCGCCAGTGGACCAGGTAGCGCAAGGTGCTCGGGTCCGCTGCTGTCATGTAATCATGGGCTAGGATGCCCTCAACGGTCTCCAGGCCCGTAGTAGTCTCTGCGGGCAGTGGCTCACTCTCTAATGAACTCTCCAGTGGAGCAGCCGGCGGTGGTGCGAAATCCCCAGGCGGTGACGCGGTGGGCAAGGACTGAGGGAGTGAAGGTGACAATGGGGAAAGTGGTGGCTCGAAGGGTGGCTCCGCGGGGAGGGGTTCGAAAGGATCCACATAAGTTTGCTCCTCGTAGTATGGAGTCAAGTCTTCTACATTGAATACTCTGCTGATCCCCATGTGCCGTGGAATATCAATTTCAAAGGCATTTGGTCCAATCTTTCGTACCACCGTATAAGGGCCCATCCGCCGGGCATTTAGTTTCTTTGCAGTCCCCGAGGGGAACCTCTCCGCGCGAAGACGAACCAAAACCTGTGTGCCAATCTCAAAACTCCTTTCCCTCCTGTGGACATCCGCGTAGGCCTTATAATTATCATTACTTGTTGCGATTTTTTTACGGATGGATTCGTGAAGCTCATGCATGTGCTGGATAAAAGATTCAGCCGACTCACTAGGGCGGGACTCAAGTGGGAGGGGAATGAGATCAACCGGCTTTCTGGGTTCGTACCCTAACAGGATATGGAAAGGGCTAAGGCCAGTAGTCCTATTCACCGAACTGTTATACGCGAACTCGGCTAGGGGCAACACCGAGTCCCAAGTACACACATGCTCACCTACAAGACAGCGTAAGAGGGAGCCCAAACTCCTATTGACCACCTCAGTCTGTCCATCCGTCTGTGGGTGGTAGGCGGTGGAGAACTTGAGGGTGGTACCCGTCTTCATCCATAGTGTCTTCCAGAAGTAGCTCATGAACCGGACGTCACGATCAGACACTATAGAGGAAGGTAATCCGTGATACTTGAAGACCTCTCTAAAGAATAGGGCGGCCACCGAGGAGGCATCGGCCGTCCTGCGGCATGGGATGAAGTGGGCCATCTTCGAAAAGCGATCCACGACAACGTAAATGGAATCATGTTTCTTGGGCGTGCGGGGCAACCCAAGAACAAAGTCCATGCTAATGTCAACCCAGGGTTTGTGCGGGATCGGCAACGGGGAATACAGGCCGCCGGGTTGGCGGGATCCCTTCGCCGTCTGGCACGTCTTACAATGCCTAACCACGCGCGCGACGTCTCCTTTCATCGAGGGCCAATAGAACCGATCCTCAACCAAGGCAATGGTTTTGTCTCGTCCGAAGTGCCCGGCGGCGCCTCCCGCATGCATCTCCCAGATCAAGAAGTCACGGAGGGAAGTGGAGGGGATGCAGAGTCGGGCGCCGAAGAACAGGTATCCCTCGGAAACCGTAAACCCATCAATAGTGTCTGGAGGGTTCCGGGTGAGGGACCGATAAATATTTCCAAAATCCGAACATTCGGCGTACTCAACAACGAGGCGCTCAAAACCAGTGACATGTGTGCTCATCGCCTGCAGGAGGCTAATCCGGCGACTCAGGGCATCAGCCGGCTTGTTTTCAACACCCGCGCGGTGTTTGATAACGTAGTGATAGCTCTGCAAAAACTCTACCCACTTGGCGTGCCGATGACTAAGCTTTGACTGGGACTCAAGATATCGTAACGCCTGATGATCAGAGTACAACACGAACTCCTTGTGCAAGAGATAGTGCCGCCAATACCGCAAGGTCTGGACGATAGCATAAAATTCACGGTCATACGTGGAATACCGCTGGCGGGCCTCGTTCAGCTTCTCACTGAAATATGCAATGGGATGGCCCTCCTGGCTAAGTACTCCACCGATCCCTAGACCTGAAGCGTCACACGCTACCTCGAAGGCTAGGCTAAAATCTGGCAATCTAAGGACAGGGGCGGAAGCTAGACGATCCTTGATCTCCTCGAAGGCCTTAGTGGCGGCCGTGGTCCACACGAAGTCTCCCTTACGAAGGCAGCTAGTAAAGGGGGCCATAAGTGCGCTAAAACCTCGGACAAACCTCCTGTAAAAGGTGGCCAGTCCATGGAAACTCCTGGCCTCGTGGATGGTCGTGGGGACAGGCCACTCACGGATCGCTCTCACTTTGTCGGGGTCTACAGCGATGCCTGACGCCGAGATAATATAGCCAAGAAAGTGAACCGATTCAGCCAGAAAATCACACTTCTTCATATTGATAAATAAATGCTCCTTCCGGAGGGTGTCGAACACCAGTCGGACGTGGTGTAGGTGGTCAGCGCGCTCCTGGCTATAGATAAGAATATCGTCGAAGTACACAACTAGGAACTTGCCCATGTAGGGCCGCAAGACCTGAGTCATCACCCGCATGAATGTGCTAGGGGCATTCGACAGTCCGAACGGCATCACCAACCACTCAAATAGACCATCCTTCGTCTTGAATGCCGTCTTCCACTCATCCCCCTCGCGGACCCTAATCTGGTGATATCCGCTCCTAAGGTCGATCTTTGTGAAAATACGGGCCCCAGCCATAGCGTCAAGTAAGTCGTCAAGGCGGGGAATCGGGAAGCGGTACTTCACTGTGATCTTATTGATGGCCCTACTGTCAACGCACATGCGCCAGCTCCCGTCCTTCTTCGGGGTGAGAAGGGCTGGGACCGCGCACGGACTCAAGCTCTCGCGTACGAAGCCCTTCCTAAGTAAATCATCCACCTGCCGTTTTAGCTCGGTATGCTCGGTTGGGCTCATACGGTAGTGTGGGAGATTGGGCAAAGATGCCCCTGGCACAAGGTCGATCGCGTGCTGGATATCCCTCAGGGGGGGTAGCTCGTCGGGGAGCTCTTCGGGCGTAATGTCCATAAAGTCCCCCAAAAGTCGCTGTAAATCAGGATCAGTAGGAACGACACTCCCTCTAGGAGTATCCGGGGCCAAGGTAGCCGCTACAACAAATACGATCCCTGAGTCTAAGCCCTCTCTCATGAAGTCATGCATCCTCAGAAGGTGTAGGGGCCTGGAGGACCCGACACCGACGGGCGAGTCAACCTTGCCCTTTGATGGATCCTTGGGCTGGGTTGGGGTCAGGGTGATCTTTCGGCCCCGATCATAAAATACGCATGTGTTCGATCGCCCGAAGCACGTCACGTCGCGATCAAACAACCAGGGTCGACCTAACAGGACATGGGCTACGTCCATCGGGATGACGTCGCACCAGACCTTGTCCTCGAAGGACGCGAGCCGCAAGGGTACTAAACACCGCTGGGTAACCTGGATAGCAGACTTGTCCACCCAAAGGACACGATAGGGCTGGGGGTGTGGCTCGGGAGTGATCTGCATCCGCTCCAGCGCCTTCACGGCGACAATATTCACGCAGCTTCCCCCATCGATAGCAAGCTTGCAGGGACCGCCCGCGCTCTGGAAGTAGGTATAGAAGATGGTGGTACGTCGCCAATCATCCTCCGCACGTGGAGTATGCAAGAGGCGGCGTATAACTCCTAACTCTAAGGATCTCTCTGCGTCACTCTCCCAGTCTTCCTCCACGGTTGCTACTATGTCGCCCTCAGTCTCTTTCGCCGGGTCTATACTTTCATCGTCCTCATCCTCAATCAACAGGTTCCGCATAGGGCATTGTGCGGCATAGTGACCACGTCTAGAGCATCTATAGCACTGGGGGCCACTGGGCCTAGGAGGCCCGGTCATAACAGCCTTCCCTTTCACATCCTCAGGGGTGTGGGGGGGACCGGGGCCTGGGGGTGAGGAGGGGTGGGCCTCCTGAATGTGGGGCCCTCAGTCCTAGGAGCTTGCTGGCGGGTTCCGGTAGTCCGGAGGTAGAGCTCGTACTCCAGGGCCAACTCATAAATCTGTTCGACTGTTTCCCGTCGGTGGGGAATTAGTTCCCTTCTAATCTCCGACCGTAGGCCGTACCGAAATCGGGAAGCCGCGGCACTGCTCTCCTCTCGGAGGTCACTCCTCACCATCAGGTCGTCAAACTTGGTCATATATTCAGCTACTGACATCGTGCCCTGTCGAAGTGCATAGACCTGGTCTAACAAACGATCACGATACGACGCGGGGAGGTATTTCTCCTTCAGGCGCCTCGTCATATCTTCCCATCTAATGATGGGCCGATAGCCGTCCCGCTCTAAGGCTCGCTCTACGCTAGTCCAATAGTTCATCGCAGATCCCACTAACTTCATACGCGCGAATCGCACTTTGCGTTCATCACTCATGTCATACCAGTCAAAGTAGTGCTCCATCTCCCGGAGCCAGTCACTAAATGCTCCGGGGTCTTGATGACCGTCGAATGTAGGAACGTCGATACGGATACGACGGAGGATGTCATCCTCCCTAAGTGGTACCCCTTCCCGATGTTCGGGATAGCCGTCAAAGCGGTCACGACGGGCGTAGTCGTATCGGGGCCGCTCAGGGTTCCGTGGGGCATCATGATCATAATCAGGGGGATCTGGATACCGTCGGGGGGCGTTGTGGTCGCCTCGGCCTTCGTAGGCATCCTGGCGCGCACGAAGCTCATTAATGCGAGCGCCCAATTGATCAAAGCGGTCTAAGATCGTGCGTTGAAATTCAGCGGGGGACAATTCCGAGTTGGAATTGGAGTTGCCCGCCCGCTCATCAGTGAGATTCGGATCGGACATGTTGTGTCTAAATGGCCTACCACTACGTAACATACGATGCGCTCAAACCTGGCGCTTTGATACCAATCTGACGCAGGGGCAGGCTGGGGTCGCGGGAAAACTAGACGTACTACGGGGTTTTACGATAAGGACGACCCAACACAGCACGGGCTTCACGAAATCCAAACGGTGAAATTAACGTAGATTATTTAAAAATAATTCTATGCCCACGCAAAGGTCCACCCAGGGGGGGGTAGAGGCAAAGGAGAGAGGCACCTAGGCGTGGTTACGAATCGGGAGCGCAAAGGATTTAAATTAAAAGCGGATTGGCCCTGCAAGTTAGCACAAAATCAAGTAACACAAACACCAATTAATTGATAAGCAAAGCACTGAAATTTAAGCAGAGTAATCCATGCCAAGAATCAAGTCCAAAAGACGATTTACAACCTTACGTGGAGCCAATCGGATGAGGGTGGGGCGCCGATTGTTGGGAAGAGTAGATCCGGAGCGGTGGAAGCCAATCGTGGGGGCGTGCGGTGGACTCTCGGGCTGCGGGGGGAGTTGAGGCGGGGCTGAAGTGGACGGCGGGTGGTGGGTGGTTGTCGGAAGCAGGGGAGGGGAGTTGGGTGTGGTCGACGGGGCTGTAGGAGGCTGGAAGAGGGGCGGCGCTGGCTGCTGGGCGGCGGAAAGCAGGTGGCGGGCTGCTGGATGGCGGGAAGGCGGACGGCGGGCTGTTGGGTAACAGGAGGTGGGGCGGATGGTTGTTGGCGGGTAGAGGGAGGCTCGACGGGGAGGCGGAGGGGGCTGGGTAGCCCTGTCGGAGGCGAGGAAGGGAACGGGAGGCAGCGGAACCCTAGGCGTCGCACCTTGGGGTGTTGGCGTCGCACCAACCGACCGGTTGCAGGATTTCTCAAAACACTCGGTCCCCAAACCCATCCTCAAGGCTCCTATAAATAGAGAAAGAGGCTAGGGCATCCGGGATCGATGGCTCAGATCGTCCAATCGTCCGGGTGCCCAAATGATGTCAAAACATGTCCAAATAAAAGAAAACAAAATACAAAAAAACTCGCGTCGACCTTCCGGACGCATCCACGGACTCGGATCGTCCGGAAGGGCCCTCTAAGTGTAGGATCATCAAATCACGCCCGCTTTCGGCGGGAATACACATGCGTGGGCCAGTGTTGGTGTTGGCCTCCATCACTAGATATTGTATTTTTTTTGTGCCACACATTCGTCAGGCGTGCGCCTACGCCTCGCGCTTTGGCTTTGGACTCCTTTGCACTTTGGTGCGTCTTGTGCCTTTAATAACATTGGGCTGAGCATAGCATAAAGAAGAACCATTATATTCATGCTTACATCAATATTTACACCATCATTCATATTACAATGATACCGTGTGTTACCGAACTGCATGACGACGAACCGCCTTTGAAGGTGTACGCACGGCGATCACGCACGCAGAAGTAGGGCTGGGATAATACTGCGGTATCGCCCGACGTTACTCACCGCGATACCGCGGGCGGAAGCGCGACAGCAGGAGACCCGACGGAAATTTTGGATGGGGAGCAAGTCTAGTTTTAATATAAGGGCATTTTTGTTATTTTGTTTTATTGAGCCTCATTATATTAGAGGCCTATTTAACCCTAAACTTCATCTTGGGATCATCCAGCTAAGAAAGGGGGCTGCTCCCTCTCCTCTATTCTCTCTTGCTTCTCCTCTCTTCCTCTCGCCGGCCCTTCCTCTACAGCCGGCCCTTCCTCTACCGCCGACCTTCCCCTCTTTTCCTTAGTGGTAACATTTGGTCCGACTTGCCGCTCCGCCCACCACCGCGCCGCCGGATCGCTACATCATGACCGTCACAACGCCGCTGCCCCCTCCGACATCCCGGACGACCTCCGCGCCCGGGCCGACGCCCATGATGCCGACCTCTCCGAACCGCGGGCCTCCGTGTACGCCCTCCACGCCGCCGTCCTCACCACCACCAACACCACCGCCGTCATTCTCGCCCACCTCGACCTACTCGTACCCGCGCCCCCAACGCCCGCCGCCACTTCATTCACATCCCTCCTTGGCCAGCCCCCCCTTCCGCCGCTGTTCGCGGACGAGTCGCAGCCGGCAGCCCCGCTACCCCAGGTTGGCCGCCCCCCCCCTCGCGTTGGAGTTGCCCTCCTTTACGAGCGTCGATCCGATGGGGTGGATAGCTCGAGCCGAACAATTCTTTGATCTCCATCTCACCGCAGAAGGCGACAAGGTGAGCACCGCTATTGTCGGCCTCTCCGGCTCCGCCTTGCATTGGGCGTGGTGGCTCCGCCAGGTTCAACCCCTGATTCCGTGGCCCGAGCTGAAGTACGAAATGATTCAATGCTACGACACGCAGTGCTCCGGCTCCGCCATTGAGCGCCTCTGCAGCATTCGCCAATCGGCCGACCTCGATAGCTATATTGATGAGTTTGTGGCATTGGTCTCCCACGTTCCCGGGCTGCCTCTGGATCACTATATGAGTTTCTTTCTATAGGGCCTGCGCCCATCCATTCGCTCCCGCCTCCGCACGCATCAACCCCACACCGTCTCGTCCGCCATTGACCTCGCTCGTGCCGTGGAGGCGGAATTGTGCATCCAGCCCCCTCCACCGCCCCCATGTTCCTCCGGCCCACTATGTTCCACCTCGGCCGACCCCACCGCGGGAGGGGACCCCTCGCGCTCCGCACCCAGGGGGCCCTCGCCCGGGCCGTAGCCCGCCACACCGTTTTTCTGATGCCGAATACAATGACCTTCGCCGAAGAGGTTTATGCTTTCGTTGTCGCCTACCGTACTCGTCGAACCATGTCTGCTCGGTCAAAGTATTTCACGCCGTGTTCGGCGATGACCATCTCGATGAGGCGCCACCGGAGGCCGATGACCTTGCCGCACCTCCGGCCGCTGATCCACCCCTTCCGGACGGGGATGGCCTCCACTGTTTGGAGCTCCCTTACTTCTTGGTTTGCGGCATCACAGGCCCACGCGCGATGAAGCTCCGCGGCCGCCTCCAGGACCGCGACATCGTTCTCATGATTGAGAGCGGCGCCAGCCACAACTTCATTTCGGAACATCTCGCGCGCGAGTTGACGCTCACCTTCCGGCCGTCCCCGGCCTCACGGTGTGTCTTGGCGACGGTCGTCGCCAACCGACGCAGGGCCTCTGCCAGGCAGTGACGATAGCTCTCGGTGCCTGTGCCGTGACGGCCGACTTCTACATCATCGGCTTGGGTGGCCTTGATGCAATTTTAGGGGTGGCTTGACTCCAAACGCTGGGCGACGTCCGGGTCAATTGGGCCATGATGACTATGCACTTTCAACAGGGGCCCATTTCCCACTGCCTCACGGGTGACTCGACCCTCCTCCGGACTCCGGTTTCGTTTCAAGCCCTTCAGCGCACCTCCGAGGTGGACTTCTCCGCTTGGCTTTGCCCGCTTCAGGGTGTCGAGGCCGACCCCGCCCCACCACCTGAGGACCTCCGCCACTTCCTACATGAGTTCGCCGCGCTCTTCGAGGCCCCGACCGGCCTACCCCCGGTCCGCCACACTGACCACGCCATCGTCCTCCATCCCGGCACTTCCGTGGTGTCCGTGCGGCCATACCGTTACGGTCACGTTCAGAAGGACGAAATCGAATGCATCGTGCAGGAGATGCTCTTGGAGGGGCATTATTCGGCCCAGTGCGAGCCCTTTTTCCAGCCCAGCCCTCCTCGTGCGCAAGGAGGATGGTAGTTGGCGCTTTTGCGTGGACTATCATGAGCTCAACAAGGCGACCGTCTCCGACAAATACCCGATCCCCGTCATTCAAGAGCTTCTTGACGAACTCCACGGCGCCACCTTCTTCACTAAGCTGGACCTTCTGGCCGGCTATCATCAGATTCGTGTCCGGCCGGCCGACGTGCCCAAGACGGCTTTTCGGACTCATGATGGCCACTTCGAGTTCTTGGTGATGCCGTTTGGGTTGACCAACGCCCCGACCACCTTTCAGGCTACCATGAACGGCATCTTTCGGCCGGAACTCCGTATGCACGTTCTTGTTTTTTTTGATGATATCTTGGTGGACAGCTCCACTTGGCAGGAACACCTCCAGCACGTCCGGGCCACCCTCCTCACTCTTCGCCACCACCACCTCGTTCTGAACCGGAAGAAATGCACCTTCGACTCTCCGAAGGTTAGCTACTTGGGACATACTATTGCGGCCAATGGGGTGGCCATGGACGAAGACAAGATCACGACGGTTCTCCACTGACCGACGCCTACTTCTGTCCGCGAGGTTCACGCCTTCTTGGGCCTTACCGGCTATTACCGGCGGTTTATTCAGGGCTACAGAACGCTGGCCCGTCCCCTTACACAGCTGCTCAAGACCTCAGAGGAGGGCCCCTTTGTGTGGTCCGCCGCCGCCATGGCCGCGTTCACGGCCCTGTAGTCAGCCCTCGTGCATGGGCCGGTGTTGGCCATGCCCGACTTCCACTAACCATTCGTAGTGGAGTGCGACGCCTCGGGCATCGGGGTCAGCGCGGTCCTCATGCAATCCGGCCGCCCCATTGCCTATTACAGCCGCGCTTTTCATCTTCCACCCGGAGCCGCTCGGCGTACGAAAATGAACTCATGGCTCTCATCCTTGCGGTCCAACATGGGCGCCCGTATCTCCTCGGTCGGCCGTTAGTGGTCCGGACGGATCATCATAGCCTTCGCTACCTCCTTCAGCAGAAATTGCCACACCGGCACAGCAACTGTGGGCCGCCAAACTATTGGCTTACGATTTCTCGATCGAGTTCCGCTCCGGCAAGACCAATCGGGCGGCCGATGCCCTCTCCCGCCAGCCGTGCGGACCAGAACTAGCGGCCCTTACTCGACCAGTTTGGGAGGATGGCGCTGATATCCAGGAAGGGGTCGAACAGGATCCCGAGCTCGGCCCCATTCGTACGACTCTCATTGCCGGCCCGTCCGCACACCCGCCATATTCGCTCATAGGCGGTCGGTTGTTCTACCGCGGCCTCCTCGTGCTGTCCGCCAGTTCCACGTGTATTCCGCGACTCTTGGAGGATTTCCACGCATCCCCTTCCGGCGGCAATGCCGGCGCGTTCAGCACATATCGTCGACTCGCCGCCTCCTTGTTTTGGCCACAGATGTTTCGCCAGGTCAAGGTCTATGTCGCTGCATGCCTTCCATGTCAGAAGGCCAAGTATGAGTCGATGTTTCCGGGGGGCCTTCTACAGCCCCTGCCGGTACCCGAACGGATTTGGGAGGACATCATCATGGATTTCATCACTCGACTACCATATTCTGTCGGATTTGACTGCATCTTGGTGGTCGTGGACCGCCTCTCGAAGTATGGCCACTTTATTCCCCTCTGCCATCCCTACACGGCCGCCACAGTGGCAGACAGTTTCATCGTCGAGATCGTGCGTCTTCATGGTTTTCCGCGCTCTATCGTCAGCGATCGGGACCCTCTCTTTTTAAGCAGCTTTTGGACCGCTCTTTTCCGCTTGCATGGCACTCGCCTCCGAATGAGCACCGCCTACCATCCCCAGACGGACGGGCAGTCCGAAGTCCTCAATCGGTGTTTAGAGGCCTACCTTCGATGCTTCATCGGCGAGCGGCCGGGCACCTGGGCAAAATGGCTCCCATGGGCGGAATACTCGTACTACACGGCTTATCATTATGCCGCCAACACCTCCCCCTTCGAAGCAGTATACGGCCGGCCACCTCCATTTATCGTGCCGCACCTTCCGGGCGAATGCCCTGTGGCCAGCCTAGAGGCTCACCTTCAGGATCGTGACACCATTTTGGACAGCTTGAAGAAGCATCTCCGCCGAGCCCAGGCCAAAATGACCTCGTTTGCCAACCGGAAACGCCGGGACTTGCAATTCGCTCCCGGGGAGAAGGTGTTCTTTAAGTTCCATCCCTACCGCCAACTGACAGTCGCTGCCCGCCGCGCATGCCCCAAGCGGGTGTCGCGTTTCTTCGGCCCGTTCGAGGTGCTCGGCCGGATTGGGTTGGGCCTACCGCCTTCGCTTGCCGGACGGCAGCCGGATTCACCCCATATTCTACGTGTCTCAACTTCGTCGCGTCATCGGCGACCACCCCACCTGGGACCATTTCCCCGCCGACCTTGATTTCTCGGGTTCGGCACCTTTGTACTCAGCGGCTATCCTGGATAGTCGGTCGCCCAACCCCAGCACCGGTTTTCCCAAGGAAGTCCGGGTGGCGTGGCGACATCGGCCGCCGTCGGCGAGCACATGGCTTCTCCGCGATGATTTTCGTCGCCAATTTCCGAATTACTGCCTTGAGGACAAGACTAATTTCCTAGACGGCAACATTGTTACCGAACTGCATGACGGCGACCCGCCTTGGAAGGTGTACGCACGACGATCACGCACACAGAAGGAGTGCGGGGATAATAGTGCGGTATCGCCCTACGTTACTCACCGCGATACCACTAGCGGAAGCGCGACAATAGGAGACCTGGCGGAAATTCTGGATGGAGAGCAAGTATAGTTTTAATATAAGGGCATTTTGGTTATTTTGTTTTATTGAGCCTCATTATATAAGAGGCCTATTGTAACCCTCAACTTTATCTTGGGATCATCTAGCTAAGAAAGGAGGCTGCTCCCCCTCCTCTATTCTCTCTTGCTTCTCCTCTCTTCCTCTAGCCTGTCCTTCCTCTATCGCCGGCCTTCCCCTCTTTTCCTTAGTGGTAACACCATGTATGCTGAATGATCCACACTCCTACTTCAAATTCAGTTAAAAATTCAAAATTGAAAAGAGCAAAAACTAGTATCATGCTACAAATTAGTATCATCATACAAACACAAAGAGCTTCATATAAAAGATCCACATTACAAAAACAACACTAAAGCCTTTATGCCACTTTAGCGGGGTCAGCTTGGATTCTATGTGTCACATCTTTATCAATACTTCCGTCCTTTTGATCTATCAATCCAAGATATTAAAAATACTTACTACAGGAAATATTGCCCAACTTAATAACAAAGTCAAACTATCAATCCAAGATATTTAAAATACTCATTACAGGAAATATTGTGATCACCCAACTTAATAATGAAGTCATCTGTCCTCCGTGCACTACTAAATTTTAATATACTCCGCCCTATATTGTCAAGGCGCGCGCCTAGGCACGCTTGCCGCGCCCGGGCGCAGCCCGGCGCGCCTCAGCACGGCTGTGGCGGGAGATGTGCCCCAGGCGCGCTTTTAGAGCGCGACTTACAAGCTCCCTGGCGCACCAAAGGCGAGCCTGAGCCTTTCAAGGTGTTTTTTTTTTCATTTTTTTAGATGGGAAAAACATGATTTCAGACGCACCTGAGGCACCCCTAGGAACACTTGGGCCCCATTCACTGAAATTGAGCGAATTGAGAGCATAATTCCCTGAAATTGAGCGCTCAATTTCAGCGAATTGGGCGTCCAATTCGCTCAATTTCAGCAAATTGGACGCCTAATTCGCTCAATTTCCTTTTCCCCCCATTTTTGCGCCTCACGTGCATCAGGCGCGCACCTGCGCCTAGGCTCCAGGGGGCCTTTGCGCCTCGGTGCGCCTTGCGCCTTTGACAACATAGACTCCGCCTTTGCCACGCTCAACCTAAAACCCTTCTTTTCTAGAGTGTCTCACCTAGATTCAAGTTTTGCGTTTACACCCTCGCGCGTCTCATTGACCAAAACGATATCATCCACAAACAATATACACCAAGGTATTGCTTGTTGGATATGTTCGGTGAGCTCATCTAAGATAAGTGTAAGGAGATAAAGGCCTAAAGCTGAACCTTGATGTAAACCAATAGTGATAGGGAAT
The DNA here is from genome assembly GCA_039583875.1 of Platanthera guangdongensis. NCBI lineage: Eukaryota > Viridiplantae > Streptophyta > Magnoliopsida > Asparagales > Orchidaceae > Platanthera > Platanthera guangdongensis. Next base: position 151,813,268 of record CM077163.1, on the reverse strand, counting down.
TCATACGTTAATCCTCCAGATGTCCTCACCCTTGTCACTAAATTTGTATACATATCTTTGATTATGTCAATGTATGATACATTTACACCTTTCTTTTCTTAGACTCTCCATAAGATCTCTCTTGGAACTCTATCATAAGTCTTCTCAGGATCGATAAGCAACATATGCAAATCTTGTTTTCTTTCTTGGTAGTTCTCAACGAGTCACCTCAAGTGACATAAAGCTTTCATGGTCGACCACCCTGACATGAATCCAAATTAATTTTCCAAAATGTTAGTCTCCTGTCTTACTCTTCTTTCTATTACTCATTCTCATAATTTCATGGTATGACTTATTAATTTAATTCTTCTGTAATTAACACAATTTTGTATATCTCTTTTGTTCTTATATAAAGTTATCAAAATACTTTCTCTCTGTTAGTCTAGCTCAACTGCTTTTCATTTTTCATCTTTTTTATAACATCATTTACTTCTGATAGTTGAATTTTATGATAAAACACTATGTTCTTATACTTCACCGATTTACTTAACTTTTTCAAGTTTAATTCATTGTCTTTTGTTTCATTATAGAGTTGATAAAAGTATTTTTTTATTGCTCTTTAATATTCACATCATTTGTCAAAACTATATTTGTTTCATCATTTATGCATTACTTGGCTTAAATCTCTTGTCTTACTTTCTATAGCTCGAGCAATTTTATCAGAAAGGCTTATGATAAAAGATCCACATTACATCACAAAAATTGATATCATGCTTCACATTCATGCTTCATTCATTTAAAAGATCAAATAAAAATGCTTCAGATCTGGAATGATAAGCACCAAAATTCTTTAATCAACTCTCATTCATGTTGTATTGCACTCATGTTCAACAACAACAACAAAATTCAAATCCGGGGAATGATAATACCAAAAATTTGTCAAATAACTCTCATTCATACTCTGGAGAACTCAAGTTTGATCAACAACAAAAAAACTTTAGATTTGTGGAATGATCAAAAATGGCAAGAGTAATCAAAGATAAATGTCATGGAACAAAGTAGGATTTCCGATCAAGTTTAATGTTCTAGAACGATGAGAAAGGAGCTTGACGACGAGGTTGTTGTTTGATGTCGTCGATCAAAGTGAAGGAATGCCAACAATGAAGGAGCTCGTCGATTGGAATGGTATGGCCAGCTTGTCGCTGGAAATAGCACGCGGTCGATCTCCAAGGCCTTTGCAGCCTGTCGCTGGAAATAGCACGCCGGTTGATCTCCAAGGCCTTCTGGTCGAGATTTAGGGGAGGTTAAGTCCGCCGCAGGGTGATGTAGATGGATCTCGATTTGCGAAATTGTGAATTTATTTTACAACCCATAAATCACAGCTTTTAACGATCCGAATGTTGTAGTTGTTTGCACTGGAGGAGTTAAAAATACTGTTTTGTGAAGCAGTGAAAAAAGTCCCGACACACAGGAAGCGTGGAGCTCAGCCAAACATCCCCCCTGAGGTCCTAAATCACCAATGGTGCTTCCTTACTGATGTAGGATAGGATACGAGGATGCACAAATCGAAGAACTTTAAGGATGAGAATGAATTCTGACACACTAACCTTAATCTATATGCAATGGTTCCGGTAAATTAATACGAACAATAATATTTTAACCCACACAACAATAAATTAAAGCAAGGAAATAACATTCAATAAATGAACATTCAATGGCTTTCCTCTGCTCGGAGGGCCAAGGCAAAGCGCGCGGTGAATGAATCCCACGTGCGTATCGAAACAAACTTTCCATCAGCAAAATAGTGTCCAATCCAATAAAATATGTTGAATAAAATAGTCCAATACAATGAAGGCTCACCAAGTAGTGGACTGACAAGACAATAAAGATTTCGGAGTCGGAGGTGGGTGGACGACGATCCGAGGTGGAACCAGAGGCGTGGAGAATGACGTAGGTGTTTGTCCTCGGTGGAGGGGAAATGGCGGATCAATGTTGAAATAGTCCAGATCTGGTTTGATCTAGAAGGGAGGGCTGTGAGAGGTGGTATCACGGGAGGGGAGGGGTTGGCGGCAAGGGGAATTAGGGATTGAAGGGGGCAGTTGTTGTCGATGTAAGAGGGAGGGTTGGCGGTGTTGTAGAGGGGTGGAGCGGCGACAGTGTGAGGGAGGGGTGGGATTGGCGGCGGCTTGCTGGGAGGAGATTTGGAGGGGAGACCGGCGGTGGGTTTGCTGGAGGAGGGGTCAGTTGAAATGGAGGTGCTGGAACTAAGGACAGATCAGCGGTTTGGGGCTGTTGGGGCTGTTGGGGCTTCGGATGGAGGTTTGGGAGGGGGAAGAAGAGGGCTAGGGTTAGGGAACACCGTGGGAAGGAAGATACACACGTAGGAGTCGTCACCTAGGGTTCCACGGAGTCGGCACCGTGGAGGGATCGCGAGAATCTGGTAATTCTTTCTCCAAACTCTGCAATGACCTAATTCAGCCCACTAACTACATGTTTATAATAAAAGAACAACTAGGGCATTCCACCATCGACGACTATGATTGGCTGGAGGTTGGCCACTCAAATACATCAAATGAAAACAAAAAATACTAAAGTAATATATCAAAAAGATTCACGACGTAGATCTGAACGCATCCGCGGAGTTGGATCGGCAATCCGATCAAGCTCTCCTGCGCGAGTACATGAACATGGGTCTCGCCTTGCGACGAACCTCTCCTGGTGCATGATCTAATGGTTCTCCTTCACTTACGCTTCTTAAACTAAGGACAATATGGTTAAATATACTGTGAAATTTTCGTGCATTTCTTCCCTTCATCAATTGAAGTTCTCTTTTGTTTGTTTTGAGGGTCACATTTGTTTTATGTTTGAATCTTTTTTAGTTGTTATGAAGCAAAAATCTGATGATAACCTAAAATCTTAAGCTTGTGAGTTGCGAGTGAGGGAGTGTCAATCATGTTGGGAAATTTCCCTTTTGATTTGATGGAACAAAATCTTTTTAAAATTTATGATAATACAAAATATTTAAGTTGATAAGCTACTCTGAAAAAGAAGCTAGAAGGAAGTCATTCAAGTGAAGAAGCTAGATGGACGCAGCAAAAAATTCTGAAGAATTGGATAATTTCATGCAAAATCGCAGTCCAGCTATCCAAATGCTGACCGGACGTTCGCCAGTCGAGGGCTCGATCGCTGATCGGAAAATCCGTACGTAGATACAGCTCAAGTCTATTCTCTGAAGGCTTGTTTGTTGAGCAACTGGAGCTCTTTCAATGGTTGTGCCCCTACTGGGGCTCTGCATTAACCGACCGAGCCCTTCCCTTATCAGCGCACAAAAGGAAATTTTTTTTGCTGAAGAACTAGAATGTGATCGCCGACTTAAGCTTAGCATTTGCCAATTGAGCTCAACAGGAAGGTTGACGTTGAAATGAATTCAGAGCACAATTCTTTTTCATTCAAATCACAAACAAGTGCTGATATAGGAAGGCGTTTATCTGAGCACGTCAAATTAGTATAGACATTTAAGGAAGAAGAAGCCGCTTATCTGAGTATGCTAAATCAGAGCATCTCGAAAGAACTTGTCGGGATTCAATGGAGTCGTTGCAAAGCAGAAAAAAAGAAGTCACTGAGGAAGGAAGGTGAAGAAAAAGGAAGGTGGAATACAAGGTCCAAAAAAAAGGAAACTAAGAAAAGAAAGTGACGATTCACATAACTCTTCCTTTCTGTAGCTTGAAAAGAGAACTTTAAAGACTCTTTACGATAGAGATACGAGCATCTCTCTTTTGTATTTTCTCTGTCGGTTGAACCTTTAATCTGTAAACTGTCTCCCTTCTTCTTGAGACAGCCAAAATCACCACCTCTGTCTTGGCGATATTTTCTTGTTGCCAAACTCTCACTCTTGTAAAGGGTTACAAGATCTCCCTTTAAAAGATCTGATGAGGTTATTGGTTCTCTTACTAAAAAGATTCAATGAAGGTTACACGATCTTGCTTCAAAAGAACTAGTGAGGTTATTGAATCACCTAATAAAAAGAGTTGGTGAGGTTCTGAGTTTCTTAGCAGAAAGACTTTGTGGAGTTTTGTGGTTACTAGGAAAAAAGTCGGTGGGTTCTCAAGCCTCCAGTTGAAAAAGATTTTGGGAGTTTTTTTCGAGTCTCCTTGTGAAATGACTTTGTGAATCATTGGAGACAATGCTACCTCACAAGATGTGGAAGTGAGGAGTACACAGATTTGATCGACCTCTATAAAAATCTCACAATCTGTATTCGGGATTGTTTTTTCTATAGCTCAGGTTTTATTCCGTCTTTATTTATATTTACCAGTGTTTTGAATTATTGTGATTTCGAGAAAAAAATATTCTGTTCACTCCCCTGGATAAACATTAGATCCTTGTTCCGTACTGTCATATCACACCATATTTCGATACTCGCATTTTTTTTTCAGTTATCTATTGTCGACTTAACCTAAATTTTCGCCCTTTATCAATTGTCTTCTCATGTGAATGTTTTCCACAGAGCATCATCAATCTTCTTTCAAACCGAAGCTTTTTAACATCATCACGTATTGGCGTCTGGGATCACTAAGTGTGCTGAACCATCTCGGGAGTCACTTGCTCCCGAATCTTCCTCAACCATGATTGGAGTGAAGACACATGATACATGCAAACGAGGGAGCTTATGTAATATTAGGATGCTTATGTATTTTCTTTTAATAGCATTTTAGTAATATTAGGCATGTGGGCAGTCGACTCTCTCTATAAAGGAGCTAGTTTGCGAGTCATGATATTTTTCAAGTTGGCCGGATAACCCTATTGTATTCCAACACCCATATATTTTTCATTTATTTGTTGTTGTTGAATAAAATAAAAACCTATTCTTTAATTCTTTATTTTTGGGGGTTCATAATCTACACAGTTTGTTATTACTTTTGAGATCAATGTTCTTCATGCTGAGCAGATTTCTGCCACAGGATTAAACTCCCATCCGGCGCAAAAAAGATTGTTCTGAGTGGATGTCGCGCAATGATCGGTCAGGTCGCCGGAGGCGGCAGAACGGAGAAACCGCTCCTCAAGGCCGGCAACGCCTACCACAAGTATCGTGTGAAGAGAAACTGCTGGCCCAAGGTCCGGGGCGTCGCCATGAATCCCGTGGAGCATCCCCATGGCGGAGGAAACCACCAGCACATTGGCCACGCCTCCACTGTTCGCCGCGATGCCCCACCCGGTCAGAAGGTAGGCCTCATTGCTGCCCGGAGGACCGGTCGCCTTCGGGGCCAGGCTGCCGCCACCGCCTCCAAGGCAGAGAAGGGTTCTTAGAAGGTGGGCTGCTTATTTTGCAGCTTCCTGCTTCTATATATTTATGGTTTTGACACAGTTTTGTATTATTGTTCTGTGCAGAATTGAACGTGTTTGTTATTTATTTCGTAGATTTAATAACTATTTGCATAATATTGTTTCAAAGATATCATTTGTTTTGAAATGTCATCTTTTACTCATTGATTGAATATTTGTTTTGATTGTCTGGTCCAATTTTGGCCCTTTTTGTTATTTATCATCTCATGTTCTGAGTGTTGCTTTAGGATATTCTAGGCTGTGTTTGGCAGGGATTTTAGGAATCCCATGCTACCACCTTTTCCCTGCTTCGGCTATCGAGCTACGTGAACAAATATTGTTTGTCTGTCTGTGTGTTGCCTAGCTAACAAACATCTGGTATATATACATAACAAGATTGGTATGCATAAAATAAATTTGAAAGTTTTCATTCTGGCAGTCCAAATCTCTATAGCTCTTTGGGGGATTTAGGGGTGTGCTGTACTTTAGGGTGCAGTGCATAATCTCACGCGATGTGCGTGAATCACATCGCGATCTGAAATGTGAACGCATCTCTGCGCAAGATGTGATGCACTCGCAGAGTCGCAGTCATTGGGTTGCTGCACTACATCGTAAAGCGCAGAATCTTCTGCACTGTACACTGTTGGGTGAGCGTCAAGTGCTCCACAAATCTGCCATCTCTTTACTACTAGCTGTTTCGTGTTCACGTATAATAATTAATTTCTGTATAGAATTAGTTAACCCACTATTACTTTAATTATTTATTTACAATGAAAATAAGGATTAGCCGTAATTTTATAAGAATTATTCTCATCATTATTCTCTTTATCTTCAAATGATATTTTTTAGTTATAAAATTATTTTTGTTTGTAAAAGCAATTTTGAATAATTATTAAACATCATTGTTATCGGCCATTAACAATCCATCTTTTTTTATCAAAGCAGTTTTTAATCATGTGTTACTTTCTCGAGAGTGACTAAAATTGGATCTTGTTCCAATATTTTCTTAATTCTCTTCTTAATTGAGTACTCAATCTTCATCTGAAAAATTTGGCCTTAGATTGATGCTTAGTTACCATCGTGAGAAATTCTAACTTATGCAACTTCTATACTAACATCATCTATTTAGTAAACTTCACTATCATTGATGTTACTTTACAACTCGTATTAATCAAGGATGAGCCCACGAGCCACATAAGCAAAACAGGACAGACGAAGATAAGAGCAACCCCAACTAGAAGGCGGGTATCCCTTGCTACTCACACCATAGGCAAGCATCCCAAGTAACTCGCCACAATTGGGCCTTATTTGTCGATCACCAGTTGACGAGCACTCTCGGTTATTCGCCATCAGCGAGTTTCATTTTAAGTCATAGGTCGATACCCGCAAAGGATCTTTTTCACCTTGATAGGCCAAGTATTTGCGGGGAAGGCTATTCGCATATCGATATACTCCTGGATTTGTCTATAAATACGACCAGGAGTATTAGGGAAGACACTTCTTGAAACCCTCACCCCCTAGTCTCCCTAAGTCGTTACTCTTCAAGTGAGTGTCTTCCTTGTGCCTAGCACAACTTTTGAATTTTGAGGGGAAACTCTTCTAGACTTTCGGATACGTGGTGAGACTTTTTTGATGCAGCACTCGGGTCGTGTTTATAGACAGTTCTGTTCTCTCTCTTGCTCTTTGTCATTATAGCTGTGAGGTTAGACCACAAAATCAGTAACCTCAGACTACCCATTTTATCTAAATATTTGTCAACTAGTTTTCTTGGTTCCAATATTTTGGTGCAGTGAGAGTGAGCTGTAATCGAAGGAGAAAATTCTAGCGAGAAGATGACATGCTTCTAGAAGACATGCATGTGGTTATCATCGACAAATTGCAGGTGGAAGGCGAGTTCGTAACAAGGGCAGACTCCGCATTCTTCACAAAAATGATTGAAGACACATTGAGAGAAATGCTCGCTCCTTGCGTTAACGTGACAACAACCTTGCCTCATCGCATCACTCCCTCAAAAGAAGGCGAGCCATCTAGAAGAATAAGTTAAGAAGTTAACGGATTCAATGGAGTCGTTGCAAAGCAGAAAAAAGAAGTCACTGAGGAAGGAAGGTGAAGAAAAAGGAAGGTGGAATACAAGGTCCAAAAAAAAGGAAACTAAGAAAAGAAAGTGACGATTCACATAACTCTTCCTTTTTGTAGCTTGAAAAGAGAACTTTAAAGACTCTTTACGATAGAGATACGAGCATCTCTCTTTTGTATTTTCTCTGTCGGTTGAACCTTTAATCTGTAAACTGTGTCTCCCTTCTTCTTGAGACAGCCAAAATCACCACCTCTGTCTTGGCGATATTTTCTTGTTACCAAACTCTCACTCTCGTAAAGGGTTACAAGATCTCCCTTTAAAAGATCTGATGAGGTTATTGGTTCACTTACTAAAAAGATTCAATGAAGGTTACACGATCTTGCTTCAAAAGAACTAGTGAGGTTATTGAATCACCTAATAAAAAGAGTTGGTGAGGTTCTGAGTTTCTTAGCAGAAAGACTTTGTGGAGTTTTGTGGTTACTAGGAAAAAAGTCGGTGGGTTCTCAAGCCTCCAGTTGAAAAAGATTTTGGGAGATTTTTTTGAGTCTCCTTGTGAAATGACTTTGTGAATCATTGGAGACAATGCTACCTCACAAGATGTGGAAGTGAGGAGTGTTGAAAGTGGAATTCGGCCTCCTGTGGAGTTCGACCATTGGGGAAGGGGTGGTCTCGCGCCTACTTTGCTCCTGCAAGAAAAACAATGAAGAAGACAAGAAGAAACAGACCCAAGGGCTCGGCAGGGAGGTCCCACCACAAACCCGGAAGATCTCTGAGCGCTTCCCCTCCTTAGCCAGAAGCCGAGCTAAGGTACCCTCAGAGAGCACTTGAAAACGAGAGTAAGGAGGCACTCCAGGCGTCCCCTCTGAGGTACCCCTTGGATCTTATTTATAGTTTTCTGGAATCCGAACTGCCAATAACCAAAAGAACTGACCTGAAAATACCAAAGAGCCCCTGGTTGGGTCTGCCAACAGCCAAATTCCGCTGTCCTGAGTGGCTATGCGCAGTCCAACCTGGTCTGCCAATAGCGTGGCTCCGCCGTTCTGAGGGGCCATTCGCACCCCTGGGGAGTCGGCTCGCCTCCGATCCCCCTCCGCGGGAGGCGGGCACAACCTGGCTCCAGCGGTCTGCCTATTCTTCCTGGGCGAGCGCGAGCCGGACCGCCGCGACCTGCCTGTCTTCTGCCGGGGCGGACCGGCGACCAGGTCGCGCGTAGGGGCTGGCCGGCGATCATCGCGACCCCCCGATCGGCTCACTAGCCGCGGGTCGCCGAACCCATCCGCTTGGGTCAGCGATTCTCTGCTCGACCCTGCTCGCTCGCCTCGCCCGGCTCGCTCGCCTGAAATGGGCGGGAGCGGACCAGCCCCCCCTGCCGTATATCTGTTTGCCGCTGGGGTGCGGGTTGCGTGGCTAGGTCTGCTCGACCTCCCTGGCGGGAGCCGCTCGCCGGACACGAGGTTGTACACAATCCCCGCTCTTTTTGAGCTTGGTACAAGCTCGAAAAGAATCATCCAACCCGCGTGTTCGGCGAGTACTGTGCTGATCTGGCAAGGAATCTTCTGGTGGGGCCCCACTATCCGGCTATAAATATACCGCTGAGCCCAGGGGGGGCTCCCCAGATCCCTTCCTTCTTCTCGAACAGACTACAGTTTCTCGATGCCGGTCAGCGATGAGGTGCGAGCTCGCCTGGCGGCAGCGGGCCAGAAGACTCGGGAGGAGGCCCTTGAGGCCGCCCCTTGGCTAGCACGTGGGTCTCCCGGCCCTCTCTTTAGGCCGGCGAAGGGAAAGATTGTTAGGCGGTCTCCGGCGGGTGACCGTCCGGGCTCCAGCTCGGCGGCGGGTGTTGAGGTCGTTCCTGGGGTACGTGACCTTCTTCGGCTTATCGTTGTATCTCTGATCTTTTGTCTTGCAGGCAATTCCTTGTGAAGAGGTGGGGAACCGGGGGGAGGATCGCCTCCCTCCCTTGTCGTCTGAGAGGGTTGCTAGTCCCCTAGGCCTGGACCGCCCAACTCCGAAAACCCCTCGCTCGCCGGCTCCCCACGGACTGGGAAAATCTCTTGAGGCCCTCGAGGGGGAAGCCTTTCAGGGTCGGCCGGGCTCCTCTCGTCCATCCGTCGGCGCGGACGACGTGCCAACCCCTGGTAAGCTAGTACTCAACGTTGGCTTTGTCCTCGCTCGCTCCTTCTGAATCGCCCTTTTGTAGCTTACAACATGGTCTCCTCCGAAACTGAGATGAGCGAGGGGCATTCGCCTCCGCCCGACGTGGACAGTGTTTCTGATTACCTGGGCGACCCGACCGATGCGGTGGGGATGAAGAGGCAGGTGACGCGGCTGTTCCAGAAACACACGCTGCTGCTTCAGGAGATCGTGAAGAGGGTCGATCAAGACAAGGCCGACACCGAGGCCCGGCTCGCGGCCTTGGAGGGAGCCCCGCGCGCAACAGAAGGCGACGATGTCACTTCACCGGGCGTGCACATTACGCGAGCCAAGGAGCGTCTTAGGAATGTCTCAGAGCAAGTCGGCCTGGCTGAGCGGGAGCTGGTGGCGGTTCGCGATTACCACTATCCTCGCGTGCCGCCGCGATCGGGAACGAAGCGGCGGGGCAGGTGGAAGTGGATCCAGTACTGATCCAGCCTTTTTCCCCCCGCTCGCGGGATATCGCGGGGTTGCTATTATTTCAAAGTTATCCTGTACCTGTAGCGATTCACAACTCTTTTTGCCCGCGTGCGAGCCTAATTTTTGCTGCTGATGTGTATTGAAATTACCATGTTATTGCTTTCGTTCTCTGTGGGGCGGGTCAGGGAAAGGATTCGCTCTACCCGTCCTGCCGATCGGGGCGAGGGCGAGCCGAGGGGCTCGCCAGCCGGGAGTTTCCCGACTCGTGCGGAATCCCGGGCGGGTGCGGGCCGAGACTCGCCCGCTCAAGTCTTGTGTGAATGCGGCCGGGCGAGAACCGCGCCTGATCGGCCTTTGCGGTGCGGTTGCGCGCTGGGAAGTCGAACCGTCGGGCTGATTTTTGGCTACACGCACCCCTTCATTCGGCGGGAACTTTCCCGCCCTTTCTCTCTCTCCCTATAAATAGGCCTTGCCGGTTCTTATTCTTTCACCGGTTCAAAACACTCTCCCGCTTCCTGCTCTCCGCAAAGCTCGGCTCGTGCTCGCCTTCTGGATCTGTCTCGCACGATTGGTGGCAATTCGGTGGAAATGGGCGGTGGCGGCGATGATGCGGACGGTCGAAGCAAGTGCGCCTGGACCTTCTCGGAGCACGATTTCCCTCACGCCGTCATTTCGGAACGCGAGTACCTGGATGCTCTCGGCGACCACGTCCCGCCTGGTTTTTCGGCGAGACGGCCCGGGGAAACAGAGAAGATCAACGATCTATCCAGGGACGAGCTCGCCATACCCCTGGCTCACTTTGAGGTGGGCCTGCGACTTCCCCTGTGGCCCGAGGTACGCAAAGTGCTGAAGTACTTCGGGGTCGTCCTAGGTCAGAGGACCCCGAACTCCATAGCCGTTATGGTGGGGTTCGCCTGCTTTCTGCGAGAGGAGCGAGTCGAGTTTAGTCTCGCTGTTTTCCGGAAGCTATTCTCCTTCCGGGCGAACCGGGATGGTACCGCCTACTTCTCTAGCGCCCACCTCAAGGTGCGGGAGACAATAAATAAGAGTCATAACTGGCTCAAAAAGTTCCGGTTCGTCCGAGGGGACTTCGGCAACGTCCCCTTCTCGCCGGTGCAGCTCAGCGAGGCGAGTTACCGTCCGCCCAGCCTAGGGGGCCACGAGGCTGACTTGTGCGGGTTCTTCGCCGGGAAGAACTTCGAGGTCGCGTATCTGCGCCGCCATCTTGATGACCTTGCCGCCGTCCCACCAGGGGGAGGTTTGCCACTTGTCACTGCTCTGCCTTACCCTTTTCTTCTCTGTCTCATCCCCTCTTCTTGGCAGGCAAGTGGGACATCCCTCTTCATCCCCCCTATGAGAGCGCTCGGATTGCCCCCGGGGTTCTCGCCCGAGCGCAGGCCGCGGACGCCGCTCAGCGCGACCCCCCGTCGGTCCCGGCCAAGAAGCGGCCGGGCGGCGGACAGCCCACTCCCCCGCCAAAAGTGGCGAAGACTTCGGGTCGGCAACCCGCTGTGAGCCAAGGGAAAGGCAAGGCCCCGGCAGATCTGCCGACCGAGGGCTCCCCTCCCGTGATCGCTTTGACCAGCGACATTCCCGCCGGAGCAGCGGGTACTTCGGGGCCGCCAGACGGGTCGCAAACCGCCGCGAAGCCGGTGCCGAGAGGGCATCGCAACTTCGGCTACGGCGAGAAATACCTGGACGAGCTCGGCGTCCCGCTCCTGTCATGGGACAAGGAGTCTAACCGCGCGGTGGTCTCGACTCTGCTGCCGAGCTGGCTGGAGCAGGACACCATCGGCGGGGAGGCGTATAATTTCTCGTTCAGCCTGTACTCGCGAGAAGACGCCGCCATCTACGACAAAGAGGCGACGCGAGTATTGGTTCACGAGAGCGCGCGGGCCCAGCTACGCGGCCTGGAGCTAGCTCATATGGTAGGGAGGCGCTGCACCCAGCTGGAGCGGAATGCCACCTCCCTGAAGAAGCTGGCGGACGAGAGGGAGGAGGCCCAAAAGCTTGCTCAGGAAGACGCGAACCTTCAGAGGAGGAGGGCCGACGCGGCAGAGGAGTCCCTCGCGCAGTACCTGGGCGGGGTGGTATGTGCTCACCCTCAACAACCGCCCTTTCTCGCGAATCCACCTTATAACTTTCTTTTCCTCTTTTCAGGATGCCGCGACGGCCAGTCGGATGGGTGCTGAGATCGCCACGCTTGCTCAGGACAAGTCAGCACTGGAGGCACGGGTACGCGAGCTGGAGGCCGCCGCCGCTGTCGCTCCGCCTGATAACAGGGGCTGCCCGCTCGCGCACCACTCCGACCACGAGTTGGAGGTGCTGATGCAAAAGAACGCCGCCAGCGCCGCGAAGTACACGATGCAGATGCTGCGACGCGCAGATCTTCTCAAGAGCGAGGCGGCGGAGCTCTCGGCGGGCGACGTGGTTCCGGCGCTGTTCCTCCCCGTACCGGACCCTGGAGACCAGTCCTTCCAGCGCATTTAGGACTTCTCGCCCCGAATCCCGCGTCACCCCCACTCTTTTGACATTTGTTTATTAGATGTATATATCGTGCACGTTTAGCTGTTTTGAGACGTACGCGCGAGTTGTGCCTAGACTTCGTGATTTTTATCTACTATTGCTTTTATAAATGCTTTCTCGCCTGCCTCTGTATATTTGCTATTACCGCACAGGGTGGCCTGCCTCTGCGACCCAGCCCTGATGATGCGGCTGCTTCGCCCTTCAAGCGAGGCGAGCCAGCTCGTCCTTTGTCTGAGTTATCAAACTTCTTGCGGGCCCTCGCCCAAGTTTTCGCCTCCGTTCGACCGCCTTTCTTGGGGTTGGGGGGGCTATGCTAGACCCCTCCCTTTTTGATTAACTTTTGTGATTCCGACCTGCTATTAACACCATTCGAGTAGTTCCCGGCCTTATCGGCTAGGTGGGAGCCCGGCAGCGTGATTCGTTCTGGGTCGCAAATTATTGCCATCGAGTGACTTCCGCCCTCGCCAGCTAAGTGAGAGCCTGGCAGCGGGATCTTCTCGAGGCTAGGGATGACACCGAGTGACTTCCGGCCCTGCCATCTAGGTGAGAGCCTGACAGCAGGATCTTCTAGGGGTCCAAACACATTCCATCGAGTGACTTCCGGCCCTGCCAGCTAGGTGAGAGCCTGGCAGTGGGATCTTCTCGAGGCTAGGGATGACACCGAGTGACTTCCGGCCCTGCCAGCTAGGTGAGAGCCTGGCAGCGGGATCTTCTCGGGGTCCAAACACATTCCATCGAGTGACTTCCGGCCCTGCCAGCTAGGTGAGAGCCTGGCAGCGGGATCTTCTCGAGGCTAGGGATGACACCGAGTGACTTCCGGCCCTGCCAGCTAGGTGAGAGCCTGGCAGCGGGATCTTCTCGGGGTCCAAACACACTCCATCAAGTGACTTCCGGCCCTGCCAGCTAGGTGAGAGCCTGGCAGCGGGATCTTCTCGAGGCTAGGGATGACACCGAGTGACTTCCTGCCCTGCCAGCTAGGTGAGAGACTGACAGCGGGATCTTCTCGGGGTCCAAACACATTCCATCGAGTGACTTCCGGCCCTGCCAGCTAGGTGAGAGCCTGGCAGCGGGATCTTCTCGAGGCTAGGTATGACACCGAGTGACTTCCGGCCCTGCCAGCTAGGTGAGAGCCTGGCAGCGGGATCTTCTCGGGGTCCAAACACATTCCATCGAGTGACTTCCGGCCCTGCCAGCTAGGTGAGAGTATGGCAGCGGGATCTTCTCGAGGCTAGGGATGACACCGAGTGACTTCCGGCCCTGCCAGCTAGGTGAGAGCCTGGCAGCGGGATCTTCTCGTGGTCCAAACACATTCCATCAAGTGACTTTCGGCGCTGCCAGCTAGGTGAGAGCCTGGCAGCGGGATCTTCTCGAGGCTAGGGATGACACCGAGTGACTTCTGGCCCTGCCAGCTAGGTGAGAGCCTGGCAGCGGGATCTTCTCGGGGTCCAAACACATTCCATCGAGTGACTTCCGGCCCTGCCAGCTAGGTGAGAGCCTGGCAGCGGGATCTTCTCGAGGCTAGGGATGACACCGAGTGACTTCCGGCCCTGCCAGCTAGGTGAGAGCCTGGCAGCGGGATCTTCTCGGGGTCCAAACACATTCCATCGAGTGACTTCCGGCCCTGCCAGCTAGGTGAGAGCCTGGCAGCGGGATCTTCTCGAGGCTAGGGATGACACAGAGTGACTTCCGGCCCTGCCAGCTAGGTGAGAGCCTGACAGCGGGATCTTCTCGGGGTCCAAACACATTCCATCGAGTGACTTCCGGCCCTGCCAGCTAGGTGAGAGCCTGGTAGCGGGATCTTCTCGAGGCTAGGGATGACACCGAGTGACTTCCGGCCCTACCAGCTAGGTGAGAGCCTGACAGCGGGATCTTCTCGTGGTCCAAACACATTCCAATTCTCTATGCAAGCTGGCTATGACAATACTGGGGGGGGGGAGGAATTCATTATAACCAATGTGTTGCTTATAAGCGCTTAGGGAAAAAACCTTTTCAGGTCGTCTCCACTCCATGTGAGACTCAGGGTCTCGCCCTCTACATTTTGGAGCCGATAGCCCCCTGACTTCAAAGCTTCCTTCACAATAAACCGCCCCTCCTAGCTGGGGTTGAGCTTCCCTTCGGACGCTGACCTCCCTGCCGCGTCTACCTTCTTCAGCACCAGGTCTCCTTCCGCGAACTGCTTGACCCTGACATGCTTGTCAAAGTATTTGGCCATCCTTCTTTTTACCTCCTCCTGTCGGATGGCCGAAAGGTCCCTCAATTCTTCCACCATGTCAAGGGAGAGTCTCAGCTCCCCCTCGTTCTCGGCTCGCCATTCCTCTCGGCCCTCTCTGGCCGCCTCGACTCGCGGCGTTTGGACTTCAAATTCTACGGGGAGCACCACCTCGCACCCATAGGAGAGCTTGAAGGGGGTCTCCCCCGTAGCCGTGTTAGGGGTGGTTCTTAGGGCCCAAAGAACTGCGGGGAGCTGCTCTACCCAGCTCCCACTCAAATTCTCCACCTTCTTCTTGAGGAGATTGACGATGATCTTGTTCGCTGCCTCCACCTGCCCGTTACTCCTGGGGTGGTGGACCGAGGCGAACCTGAGGTCGATTCCGAGCTGCTCGCAGAAGCTGGTGAACTCGGCACTGGCGAACTGGGGTCCGTTGTCTGTGACGATGGCCTGGGGCAGCCCATGGAGACAGATGATCTCCCCCCAAACAAAGTTCCTGATCACTTGGGAGGTCACCTTGGCCAACGCCTTCACCTCCATCCACTTCGAGAAGTAGTCGATCATCACTAGGAGGAACCTTCTCTGACCGCTGGCCTGGGGAAACGGCCCAACCAAATCCATTCCCCAGATTGCGAAGGGCCAGGGGGCCGTGATACTCTTGAGGCGTTGGGCCGGCTGTAGCTGAAGAGGGGCAAACAACTGGCACTTATGACATCTTTTTGCGAACTCCGCGGCGTCTCGGCCCAGGGTGGGCCAGAAATACCCTTGCCTGACTATCCTTCCCTCCAGGGTCCGACTCCCGGAGTGACTTCCTACAAGATCCTCTGTGCCTCTCCCTCGACCACACAGCGAGCCAGCATCCCGGAGAGGGTCTTCCTGTATAGCTGCCCGTCCTTAAGGAGGTAGTAAGCCGACTTGTGCCTTAGCTTCTTCCTGTCCGCCCCTCTGGATATTCTCCCGTGGAGAGGAAGACTACTACTGGATCCATCCATGAAGCTTGTTGGTCGATTTCCATGAGCTCCCCTTCTTCGATAGAGGGGCAGAACAGGTCGGTGATGGTGCCCCCTGCCCGGGGACCATGCTTTGCTAACTGGTCGGCTTGTTCGTTCTCTCCCCTTGGCACGTATCGGATGGAGAAGGTCTGGAAGATGCCTATGACCCCCTTCACTTTGGCCAAGTACAACTTCAGGGTGGGTTCCCTTGCTTCGAACTCCCCGTTGATCTGGGAAGTCACCACCATGAAGTCGGTTAGGACCTCCACATCCAGCACCCCCAGCTCCCTGGCCAGGCGTAGCCCTGCTATCACGACCTCGTACTCGGCCTGGTTGTTGGTAATGGGAAAGTGCACCACCACCATCTGCTCAATCCGAGTCCCTTGAGGGCTTTCTAGGACCACCCCCACTCCAAGGGAATGCCTCCCTGAGGCTCCATCCACTCTCACTTTCCAAGGAGTCGGCGGGTGAGATCTTCCTCCGCTACTTCCACCACGTAGTCGGCCAGGAAGTCGGCCATCGCCTGAGCTTTGATCGAGAGCCTCGGAACGAAGGAGACATCGAACTCGCTCAGCTCCACCGACCATTTAGCCAACCGGCCGGAATGCTCCACCCCCTCGAAGATGTTGCGGAGGGGGTGGTCGGTCACCACTCGGATTGAGTGTGCCTTGAAGTAAGGTCTCAGCCGCCGAGCCGAGATGATTAGGGCGAATGCAAGCTTCTCCAAGATCGGATACCGGAGCTCGGCCTTCCTCAAGACCCGGTTGACGTAATAGATATGGAGCTGTCTCTTTCCCTCTTCTCGAACCAAGACGGAGCTCAGAGCCTCCGCCCCGACCCCGAGATATAAGAACAAATCCTCCCCCTCCTTCGGCCCTTGGAGCAGCGGAGCCTGTGTCAACTGCGCCTTGAGGGCCTGGAACGCCTCCTCGCATTCCTTGGTTCATTTAAACCTCTGAACACCCCTCAGCGTTTTGAAGAAGGGGGAGCACTTCTCCCCTGCCCGAGAAAGGAAGCGACTCAGCCCTGCTAGCTTCCCCGTCAGTCGTTGGACCTCCTTCACATTCCGCGGGGACCCCAGCTCTAAGATAGCCTTCACCTTATCTGGATTCGGCTCGACCCCCACGGGGGTGAGGAGGTGCCCCAAGAACTTCCCCCTGCTGGCCCCGAAGACACACTTAAGGGGATTCAATCGCATCTTGTATCTGCGTAGGGTGGCGAAGGTCTCCTCCAGGTCCCGGAGGTGGGAGTCCACATCCCGGCTTTTGATCATGAGGTCGTCCACGTATACCTCCAAATTCCTCCCCCTCTGCTCCTTAAAGACCCTATCCATCATTTTTTGGTAGGTGGCCCCAGCATTCTTCAGCCCGAATGGCATCATCTTGTAGCAGTAGTAGCCGTCCCCTGTGATGAACGAGACATCCTTGATGTCCGGGAGGTGCATCCTGATCTGATGGTAACCTGAAAAGGCATCTAAAAAACTCATTACAGAAAAGCCGACGGCTGAGTCAACCAGCGCGTCGATCCGAGGCAAAGGATAACAGTCCTTAGGACAAGCTTTATTAAGTAAGGAAAAATCGATACACAATCGCCAACGACCGTCTCCTTTTTTAACCATCACAACGTTGGAGACCCAGCCGGGGTACTGAATCTCGGACACGAAGCCAACCTTGAGAAGCTTTGCCACCTCCTCCCTGATGGGCTCCGCCAGCTTGTCCGCCGTGGACCTCTTTTTCTGCTAAACGGGGCGTGTTCCTGGGTCCAGGTTGAGGCGGTGGCAGGCCACATCCGCGTCAACCCCCGGCATCTCCGCAGTGTTCCAGGCGAAGATATCCACGTTCTTCTGGATGCACTCCAGCATCCTGCCTTGGTCCTCCGGGGTCAGCCCTCCGCTGACGCGAACCTTCTCCATCCTACCTCCCCGGGTGAGCACCTCCAGTTCCACCACTTCCTCTACCGCCTCCAGCCTGGACCGCTCACCCCATCCTTCGGCATCCTCTTCCTCTGGAATGGGGACCTCTACCTCCATCTCTTCTCCCGTGCCCCTCACTTCGGCCACCTCCTCCAGATCTCCCCCTGCCGCCTCTCCTGCGTGGTCCTTCACTTCTGGCTCCTCCCCTCCTGCCTCCTGCTCGACCTCCTCCATCCTCCGTCCCATCTCCTCGGCTCCCTCCTGCCAAGAGATGGTGTTCACCGCAGTGACATAACACTCCCGCGCCACCTTTGGGTCCCCCCTGACCCTGACCTGGACCCCCTCAGCGTTGAACTTCAAACACTGATGGAAAGACGAGGGGACGCAGCGGAAGGCGCTGATGAGAGGTCTCCCGAAGATGGCGTTGTAGCTGCTGGGGGCGTCCACAATGACGAACTTGCAGTTTTGGGACTGCCCCCCCAAGGTGACATGGAGGCCAACTCCTCCCTCTACTTCCTTCCTTTCTCCTGAGAACCCGAACAAGGGCCCGTCCGAGGCCAGCACCCTCTTAGCCTCCACCTTCATCGCGTCAAACGCCTTTTTGAAGACGACGTTGACGGAGCTCCCATTGTCCACGATTATCCGAGAGACGGTGAAATTTTCGATGGCGGCCTTGATGACCAGCGCATCACAGAACGGATCCTCATGATCTGACATATCACTCCTGGAGAAGGTGATCCTCTCCTCCAGCGGCGGGGTTTGGGATGTAGAGGCGACGCTCCGCCGGTACATGGTGTGGAGGCTTGCCTTGCGGGAAGCCTCGATCCCCACTCCCCCGTGGATCACTCTGATCCCTCCTCGGGTCCCGACATCCACCCGGTCCTCGCAACGATCCTCCTCCGCCCGAGGAAGGACTTCCTCGATCCTTACTTCCTGCCGCGCCTCCTGCTGCTGCTGCTGCCGCTCCTTATTCCCTCTCATCTCCAAGAATTCCGGGCACGTGGCCGTCGCGCGCCCCTCCTCCTGATGGAAGTCGTAATAGGGCAGCTCCACCCTGACCTCCCTTCTCCTCCTCCTCATGATCCCCCTCCTTGCTCCCAAAGCTATGGCTATGGCCTCCTCCTGCTCGGGGAGCCGGGGCCTCTGGCCATGCCTCCAGCCCGGAGGGTGGAACTGATCTTGCCTCCCCTGATGGTGACCCCTTCCGTAGTATCCTCTTGGTGGCCCTTGCCCCTGCCACTCGGGTCTCCAACCCAGCCGGCGGTCGGGCTCCTGGTGCCCCCACCTCGGCTGTTGTTGCCACTGGAGCTGCCTTTGCTCCCTCTGCCTAGGTTCTCCCCTTCTCTCCTCCTGTGCATTTTCCCTTCTCGACTCTTTCTCTTCCTCGGTGGCCCACCTGGCTAGCTTTCTTGCGAACTCCGGATTCGACGCCTCCCCGTCGACCTCTCTCGCCGCCCTCTCCATTAACTCCTCGTAGGAGAGAGGGGGAACTCTCTTCAGCTCCATTCGGAAGAACCCCTGCTGCAGGCCCAGGGTAAAGGCCATCATCAGACTATGGTCCGACATCTCTTGGACCTGTGTGACTTCCTCCTGAAATCGATCCACATAGCTCCCCAACGTCTCGTTCACTCCTTGCTTAATGTGGAACAAGGACTCAGACTCCTTCTTCCTCTTCTTCGAAGTAGTGAACCTCAGCATGAACCCTCGGCGCAAGTCCTCGAAGCAGTAGATGGAACTAGCCGGCAGCTGGTGGAACCACTCCCTCGCCTTCTCCCGGAGAGTGATGGCGAAGAGTCGGCATTTGAATCCGTCCGACATCTGTCGGATGGAGACCACATCCTCGAACCATTGGACATGCTGGACCGGGTCTCCCTTCCCAGTGTAGTAAGACATCTCGGGTTCTCTGAACCCATCTGGGACTGGAGCTGAGGAGACCAGCTCGCTGAAAGGACTGCCCCCCCACTGGGCGAGCCAGCGAGTCTCGCGAGCCCAACTCGCCGAACCTGCGTCGGCTTGCCGAGCCGGGGAAAAGCTCGCGCCCCGAGAGCTCGCACCCTCGGCCTTCCTCGACCACTTCTTTTCCAGCTCGCCGGCCAGGGGCGTCCTCGCCCAAAGAGGGGCGGCCACGATCTGGGCTGCCGGAGTCGAGTACTCGGCCCGCGCGCCGAGTGCGATCTTGACGAGGCCCAGCACCTCATTCCTGAAGTCCTCCAGCATCCCTACTGTTGCGAGAGGCGGGGGGGGGGGGGGGGGGGGGGGGGGGGGGGGGGCGAGTCCTGCCTGTCAGATCCTTGTCCTCCCGTCATTGAGCTCGCCAAAGCTTTTCTGCACTGACCACTCTCCACGCTCACCGCACCAAAATGTTGAAACCAGAATCCGGCCTCCTGTGGAGTTCGACCCTTGGGGAAGGGGTGGTCTCGCGCCTACTTTGCTCCTGCAAGAAAAACAACGAAGAAGACATGAAGAAACAGACCCAAGGGCTCGGCAGGGAGGTCCCACCACAAACCCGGAAGATCTCTGAGCGCTTCCCCTCCTTAGCCAGAAGCTGAGCTAAGGTACCCTCAGAGAGCACTTGAAAACGAGAGTAAGGAGGCACTCCAGGCGTCCCCTCTGAGGTACCCCTTGGGTCTTATTTATAGTTTTCTGGAATCCGAACTGCCAATAACCAAAAGAACTGACCTGAAAATACCAAAGATCCCCTGGTTGGGTCTGCCAACAACCAAATTCCGCTGTCCTGAGTGGCTACGCGCAGTCCAACCTGGTCTGCCAATAGCGTGGCTCCGCCGTTCTGAGGGGCCATTCGCACCCCCTGGGGAGTCGGCTCGCCTCCGATCCCCCTCCGCGGGAGGCGGGCATAACCTGGCTCCAACAGTCTGCCTATTCTTCCTGGGCGAGCGCGAGCCGGACCGCCGCGACCTGCCTGTCTTCTGCCGGGGCGGACCGGCGACCAGGTCGCGCGTAGGGGCTGGCCGGCGGTCATCGCGACCCCCGATCGGCTCGCTAGCCGCGGGTCGCCGAACCCATCCGCTTGGGTCAGCGATTCTCTCCGCGACCCGCCCGCTCGCCTCGCCCGGCTCGCTCGCCTGAAATGGGCGGGAGCGGCCAGCCCCCTCCTGCCGTATTCTGTTTGCCGCTGGGGTGCGGGTCGCGGGGCTAGATCTGCTCGACCTCCCCGGCAGGACCCGCTCGCCGGACACGAAATTGTACAAGGAGTACACAGATTTGATCGACCTCTATAAAAATCTCACAATCTGTATTCGGGATTGTTTTTTCTATAGCTCAGGTTTTATTCCGTCTTTATTTATATTTACCAGTGTTTTGAATTATTGTGATTTCAAGAAAAAAATATTCTGTCCACTCCCCTGGATAAACATTAGATCCTTGTTCCGTACTGTCATATCACACCATATTTCGATACTCGCATTTTTTTTTCAGTTATCTATTGTCGACTTAACCTAAATTTTCGCCCTTTATCAATTGTCTTCTCATGTGAATGTTTTCCACAGAGCATCATCAATCTTCTTTCAAACCGAAGCTTTTTTACAAGCTTTTTAAAATCGGACCGGACCGGCCGGTCGGACCGGTCGAACCGCGGACCGGGGACCCAGCCGGTCCGGCCCAGATAAGCAAACCGCGCCCTCCAAGAACCGCTCAAAAACCGCAGAATCGGGCGGGCGGACCGGAGGGCCGGGAACCGGGAGCGGTTTCGCAAAACCGGGCGGGCCGGCCCGCTATTAAATATCAGAAAAAAGAAGGCGGGAGGTTTCGAACCCCCCTCCATTATGAATTTAGTTTAACAGCAAACCACCTGGTCATTTGATTCCTTTGTTTTTATCTTGTAATATATTATATACATATCAATTTTAAGTTAAGTACAAAATAAGCAAATCCAATTTAATATATATATCTATATAAATATTAATTATATATTTTGTTATATATATTATTATATTAACATATTAAATTTTTTTAAAAAAATTAAAGTTTGACACGACGATGGCGGTCATCAACGTGGTGGTTATGAACCGTCGTTCTTGAACGTCCGACGTATATAAGAAAATTCCATACTTTTTATGTTCGATCTTGAACCTAAAATTTATGGGTAAATTTTTATATAATGTTAATTATTTTTATTTCCTTATATATATATATATATATATATATATATATATATATATATATATATATATATATATATATATATATATATATATATATATATATATATATATATATATATATGTAACAGTTCGACCCCGGTTGAACCGGTTGGACCGGTCCAACCTTGAACCTTTCCCTCTGCCGGTTCGATATCCGGTCCGGTTTTCAAAACCTTGCTTTTTAACATCATCACGTATTGGCGTCTGGGATCACTAATCTCGGGAGTCACTCGCTCCCGAATCTTCCTCAACCATGATTGGAGTGAAGACACATGATACATGCAAACGAGGGAGCTTATGTAATATTAGGATGCTTATGTATTTTCTTTTAATAGCATTTTAGTAATATTAGGCATGTGGGCAGTCGACTCTCTCTATAAAGGAGCTAGTTTGCGAGTCATGATATTTTTCAAGTTGGCCGGATAACCCTATTGAATTCCAACACCCATATATTTTTCATTTATTCGTTGTTGTTGAATAAAATAAAAACCTATTCTTTAATTCTTTATTTTTGGGTGTTCATAATCTACACAGTTTGTTATTACTTTTGAGATCAATGTTCTTCATGCTGAGCAGATTTCTGCCACAGGATTAAACTCCCACCCGGCGCAAAAAAGATTGTTCCGAGTGGATGTCGCGCAATGATCGGTCAGGTCGCCGGAGGCGGCAGAACGGAGAAACCGCTCCTCAAGGCCGGCAACGCCTACCACAAGTATCGTGTGAAGAGAAACTGCTGGCCCAAGGTCCGGGGCGTCGCCATGAATCCCGTGGAGCATCCCCATGGCGGAGGAAACCACCAGCACATTGGCCACGCCTCCACTGTTCGCCGCGATGCCCCACCCGTCAGAAGGTAGGCCTCATTGCTGCCCGGAGGACCGGTCGCCTTCGGGGCCAGGCTGCCGCCACTGCCTCCAAGGCAGAGAAGGGTTCTTAGAAGGTGGGCTGCTTATTTTGCAGCTTCCTGCTTCTATATATTTATGGTTTTGACACAGTTTTGTATTTGTTAATATTATATATTGTAAAAGCATTCTTTATTGTTTTAGGTTTAGTCCCACACCGCCTGTGGTGTCTTCTCCTTCTCCTCTTCTCCTATATGTAGACCCCAAGGGTCCTTGTTTTACACATGAATACAAAAGCTATTGCTATTTCTAATATGTATCAGAGCCAGGTTGCTTATAAATTTTTTTTTCCGCGCTCGCACCCTTGCTTGCGCCTCTGTTCCGCCTGCTCTGCCCCCCTTGCACCCGCAAGACCGCTTCCCGCAGCCAGCCCGTAGCCAGTCCGCAGCCGTCCGCCACCAGTCCGCAGCAGTCCGCAGCCAGTCCGCCGCCCGTCCCTTTCCGCTTTCCGCCGTCCGCAGCCAGTCCGCAACTCATCCAGCTCCCACTGTCCGCTGCCCGCGGCTCGCTAATCCGCACCATCCGCAGCTCGCCTGTCCGCAGTCCGCAGCTCGCCCTTCCCGCTGTCCGCATCCCGGCAGTCCGCAGCTCGCCTGTTCTCTGTCCGCCGCCCGCAGCCAGTCCGCCACAGTCCTCCGCACGTCCGCAGCTCGCCGGCCCGCGGCTCGCAGCTCGCTGACCCGCAGCCAGTCCGCCACAGTGCGCCGCTAGTCCGCCGCTCGCCGGCCCGCAGCCCGCAGCCCGCAGCTCGCCAGCCCGTAGTCCGCGCCCACTGTCCGCAGGTCGCCAGCCCGCAGCCCGCAGCTCGCCTCGCCAGTCCGCGCCCTCTGTCCGCAGGTCGCCAGCCCGCTATCCGCACTCCAGCTTCTCCGAGTGCCAGTTCACTGTCATCATGACCACCCCCTTGATCTCACCTCCTCTGAAAGCCACTTCCTTTCAATTGGCCACGGCCAGCGACTGGCCAGACTGGGCCCTCACCGTTGAAGCCGCTCTCTCCACCCGTGATCTCTGGGATCACATCATTGGTGATCCTCCCGTCTCTGCCAGCTCTCCTGCTCTCAGCTCTGCGAGTTCTCCTGCCCCTACCTCTGCCACCCTCACCGCTGTCGCCGTCACTCCTGATGACGCGGGTCTTTGGCGTCGTCGCGACCAGGCCATTCGGGCTTACCTTCTGGAGTCTGTTGCTCGGCCACTCCTCACCCCATTGGCCGCCTCTCCTCAGCCCGCGCTATGTGGGAGTATCTTCGGGATCGGTTTGTTCCCCGCGGTGGCGCCCATCGTCATCGTCTCATCTGTGATTCTCAGTCCGCCAGACAGGAAGGCCGATCCATTCAGGATTTCTTTACATGAATGAGCACCCTCTGGCATGAATTGGACTCTATGATTCCCTTACCCTGCGGCTGTGCTCGCTCCTTGGAGTTTCAGCGTCATCTTTCTGAAGGTCATCTCCATCAGTTCCTCGCTGCTCTGCGACCCGAGTTTGCTCTTCTTGCTGCTCAGCTTCTTCATCGAGTTCCTCTTCCCACTTTGGATGAAGCTCTGATTGCTCTTCTTGATGAAGAGACTCGTCTACGTCCTCCTTTGGATCCCTCGCCTCCTCCCGGGGTTGACACCGTCCTTGCAGTTCGGCCGCGAGATAGCTCTATTACCTGCCACTACTGTAAAAAGGTGGGTCACATGAAGTTTGACTGCCCCTCCCGTCCCCCACGTTATGATGACCACCGTCGCAACACCCGTGGTCGGGGACGTGGTCGTGGCCCCAGTTCCACTCCCACCGCTGCTGCTGCTACAGATCGTCTCCAACGTCTTGAGGAGTTACTTCTTCAGTCACCCCTGCTTCAGGGGGCCACACCTCCAGCTCACAGCTTGTCTGTTGCTCCTGGTACTTCTGTTGTTCGGGCTTCCCAACTGCGTCTTGGTATTTTGATTCTGGGCCTCCTGCCACCTCACCAACGATTCCACCCACTCACCTTCAAGTCACCACTGCTGACGGGGGCACTGTACCCATTCGGCGGGCCGGCTCAATTACACCACAATCTGCTCCCTCTGGACACCTTACCCTCTCCAACATCCATCATGCCCCTCGCCTCCACATGAACATTATTTCTGTTAGCTCCCTTTGTGATCTTGGCCTAACTGTTCTCTTTTCCTCCTCTGATTGTGTTGTGCAGGATTCACGGACGGCTCAGAGGATTGGACGGGGCCGTAGGACTGTTGGTCTGTATCAGCTGGAGTATCTTCACGTTCCTTCTGCAGTGTCTTCCTCTCTTTCTGTTCTTTCTGTTACCTCTGATGACCGACTTGTGGCACAGACGTTTAGGTCATTTATCCGGTGACCGACTCCGAAGTGTGTTATCTGTTCTGGAGGCTTTGGGTCGTGTCTCTCCTTCCCCCCTCTCATGTCTGTACGGGTTGTCGTTTGACAAAGCACCTTGCTCTACCGTTTTCTAGCAGTGCTTCTCAAACCACAGCCCCCTTTGATTTAGTGCATTCTGACATTTGGGGCCCGCTCCCATCGCCTCTCATTCTGGCTATCTTTACTATATCAGCTTATTGATGACTTCTCTCGATGTGTTTGGGTTTATCTCTTACGGAATCGCTCTGAAATCCCTGCTGTGTATCACACCTTCACTGCCATTCTTTATACTCAGTTTGGCCGTCGCATTAAACTTTTTTTCGCGCTCGATTTCTGTGCTCAGGAATATTCTCTCCTCCACCATGCGCGACCTCCTTCATTCTCACGGCACCCTCCATCAGCAGTCTTGTCCGCACACCCACGAACAAAATGGGGTCGCCGAACGCAAACATCGACACATCATCGAAACTGCCCGTGCTCTTTTATCTCTACCTCTGCTCCTCATTCCCTCTGGCCGAAGCCGTTCTTACCGCGGTTCACCTTATCAACATCACTCACTCCCTCCTCCGTCCTCTCCGCGGTCACACTCCATATGAACGCCTGCACTCGCGCCCCCCAAACTACGCCCCTCTCCGCACTTTTGGGTGCACCTGCTTTGTTCTTCTTCCTGGCCACGAGCGCACCAAACTCTCTGCCCGCTCGGCTCGTTGCGTCCACTTGGGCCTTAGTCCCTACCACAAAGGCTATCGCTGTTATGACCCAGTGACATCGCCGCATCCGCATATCCCGTCATGTTTTCTTTCCTTGAACATGACATGTTCTTCTTCTCCTCCCGTCACCACCCCCTACCCACACCACCTCCTACCTGCTCCACCACTCACCCTTCCTCTGCTTCCTCCTGTACCCACCCGTCCCAGGAGTCACGTAGTGTAGACCCCATTTTTTTTTTTGCAACATCCACCCGG
Source organism: Platanthera guangdongensis (assembly GCA_039583875.1). Taxonomy (NCBI): domain Eukaryota; kingdom Viridiplantae; phylum Streptophyta; class Magnoliopsida; order Asparagales; family Orchidaceae; genus Platanthera; species Platanthera guangdongensis. The sequence goes on along the minus strand of CM077163.1, from coordinate 151,787,258 downwards.
CGTTCCCCTTACTGCACTAGAACCGCCGTTTTGGCGTGACATCATCCACCGGATGATCGGTACACACAAAACGCCGATTCTGCCGCCTGGCCATGCTCGATCACCACCGACAGGTGTATAATGAATTAAGCT